>JBAWJQ010006669.1:0-288972 GCA_037783105.1 Bactrocera zonata | reverse complement strand
AGGACGGCCACTGTTCATAACCACCATGAAATATATCTGTGTCGCATACTGGCAATTTAAGGTGAATACCTGAACTTTCCTCTTATGCTTGTCTTTGTGGCAGCTCTACTCTCGGTTGTGGAGTAGGTGCAATTGCTCTTAATAGCTTTAGTTGATCAGAAATCATTGCTTTTGTGTCTTCGAACTGGTCTAGGCAGTGTTCATACTTGGAGTAAGCCGAGAATTTAAAATTTTCTAGTAGATCTGAGTCGTCAGATTCTACGATTGCGTCATATGCCGCTTGGAGACGCGTCCAAAAATTGTCTAAATTGTCTTTTTTGATTTCTAAGACCGATTCCGAATTGTCATGAATCGGTGAAGATGAAAATCGAGTGCAGTATCGTATCAAACTGTTACTATCAGCAATGAATTTTGTATAAGAAATGTCTTTACCCCTCTTTAGTTTTGTAGCACCTTGCTTTGAGCGTGTAGCTTCTGCCGGTGTACACGGACTGTTTTCGTCTGAAATCATTTTTGGAACTTTTAGCAACTGAGTTGTTTTAGATTCCTTTGAGTCTGAGCTCATTTAAAAGATGTATATAATAAATCAAAACGTCTAAGTGAAAACCAGACTTGTAGATGTTTTGAAAATATTCCGTATATTAAATGTTGAATAGAAGACTCTTTTGTATGTAAGAGTTTCAAAAAAGCAATGGCTTTTTAATAAGCTGAGATTTCAAAATATTTTCGAATATATTGTATATATAGTATATGTATGTATTTATGTATTTACGTATATAATTAGACGAGAACTCTTTTAGGTAAATAAGAGTTTTGAACGAAATTGAAATAAAGATAACGCTTTACGTATTTAATAATATGCGCAATCGCGAACTCTTTTAAGTTAATAAGAGTTTTAAAATGAAGTAAATAATTAATCGCTTAAATTTGATTCAATTATTTTTTTTAATGACCGGAAATTATTTTAAGTATTTTATTTTTCTGTGTAAATTTCTTTTATATATGCTTTATATCCAAATGTCCTATAGGGTATACCTATAGGTGGATATTTTATTGTTTATGTGCTAATGAGCGCTCGTATTAGAGATCACTGCACTTTGTGCATATGCATGTATGTACATACATATGTATTACGCTTTGGTTTTTTACACAATCCTGCTTGTTTTTGTTGCTCAAAAATCAAGGGGTATTGCGGGAATATGTCAATGTGGACTTTAAATATATATTATACGCAATCCTGCTTGGTTTTGTTAGCCAAAATCCAAGGGGTATCGCGGAACATATGCCAATGTGGACTTTGAAGTAATTAGCGTATCTACATACGTGACAATACACTTTTGTACAAATTTTAAATGTTACAAAAAATCCTTTTTTGTTATATGTATTTATTATTATATAATTTGTACCCAATGTCAATGGGTATTTCTTCCAGTATATATTGAATATATTTATATGTGCCCGTATGTATATATGTATATATATATGCGTATATGTATATATGTTCGCGGTACGAATAAGCTCCGAAAAGACAATTAAACGACCGTAGGTAATTTTCGCAAATTCACATGTTAGTAAGTATGTATATAATTTGTGTAACTGTGCCGCATATACATAAGTATGTATATATGTACGCAGTGAGAAGAGGCCGCGAAAAGAAAATAGAATGATATTCTGACTTTAGAATATACATATGTATGTACTAAATGTAGATATTTTGCAATATGTATACATGCATATGATTTGAGTAGTAAAAGAGCCAGTTATGCTCTTTATATGTTTTTATAAATATATGTGAAATATATATACATATGTATGTATGGTATAAAATTTAATTCGCAAATACGCTTTTCTTGTTTTTTGTTTCCTTTGATTGCCGTAGCTTATTTTAAGCAATCCTGCTTATACTTGGTGAAGTATAAGGGGTCTTGCTGGAAATTTCGCAAGTAAATACTTGAACTTTTATATGTATATATTTTTTCGGGGTAGTTTTGTGTTATAACACAACGGTAAGCATTTACCGGCAATCACTAATCTGTTATATACAGTACCAAACTGCTTTGTTAGCGGTTTTCGGTTTTTACCAGAAATATACCGAACACCGAAAACAGTTTGGTAACGGTTTTCACTTATTTTCTCGACCGGAATTTTGGTCTGACCGTAAACTTTATATTTTAGATTTTAACCCATACATATGAATATAATATATAAAAATTGAAAGGAGACGATACAACTCACTTTGATTTCCGGCAGGGGCTTTTGGGGATAATATGAGTGTATGTGTTTGTGTGTATGTGCCAATGCCTCTGCCTGCGCTTGTGCCTTTGCTCGTGCCTTTGCTTGTGCTTCTTTCTCCTATCCTTGTGCTGTTGGTTGCTGTGGTGATTCCCTGGTGACTTTGTGGTTTCTTTTTTCTTTTTTTGTTTTGTACGTTATTTGACCCAATACTTCACTTATTCACTTATTTTCACAGCACGATTATTATTTGTTTTTCTTTTCACCTCACATTTATCACTCATATGTATGTATGTATATTGTATGAGAATATATAAACCACCGCACTTTTTTTTTTTTTTTGTCACTGCACGTTTTCACTTTGTATGTGTTATTCATTCATCCATATGCATATATATTTTTTTCTATCCAAATTTTTTACCCCACTTTAACTTTTTATATTGTATGTATATATGTATATATATTTGGTTGCCAAATTTTGTCACCAACTCTTTTTTCCACTAACTTTTTACATACACATGTATGTACATATGTATATCGTATATGCACTTTTGACACTTTGATTCTCTTTTTTTTCCAACTGGCTTTTCACTTTTTGCTTTAACTGTGTTAGACTGTTGTTTTTCACCGCCACCACCGTTGTTCTTCCACAATTTTTTTTTCTTTCCCAACGGTTTTTTCACTTTTTTTTTTGCTTTGTTTTAACAGTTTTAAGCTCCCGGTTTTTTTCCACTTTTTTTTCAACTGTCTTGAGCCCCGGGTTTTTCACCAACACTTTTTTTTTGTTTTTTGTTTTAGTTAACGCGTTATCGCGACACCGTGACCGATTTTTATTATTCTTGTTGCTTTACTTTATTTAATATTATTTTTTTTTTATTACCACTACTGCCGTTCGGTACGGCTTCGAAGGACCATAATTAAACTCGCTGTAAACTTTGAAAATAAAAGACTCACCCGTTGGTTTAATGACGACGGCGATTACAAATACAGAGTTACTGTTGATGCGTATGTGCACACGGATTGATCGAGAAAGAGGCTCGGCGCCGTCCGTCAGTCCCTTTTGTTCATTGTGTCCGGTATCCTCGTGTGTGGTGTATATGATGCAGGTGTGTTGAGTGTGAGGTGTGGATGATAAATATGGTGTAGATGTGTGGAGTATGATGTGTGGATGATATAGATGGTGTAGTCGTGTTGAATATGGTGTGTATGTGTGGGGTGTAGCTTTATTATATTAAGAGGGGGGTCAGGTGCTCATTTAGCCATGTTTTATTATAATTATTATTTTTTAATTACATCTAACTGAAAGTTCAAATGGAACAGTCATAGTTCTTGTTTCATATTTTGATCTTATATATAAAATAGTAATAATTATCGCTATTATTAAAACTATAGTTAGCGAAACGTTACCACATATCTAATGAACCTATTTATGCATCATTAATTGCCTCAGAACAATCTATTATAGGACATATTATTAAAAATCAGGTGTTAAAACGTCTATATCGATTTCACTATCTATTGCACATAGAGGTTGTGAATTTAGCACTGCTTCAATCTGTGATAGCAAAGTAATAATTTCTTCAAATGTCAATTTACTTTCGCCTATCACTCTTCTTAAATGATATTTAACCGACTTGACTCCTGCCTTCCAAATTCCTCCGAAGTGAGCAGCTACCGGCGGCTCAAAATGCCATTGAATTTTATCTGAGTCTAATATTGGATCGGTGGATGGACGCTTGTCACGTTTGTTTTTCATTGGGGGTGTTTTTTTACGTGGCAGGTCCCAAACCCAGCGCACAACCCTAAGTAGGGAATATTTCGCCTTCTCACTTTAGCTCGCCTTCAAACGGATGTTCTTAGGCTAGCCAGAGGATACTTGGTCAAAGACCGGAAGTCGTGAGCTGCTTGAGTCATATGTAAAAGCATCGTTTCTGGCCACAGAAAAAGAAAGAGACCGAAATGCGTGAGTACGAAGAGCTTGATAAGCTGGCCGACAGGGGTAATGCTCGAAAATTCTACGAAAAGATGCGGCGACTTACATAAGGTTTCAAGACCGGAACATACTCTTGTAGAACCCCCAAAGGTGATCTAGTCACCGATGCCCAAAGCATACTTAAATTATGGAGGGAACACTTCTCCAGCTTGAGTAGTGAACGTACAACGCCAGGAGAAGGCGAACCCGATTCCCCAATCGATGACGATGGAGCAGACGTTCCATTGCCTGACCATGAAGAGGTTCGAATAGCAATTGCCCGCCTGAAGAACAACAAAGGGGCAGGGGCCGACGGATTGCCGGCCGAGCTATTCAAACACGGTGGCGAAGAACTAGTAAGGAGCATGCATCAGCTTCTTTGTAAAATATGGTCGGACGAAAGCGTGCCCAACGATTCGAATTTAAGTGTGCTATGCCCAATCCATAAAAAAGGAGACCCCACAATCTGCGCCAACTACCGTGGGATTAGCCTCCTCAACATCGCATATAAGGTTCTGTTGAGCGTAGTGTGTGAAAGATTAAAGCCCACCGTCAATAAACTGATTGGACCTTATCAGTGTGGCTTTAGACCTGGCAAATCAACAACCGACCAGATATTCACCATGCGCCAAATCTTGGAAAAGACCCGTGAAAGGAGAATCGACACACACCACCTCTTCGTCGATTTCAAAGCTGCTTTCGACAGCACGAAAAGGAACTGCCCTTATGGCGCGAGGTCTGAATTTGGTATCCCCGCAAAACTAATACGGCTGTGTAAACTAACGCTGAGCAACACTCAAAGCTCTGTCAGGATCGGGAAGGACCTCTCCGAGCCGTTCGATACCAAAACGAGGCGACTCCTTATCCTCCCTCCCTCCCTATCGTGCGACTCCTTTAATCTGCTGCTGGAGAAAATAGTTCGGGCTGCAGAACTTAATCGAGCAGCTACAATCTTTTATTAGAATGTACAGCTGCTGGCGTATGCTGATGATATTGATATCATCGGCTTCAACACCCGCGCCGTTAGTTCTGCTTTTTCTCCAGACTGGACAAAGAAGCAAAGCAAATGGGTCAGGCAGTGAACGAGGGCAAGACGAAATATCTCCTGTCATCAACTTGGCTTCCCACGTCACTGTTGACAGTCATAACTTTGATGTTGTAGATAATTTCGTCTATCTTGGAACCAGCGTAAACACCACCAACAATGTCAGCGTAGAAATCCAACGCAGGATTACTCTTGCCAACAGGAGCTACTTCGGACTGAGTAGGCAATTGAAAAGTAAAGTCCTCTCTCGACGAACAAAAACCAAACTCTATAAGTCGCTCATATTTCCCGTCCTGCTATACGGTGCAGAGGCTTCGACGATGACAACAACCGATGAGTCGACCTTAAGAAAGGTTCTGTGAAAGATTTATGGTCCTTTGCGCATTGGCCACGGCGAATATCGCATTCGATGGAACGATGAGCTGTACGAGATATAAGACGACATTTACATAGTTCAGCGAATTAAAAGACAGCGGCTACGCTGGCTAGGTCATGTTGTCCGGATGGATGAAAACACTCCAGCTCTGAAAGTATTCGACGTAGTACCCGCCGCGGGAAGCAGAGGAATAGGAAGACCTCCACTCCGTTGGAAGGACCAAGTGGAGAAGGACCTGGCTTCGCTTGGAATATCCAATTGGCGCCACGTAGCGAAGAGAAGAAACGAGTGGCGCGCTGTTGTTGACTAGGCTATAGACGCGTAAGCGGTGCCTACGCCAGTAAAGAAGAAGAAGATGGAGTCACGTGTAGAAATTCACGCAAGTGAGGAAAGTTCTCTGATCGCCATTCACTTGGGAGTGGCCAGAAATGATTCTTTTACATATGGCTCAGGCAGCTCACGACTTCCGGTCTTTGACCAAGTATCCCCTGGGTAGCCTAAAAACATCCGTTTGAAGGCGAACTAAAGTGAGAAGGCGAAAAATCCCCTCCGCAAGGTTGTGCGTTGGGTTCGGGACCTTCCACGTAAGAAAAAACACGCCCAACGAAAAGGAACAACAAGCCTCGGATGAGTGAGCCCCCTTTTGATGACAACCATGCCAAACAAAATAAGGACTACGAATTAAGGGCATACACCTGGAATGTCCGGTCCCTTAATTTGGGAAGGTGCGGGCAGCGGCAGCGGCAGGGCAGCTGGTTGACATCCTCGTGAAAATAAAGGCTGAAATCACCGCCGTTCAAGAAATGCGATGAACGGGACAAGAGCAGAGAGGAGTAGGTCCTTGTGGCATTTACTACAGTGCCCATATAAAGGAGCGCAGGTTTTATGTGAGATTCGTGGTGGGAGAGAGACTCCGTCGCCGAGTACTATCATTCACTCCGGTGAATGAACGTCTAGCCACAATCCGCATCAAAGCGATGTTCTTCAACATATCGCTGATTTGGGCCCACGCTCCGACGGAAGAGAAGGACGATGTGACCAAACATGCCTTCTATGATCGCTTGGGGCACACTTATGAGAACTGCCCCCGCCAGGGTGAGCAAAGAAGGTACATTTGGCCTACGGTCGGTAAATTCAGCCTCCACGACGAAATCCCCAAATGGGTTGAGGCTGATCGACTTCGTCGGGGCCCGAAGTAGTAGTTATCTGTAGCACTAGATTCCAGCACAAGAAAATACATCAAGCTATCTGGCTGTCTCCGGATCGAAAAGCCACCAACCAGATCGATCATGTTGTGATAGATGGAAGACACGTCTTCAGTGTTCTAGACGTGCGTACGCTCCGAGGTCCTAACATCGACTCAAACCAATATCTTCCTGTAGACAAGATTTGCACCCGCCTCTGTGCAGCAAAAAACGCACGTCAAAAATACAAGAAGGGTTCGACGTCGAGAAGCTGCAATCACAACAGACAGCCGAACGATTTTCTACTCGGCTTGCACTCCTTCTCTCTGAGAGCACTCGTCAACAACTCGGTATAAGAGAACTGTGGGTTACGAAGAGGAAATCGAGACGCATTTGCAGACAGAAAAAGAAACAGGCCAAAATGCGTGAGTATGAAGAGCTTAATAAGCTGGCCGACAGGGCTAATGCTTTAAAATTCTACGAAGAAATGCGGTGGCTTTCAGAAGGTTTCAAAACCGGAGCATACTCTTGTAAAAGCCCCAAATGTGATCTAGTCACCGATGCCCAGAGCATACAATGATGGAGGGAACACTTCTCCAGCCTGCTAAATGGCAGTGAACGAACTACACCTGGAGAAGGCGAACCCGATTCCCCAATTGACGATGGAGCATACGTTGTATTGCCCGACCAGGAAGAAGTTCGAATAGCAATTATCCGCCTAAAGAAAAACAAAGCGGCGGGGGCCGATGGATTGCCGGCCGAGCTATTCTGAACTGATAAGGAGCATGCATCAGCTTCTTTGTAAAATATGGTCGGACGAAAGCATGCCCAACGATTGGAATTTAAATGTGCTATGCCCAATCCACAAAACGAAAGACCCCAAAATCTGCGCCAACTACCGTGGGATAAGCCTCCTCAACATCGCGTATAAGGTTCTATCGAGCGTATTGTGTGAAAGATTAAAGCCCACTGTCAACAAACTGATTGGACCTTATCAGTGTGGCTTTAGACCTGGCAAATCAACAACCGACCAGATATTCACCATGCGCCAAATCTTGGAAAAGACCCGTGAAAGGAGAGTCGACACACACCACCTGTTTGGTCAGAAGCATGTCACTGTGCAAAATCGGATGACCGTGACCATGAATTAGGCTATTCACCTTTGTGAGAGCACCGCTTATGCATATGCACATCAATTCTTGCATCCATATACATATGTATGTTACGGTTTTCTATGATTTGTACATAATTGCAATTTTTGTATGTTCTCATTTTCGCTTGCACTTTGCAAGCAGGTACATATGTATATACATACGCACAAACATACGTATTTCATACCTACGCCCTCATAAGCATATACGCACAAGCTTACGTAGCTAATGAGAAAATTAGGTACAAGAAGGGATAAAAACCGGTGCTAGCATAACATTAAGACATTATTAGTAAAGCATTAGGAGTGTTAAGAGTAAAGAAAATTAATGTAAAACTTAAAATTAAATAAAAATCAATTTGTTTAACTGGACATTCATTTATTATTGGGCTCCTACATAATTTGGCGACCGTGACAGGACAAGTGTTCTACAGTTAATATTTTCGATCAAGAAAAGCCAATAGATTAATGTCCAAGTTAATTTAAAATAATTCGTTTTGTGTTATACTGGCAAGAGCTGGCTCTGCGTTTGTTCAACCAAACAGAATTTGCCCACATCATCTCATCATCAGAAGCTGTGTGGCGGTATCCAACAACGGATCATTTGGATTGTTGTACCCGGACAACATTCTGTGTGAGCGCAGGTAGCAATTCTTGCGACACATCATCGTACTTGCCGCTGTAATCATACATCCAGATTACACGTGGTTTAATTAACGTACGTTCGAGATCTTCTCATCAACATCTGTCGAAGTTACCGACATTTCGTCAACTCGTCGCAGTCTCCGTGCAAGATTACGGGACTCATCACATAACCGTTTCATCGGATTGCAGATCTGCTTTTGCTACATCTACAATAACTACATCGCATGCTTCACTGCTCAGGTACTCGTATAAATATTTATTTCGTGCCTTCAAATGCCTAACACCAGTATAGCCAATGTGCCTAACATGGCTGATGAGGAACAATCGCCTTTGTCCTCGCTAATTCAAACGCGTTCAACGATTCTCCGCAAACTAAATAGTATAAAGCAACGAATTGCTTGTGAAGAAGTCGATAGTGATACGCATGTTCTCGAATGTCGACTACAAATTGTTGAGTCCTACTTTAAACAAATTTGTGACGTTCAGAACAATATTGAATCTCTTTCTCCGTCAGACCAATCTGCAGCAGAAATTGAGGAAACGTACATTTCAATAAAATCTAAAATACTTTCGTTAATCAACCCCAGAAACCGCGTTTCTGAGTTGAACACTAGCATTTTCAACGCAACAACTTTTGGAAATACTAGCAGTTACCATAATCGATTGCCTTCACTCAAATTGCCTAAATTTGACGGCAAATATGCAAAATTTAAGCGTTTTTTCCGCACTTTTTGTAATATGGTGCATGATGATCCAACAATGCCAAAGGTGGACAAATTTAATTATCTTTTAAACTGTCTTTCAGGACCAGCCCTTAGCGTCATCGAACCCTTTCAGGTAACCGAAGAAAATTACCCGAAGGCTATACAGCGGCTGAAGGAAAGATACGACAACAACGTATTGATTTTTCAAGATCATATTACATCGCTTTTCAATGTTCCGGTTATGAAAAAATCTGACGCAGCAAATCTACGTAATATTATTGACACTGTTGCAGCGCTTCGAGGTTCATTGCTTTCGTTGGGCTCAGAAAGTGATATAATGAATTCAATGCTAATTCATATCGTCTTAACCAAAATTGATTCTGATTCAAAATCAGCATATAATCAGAAGCAAGAGTTTGACCACTTGCCATCGTGGGATGATTGCTACAAGTGGTTGAATCGGCACAGTCAGTATTTAGAAACCTGTTCAAACGTTGAAAACCTGAAGGTAACGCAGAGAGATTGTAAGATACACGGTAAGCAAAATGCAAATAACTTCAAGGGAAAGACAATACATCTGTGTCATTTACTTCGCCGAATCCAACGCATCAGTTACCAACTAATCCATCGGTTTCACTCATCGCATGCACACGTAAAAGAGCGATATTACCGACAGCTTTAATTTACATACAGGATAAATTTGGAGTGATGCAGCCAGCTCGCGCGTTATTGGATTCCTGTTCCGAATTGAATTTCATCACCGAAGAAACAGCGAAGCGTTTGCAGCTCAAAAGGTTTTTCTCATATCAGGAAATCTCAGGTATTTCAGATATTCGTTTTAATTCAAAGTATGCAGTAAATGCAAAAATCAAATCTCTTATTGGAGATTTTACTTGTCTGTCGGAATTCGTTATAACTAAACATATCACAGCACAAATTCCTAGTAGTTTTATAAATACTTCTAAATGGAATATTCCTGAAAGTCTTCAGCTTGCGGATCCATACTTCTACAAACCGCAACGTATAGATTTATTGCTCAATGCAGACATATTTTTTGAGAGCCTTCAAGAAGGCACAATTTCACTTGGAAAAGGCTTACCACGCCTTCAAAACAGCAAATTAGGTTGGATTGTAGGGGGCAATTTTGAAAGGCTTTCAAATTCTCGCCCATCTATTTGCAATGTCACACTAAATTCAAATCTATTGAATATCGATTCGATTCTCCAACGTTTTTGGGAAATTGAAAATTTCACCGAAAAGGAAACAACATTGTCCGAAAAAGAACGTTTATGCGAAAAACATTTCATTGAAAACGTTCAAGTGAAAAATGATGGACGTATACAAGTACGGTTACCATTTAAGGTTTCACCGACAATATTAGGCAACTCTTTCCATAATGCCAGGAAAAAATTTCTCGCTCTTGAACGACGTCTATCTAACAATAAATTACTAAAAAACATGTATGCGGATTTCATAAAAGAATATATTGAACTCGGGCACATGGTTGCCATAAAAAACTTTGATTTCAATAGCTCGCGCTATGTAATTCCACATCATTGTGTACTCCGTCCACAAAGTACTACGACCAAGCTTCGGGTTGTATTCGACGCCTCTGTGCGCACCACTTCTGATCATTCATTAAATGAAATACTCATGGTCGGAGCAACAATTCAACCAGAATTAATCATAACATTATTATCAACGATATCAACTCATTTTGTGGAGAAACGAACCTCATGAGCCATTACAGTTGTTTCAACTCAAAACTGTAACTTACGGTTTGGCTTCTGCACCATTCCTAGCTATTCGCAGTTTATTCCATATTGCTGACATCAATAAAGCTGCCTTTCTTCTAGCATCGTCTGCTATTCGTGAAAGTTTTTATGTTGACGACTTGTTAACTGGTGCACATAGCACAGACAACTTACAAAAACTAAAAATTGAAATCATATAAGTTCTTCGTTCTCATGGTCTTTCTCTGACTAAATGGCACTCCAATTCTACACAATTATCTGACGCATCTTATAATGAAGTTGTCATTAAAACAACTGAAGAAAACATTACCAAAGCTTTAGGCACGTCTTGGAAACCTTTAGCTGACACCCTTTGTTATCGCTATGAATTACCAGATATGCAGTCAGTTACAAAGCGATCTGTTCTATCAATTATTTCCAAAATATTTGATATCCTCGGTTTATTGAGCCCCGTGATAATACGTGGCAAAATATTAATGCAAGAAATTTGGATTCGCCGATTAGATTGGGATGAAACACTACCACCCGATCTCCATAACATTTGGTTGCAGATTAAAGCCGATTTAAATTTCATTAATAAAATAGAAGTTCCTCGTTATGGACAAACAACATCCAATTCTCGCTGTGAAGTTCATGGCTTCGCAGACGCATCAACGCGCGCATATGGGTGCTGCATTTATGTACGTTCTGTTATAAAGGACACTTACAAAACTACGTTACTTATTGCTAAATCTAAAGTGGCACCGATTAAATCACAATCGCTTCCTCGTTTGGAGTTATGTGCAGCACTGTTACTGAGTAGGACTTGGCAAAAAATCAAGGATAAGGTATTAAAATTTTGCACTAACATATATTTTTGGACTGATTCAGAGATCGTGCTAAAGTGGCTCAACATTCATTCAGCGACATTAAATTGCTTCGTTGCCAATCGAGTCTCTGAAATTCAGGAAATTTCAGAAGGCATTAGCTGGAAACACGTACCAAGTGTACAAAATCCTGTAGACATCGTTTCACGTGGCTGTAGCGCTCAGGATCTTGTAAGTACGATTTGGTTCTCTGGACCAGAGTTTCTAATGAAAAACTCATCGGAATGGCCTGTAAGCAAGAAGGAGTATGACATTAGAATCCAAGATTTGGAACGACGGAAAGGAATCAACCTCAAGTGTAGCAAAAGCAGCAACGAGGGAAACATTATCAATATCATCATCAATCGCAGTTCATCGTACCACCGATTACTTCGCGTCGCTGCATATATATTTCGTGTTCTCAACAAAGTCGCTGTTAACAATAAACTAACGCCAGCAATGATACTTCATCTACCGTTAGAGGAGCTCGATCATACTTGGTGGTGAATCGTCGTAGCTATTCAACAGATCGAATTCGCTGAAGAAATTAGAAGACTTCAGAAACAACAAGAAGTTAAATCGTTCGTACAGAAGCTGACTCCTTTACTACATGAAATGAATCTTAACGGGGTGACAGTTTCAGTCCTCAGAGTCGGTGGCCGTTTGTCAAAGGAACCAATTCCTTTTGACGCAAAATTTCCCGCACTTCTTCCAAAAGATCATCGATTTACATCTTTGTACATAGAATATCTTCATCGTAAGCATTTACATGCTGGTCCAAAGGTTTTAATAAATATCTTGCGTGAGCGAGTCTGGGTTATAAATGCTGTCCCGAAAGGACGGCCACTGTTCATAACCACCATGAAATATATCTGTGTCGCATACTGGCAATTTAAGGTGAATACCTGAACTTTCCTCTTATGCTTGTCTTTGTGGCAGCTCTACTCTCGGTTGTGGAGTAGGTGCAATTGCTCTTAATAGCTTTAGTTGATCAGAAATCATTGCTTTTGTGTCTTCGAACTGGTCTAGGCAGTGTTCATACTTGGAGTAAGCCGAGAATTTAAAATTTTCTAGTAGATCTGAGTCGTCAGATTCTACGATTGCGTCATATGCCGCTTGGAGACGCGTCCAAAAATTGTCTAAATTGTCTTTTTTGATTTCTAAGACCGATTCCGAATTGTCATGAATCGGTGAAGATGAAAATCGAGTGCAGTATCGTATCAAACTGTTACTATCAGCAATGAATTTTGTATAAGAAATGTCTTTACCCCTCTTTAGTTTTGTAGCACCTTGCTTTGAGCGTGTAGCTTCTGCCGGTGTACACGGACTGTTTTCGTCTGAAATCATTTTTGGAACTTTTAGCAACTGAGTTGTTTTAGATTCCTTTGAGTCTGAGCTCATTTAAAAGATGTATATAATAAATCAAAACGTCTAAGTGAAAACCAGACTTGTAGATGTTTTGAAAATATTCCGTATATTAAATGTTGAATAGAAGACTCTTTTGTATGTAAGAGTTTCAAAAAAGCAATGGCTTTTTAATAAGCTGAGATTTCAAAATATTTTCGAATATATTGTATATATAGTATATGTATGTATTTATGTATTTACGTATATAATTAGACGAGAACTCTTTTAGGTAAATAAGAGTTTTGAACGAAATTGAAATAAAGATAACGCTTTACGTATTTAATAATATGCGCAATCGCGAACTCTTTTAAGTTAATAAGAGTTTTAAAATGAAGTAAATAATTAATCGCTTAAATTTGATTCAATTATTTTTTTTAATGACCGGAAATTATTTTAAGTATTTTATTTTTCTGTGTAAATTTCTTTTATATATGCTTTATATCCAAATGTCCTATAGGGTATACCTATAGGTGGATATTTTATTGTTTATGTGCTAATGAGCGCTCGTATTAGAGATCACTGCACTTTGTGCATATGCATGTATGTACATACATATGTATTACGCTTTGGTTTTTTACACAATCCTGCTTGTTTTTGTTGCTCAAAAATCAAGGGGTATTGCGGGAATATGTCAATGTGGACTTTAAATATATATTATACGCAATCCTGCTTGGTTTTGTTAGCCAAAATCCAAGGGGTATCGCGGAACATATGCCAATGTGGACTTTGAAGTAATTAGCGTATCTACATACGTGACAATACACTTTTGTACAAATTTTAAATGTTACAAAAAATCCTTTTTTGTTATATGTATTTATTATTATATAATTTGTACCCAATGTCAATGGGTATTTCTTCCAGTATATATTGAATATATTTATATGTGCCCGTATGTATATATGTATATATATATGCGTATATGTATATATGTTCGCGGTACGAATAAGCTCCGAAAAGACAATTAAACGACCGTAGGTAATTTTCGCAAATTCACATGTTAGTAAGTATGTATATAATTTGTGTAACTGTGCCGCATATACATAAGTATGTATATATGTACGCAGTGAGAAGAGGCCGCGAAAAGAAAATAGAATGATATTCTGACTTTAGAATATACATATGTATGTACTAAATGTAGATATTTTGCAATATGTATACATGCATATGATTTGAGTAGTAAAAGAGCCAGTTATGCTCTTTATATGTTTTTATAAATATATGTGAAATATATATACATATGTATGTATGGTATAAAATTTAATTCGCAAATACGCTTTTCTTGTTTTTTGTTTCCTTTGATTGCCGTAGCTTATTTTAAGCAATCCTGCTTATACTTGGTGAAGTATAAGGGGTCTTGCTGGAAATTTCGCAAGTAAATACTTGAACTTTTATATGTATATATTTTTTCGGGGTAGTTTTGTGTTATAACACAACGGTAAGCATTTACCGGCAATCACTAATCTGTTATATACAGTACCAAACTGCTTTGTTAGCGGTTTTCGGTTTTTACCAGAAATATACCGAACACCGAAAACAGTTTGGTAACGGTTTTCACTTATTTTCTCGACCGGAATTTTGGTCTGACCGTAAACTTTATATTTTAGATTTTAACCCATACATATGAATATAATATATAAAAATTGAAAGGAGACGATACAACTCACTTTGATTTCCGGCAGGGGCTTTTGGGGATAATATGAGTGTATGTGTTTGTGTGTATGTGCCAATGCCTCTGCCTGCGCTTGTGCCTTTGCTCGTGCCTTTGCTTGTGCTTCTTTCTCCTATCCTTGTGCTGTTGGTTGCTGTGGTGATTCCCTGGTGACTTTGTGGTTTCTTTTTTCTTTTTTTGTTTTGTACGTTATTTGACCCAATACTTCACTTATTCACTTATTTTCACAGCACGATTATTATTTGTTTTTCTTTTCACCTCACATTTATCACTCATATGTATGTATGTATATTGTATGAGAATATATAAACCACCGTACTTTTTTTTTTTTTGTCACTGCACGTTTTCACTTTGTATGTGTTATTCATTCATCCATATGCATATATATTTTTTTCTATCCAAATTTTTTACCCCACTTTAACTTTTTATATTGTATGTATATATGTATATATATTTGGTTGCCAAATTTTGTCACCAACTCTTTTTTCCACTTACTTTTTACATACACATGTATGTACATATGTATATCGTATATGCACTTTTGACACTTTGATTCTCTTTTTTTTCCAACTGGCTTTTCACTTTTTGCTTTAACTGTGTTAGACTGTTGTTTTTCACCGCCACCACCGTTGTTCTTCCACAATTTTTTTTTTCTTTCCCAACGGTTTTTTCACTTTTTTTTTTGCTTTGTTTTAACAGTTTTAAGCTCCCGGTTTTTTTCCACTTTTTTTTCAACTGTCTTGAGCCCCGGGTTTTTCACCAACACTTTTTTTTTTGTTTTTTGTTTTAGTTAACGCGTTATCGCGACACCGTGACCGATTTTTATTATTCTTGTTGCTTTACTTTATTTAATATTATTTTTTTTTTATTACCACTACTGCCGTTCGGTACGGCTTCGAAGGACCATAATTAAACTCGCTGTAAACTTTGAAAATAAAAGACTCACCCGTTGGTTTAATGACGACGGCGATTACAAATACAGAGTTACTGTTGATGCGTATGTGCACACGGATTGATCGAGAAAGAGGCTCGGCGCCGTCCGTCAGTCCCTTTTGTTCATTGTGTCCGGTATCCTCGTGTGTGGTGTATATGATGCAGGTGTGTTGAGTGTGAGGTGTGGATGATAAATATGGTGTAGATGTGTGGAGTATGATGTGTGGATGATATAGATGGTGTAGTCGTGTTGAATATGGTGTGTATGTGTGGGGTGTAGCTTTATTATATTAAGAGGGGGGTCAGGTGCTCATTTAGCCATGTTTTATTATAATTATTATTTTTTAATTACATCTAACTGAAAGTTCAAATGGAACAGTCATAGTTCTTGTTTCATATTTTGATCTTATATATAAAATAGTAATAATTATCGCTATTATTAAAACTATAGTTAGCGAAACGTTACCACATATCTAATGAACCTATTTATGCATCATTAATTGCCTCAGAACAATCTATTATAGGACATATTATTAAAAATCAGGTGTTAAAACGTCTATATCGATTTCACTATCTATTGCACATAGAGGTTGTGAATTTAGCACTGCTTCAATCTGTGATAGCAAAGTAATAATTTCTTCAAATGTCAATTTACTTTCGCCTATCACTCTTCTTAAATGATATTTAACCGACTTGACTCCTGCCTTCCAAATTCCTCCGAAGTGAGCAGCTACCGGCGGCTCAAAATGCCATTGAATTTTATCTGAGTCTAATATTGGATCGGTGGATGGACGCTTGTCACGTTTGTTTTTCATTGGGGGTGTTTTTTTACGTGGCAGGTCCCAAACCCAGCGCACAACCCTAAGTAAGGAATATTTCGCCTTCTCACTTTAGCTCGCCTTCAAACGGATGTTCTTAGGCTAGCCAGAGGATACTTGGTCAAAGACCGGAAGTCGTGAGCTGCTTGAGTCATATGTAAAAGCATCGTTTCTGGCCACAGAAAGGGAAAGAGACCGAAATGCGTGAGTACGAAGAGCTTGATAAGCTGGCCGACAGGGGTAATGCTCGAAAATTCTACGAAAAGATGCGGCGACTTACATAAGGTTTCAAGACCGGAACATACTCTTGTAGAACCCCCAAAGGTGATCTAGTCACCGATGCCCAAAGCATACTTAAATTATGGAGGGAACACTTCTCCAGCTTGAGTAGTGAACGTACAACGCCAGGAGAAGGCGAACCCGATTCCCCAATCGATGACGATGGAGCAGACGTTCCATTGCCTGACCATGAAGAGGTTCGAATAGCAATTGCCCGCCTGAAGAACAACAAAGGGGCAGGGGCCGACGGATTGCCGGCCGAGCTATTCAAACACGGTGGCGAAGAACTAGTAAGGAGCATGCATCAGCTTCTTTGTAAAATATGGTCGGACGAAAGCGTGCCCAACGATTCGAATTTAAGTGTGCTATGCCCAATCCATAAAAAAGGAGACCCCACAATCTGCGCCAACTACCGTGGGATTAGCCTCCTCAACATCGCATATAAGGTTCTGTTGAGCGTAGTGTGTGAAAGATTAAAGCCCACCGTCAATAAACTGATTGGACCTTATCAGTGTGGCTTTAGACCTGGCAAATCAACAACCGACCAGATATTCACCATGCGCCAAATCTTGGAAAAGACCCGTGAAAGGAGAATCGACACACACCACCTCTTCGTCGATTTCAAAGCTGCTTTCGACAGCACGAAAAGGAACTGCCCTTATGGCGCGAGGTCTGAATTTGGTATCCCCGCAAAACTAATACGGCTGTGTAAACTAACGCTGAGCAACACTCAAAGCTCTGTCAGGATCGGGAAGGACCTCTCCGAGCCGTTCGATACCAAAACGAGGCGACTCCTTATCCTCCCTCCCTCCCTATCGTGCGACTCCTTTAATCTGCTGCTGGAGAAAATAGTTCGGGCTGCAGAACTTAATCGAGCAGCTACAATCTTTTATTAGAATGTACAGCTGCTGGCGTATGCTGATGATATTGATATCATCGGCTTCAACACCCGCGCCGTTAGTTCTGCTTTTTCTCCAGACTGGACAAAGAAGCAAAGCAAATGGGTCAGGCAGTGAACGAGGGCAAGACGAAATATCTCCTGTCATCAACTTGGCTTCCCACGTCACTGTTGACAGTCATAACTTTGATGTTGTAGATAATTTCGTCTATCTTGGAACCAGCGTAAACACCACCAACAATGTCAGCGTAGAAATCCAACGCAGGATTACTCTTGCCAACAGGAGCTACTTCGGACTGAGTAGGCAATTGAAAAGTAAAGTCCTCTCTCGACGAACAAAAACCAAACTCTATAAGTCGCTCATATTTCCCGTCCTGCTATACGGTGCAGAGGCTTCGACGATGACAACAACCGATGAGTCGACCTTAAGAAAGGTTCTGTGAAAGATTTATGGTCCTTTGCGCATTGGCCACGGCGAATATCGCATTCGATGGAACGATGAGCTGTACGAGATATAAGACGACATTTACATAGTTCAGCGAATTAAAAGACAGCGGCTACGCTGGCTAGGTCATGTTGTCCGGATGGATGAAAACACTCCAGCTCTGAAAGTATTCGACGTAGTACCCGCCGCGGGAAGCAGAGGAATAGGAAGACCTCCACTCCGTTGGAAGGACCAAGTGGAGAAGGACCTGGCTTCGCTTGGAATATCCAATTGGCGCCACGTAGCGAAGAGAAGAAACGAGTGGCGCGCTGTTGTTGACTAGGCTATAGACGCGTAAGCGGTGCCTACGCCAGTAAAGAAGAAGAAGATGGAGTCACGTGTAGAAATTCACGCAAGTGAGGAAAGTTCTCTGATCGCCATTCACTTGGGAGTGGCCAGAAATGATTCTTTTACATATGGCTCAGGCAGCTCACGACTTCCGGTCTTTGACCAAGTATCCCCTGGGTAGCCTAAAAACATCCGTTTGAAGGCGAACTAAAGTGAGAAGGCGAAAAATCCCCTCCGCAAGGTTGTGCGTTGGGTTCGGGACCTTCCACGTAAGAAAAAACACGCCCAACGAAAAGGAACAACAAGCCTCGGATGAGTGAGCCCCCTTTTGATGACAACCATGCCAAACAAAATAAGGACTACGAATTAAGGGCATACACCTGGAATGTCCGGTCCCTTAATTTGGGAAGGTGCGGGCAGCGGCAGCGGCAGGGCAGCTGGTTGACATCCTCGTGAAAATAAAGGCTGAAATCACCGCCGTTCAAGAAATGCGATGAACGGGACAAGAGCAGAGAGGAGTAGGTCCTTGTGGCATTTACTACAGTGCCCATATAAAGGAGCGCAGGTTTTATGTGAGATTCGTGGTGGGAGAGAGACTCCGTCGCCGAGTACTATCATTCACTCCGGTGAATGAACGTCTAGCCACAATCCGCATCAAAGCGATGTTCTTCAACATATCGCTGATTTGGGCCCACGCTCCGACGGAAGAGAAGGACGATGTGACCAAACATGCCTTCTATGATCGCTTGGGGCACACTTATGAGAACTGCCCCCGCCAGGGTGAGCAAAGAAGGTACATTTGGCCTACGGTCGGTAAATTCAGCCTCCACGACGAAATCCCCAAATGGGTTGAGGCTGATCGACTTCGTCGGGGCCCGAAGTAGTAGTTATCTGTAGCACTAGATTCCAGCACAAGAAAATACATCAAGCTATCTGGCTGTCTCCGGATCGAAAAGCCACCAACCAGATCGATCATGTTGTGATAGATGGAAGACACGTCTTCAGTGTTCTAGACGTGCGTACGCTCCGAGGTCCTAACATCGACTCAAACCAATATCTTCCTGTAGACAAGATTTGCACCCGCCTCTGTGCAGCAAAAAACGCACGTCAAAAATACAAGAAGGGTTCGACGTCGAGAAGCTGCAATCACAACAGACAGCCGAACGATTTTCTACTCGGCTTGCACTCCTTCTCTCTGAGAGCACTCGTCAACAACTCGGTATAAGAGAACTGTGGGTTACGAAGAGGAAATCGAGACGCATTTGCAGACAGAAAAAGAAACAGGCCAAAATGCGTGAGTATGAAGAGCTTAATAAGCTGGCCGACAGGGCTAATGCTTTAAAATTCTACGAAGAAATGCGGTGGCTTTCAGAAGGTTTCAAAACCGGAGCATACTCTTGTAAAAGCCCCAAATGTGATCTAGTCACCGATGCCCAGAGCATACAATGATGGAGGGAACACTTCTCCAGCCTGCTAAATGGCAGTGAACGAACTACACCTGGAGAAGGCGAACCCGATTCCCCAATTGACGATGGAGCATACGTTGTATTGCCCGACCAGGAAGAAGTTCGAATAGCAATTATCCGCCTAAAGAAAAACAAAGCGGCGGGGGCCGATGGATTGCCGGCCGAGCTATTCTGAACTGATAAGGAGCATGCATCAGCTTCTTTGTAAAATATGGTCGGACGAAAGCATGCCCAACGATTGGAATTTAAATGTGCTATGCCCAATCCACAAAACGAAAGACCCCAAAATCTGCGCCAACTACCGTGGGATAAGCCTCCTCAACATCGCGTATAAGGTTCTATCGAGCGTATTGTGTGAAAGATTAAAGCCCACTGTCAACAAACTGATTGGACCTTATCAGTGTGGCTTTAGACCTGGCAAATCAACAACCGACCAGATATTCACCATGCGCCAAATCTTGGAAAAGACCCGTGAAAGGAGAGTCGACACACACCACCTGTTTGGTCAGAAGCATGTCACTGTGCAAAATCGGATGACCGTGACCATGAATTAGGCTATTCACCTTTGTGAGAGCACCGCTTATGCATATGCACATCAATTCTTGCATCCATATACATATGTATGTTACGGTTTTCTATGATTTGTACATAATTGCAATTTTTGTATGTTCTCATTTTCGCTTGCACTTTGCAAGCAGGTACATATGTATATACATACGCACAAACATACGTATTTCATACCTACGCCCTCATAAGCATATACGCACAAGCTTACGTAGCTAATGAGAAAATTAGGTACAAGAAGGGATAAAAACCGGTGCTAGCATAACATTAAGACATTATTAGTAAAGCATTAGGAGTGTTAAGAGTAAAGAAAATTAATGTAAAACTTAAAATTAAATAAAAATCAATTTGTTTAACTGGACATTCATTTATTATTGGGCTCCTACATAATTTGGCGACCGTGACAGGACAAGTGTTCTACAGTTAATATTTTCGATCAAGAAAAGCCAATAGATTAATGTCCAAGTTAATTTAAAATAATTCGTTTTGTGTTATACTGGCAAGAGCTGGCTCTGCGTTTGTTCAACCAAACAGAATTTGCCCACATCATCTCATCATCAGAAGCTGTGTGGCGGTATCCAACAACGGATCATTTGGATTGTTGTACCCGGACAACATTCTGTGTGAGCGCAGGTAGCAATTCTTGCGACACATCATCGTACTTGCCGCTGTAATCATACATCCAGATTACACGTGGTTTAATTAACGTACGTTCGAGATCTTCTCATCAACATCTGTCGAAGTTACCGACATTTCGTCAACTCGTCGCAGTCTCCGTGCAAGATTACGGGACTCATCACATAACCGTTTCATCGGATTGCAGATCTGCTTTTGCTACATCTACAATAACTACATCGCATGCTTCACTGCTCAGGTACTCGTATAAATATTTATTTCGTGCCTTCAAATGCCTAACACCAGTATAGCCAATGTGCCTAACATGGCTGATGAGGAACAATCGCCTTTGTCCTCGCTAATTCAAACGCGTTCAACGATTCTCCGCAAACTAAATAGTATAAAGCAACGAATTGCTTGTGAAGAAGTCGATAGTGATACGCATGTTCTCGAATGTCGACTACAAATTGTTGAGTCCTACTTTAAACAAATTTGTGACGTTCAGAACAATATTGAATCTCTTTCTCCGTCAGACCAATCTGCAGCAGAAATTGAGGAAACGTACATTTCAATAAAATCTAAAATACTTTCGTTAATCAACCCCAGAAACCGCGTTTCTGAGTTGAACACTAGCATTTTCAACGCAACAACTTTTGGAAATACTAGCAGTTACCATAATCGATTGCCTTCACTCAAATTGCCTAAATTTGACGGCAAATATGCAAAATTTAAGCGTTTTTTCCGCACTTTTTGTAATATGGTGCATGATGATCCAACAATGCCAAAGGTGGACAAATTTAATTATCTTTTAAACTGTCTTTCAGGACCAGCCCTTAGCGTCATCGAACCCTTTCAGGTAACCGAAGAAAATTACCCGAAGGCTATACAGCGGCTGAAGGAAAGATACGACAACAACGTATTGATTTTTCAAGATCATATTACATCGCTTTTCAATGTTCCGGTTATGAAAAAATCTGACGCAGCAAATCTACGTAATATTATTGACACTGTTGCAGCGCTTCGAGGTTCATTGCTTTCGTTGGGCTCAGAAAGTGATATAATGAATTCAATGCTAATTCATATCGTCTTAACCAAAATTGATTCTGATTCAAAATCAGCATATAATCAGAAGCAAGAGTTTGACCACTTGCCATCGTGGGATGATTGCTACAAGTGGTTGAATCGGCACAGTCAGTATTTAGAAACCTGTTCAAACGTTGAAAACCTGAAGGTAACGCAGAGAGATTGTAAGATACACGGTAAGCAAAATGCAAATAACTTCAAGGGAAAGACAATACATCTGTGTCATTTACTTCGCCGAATCCAACGCATCAGTTACCAACTAATCCATCGGTTTCACTCATCGCATGCACACGTAAAAGAGCGATATTACCGACAGCTTTAATTTACATACAGGATAAATTTGGAGTGATGCAGCCAGCTCGCGCGTTATTGGATTCCTGTTCCGAATTGAATTTCATCACCGAAGAAACAGCGAAGCGTTTGCAGCTCAAAAGGTTTTTCTCATATCAGGAAATCTCAGGTATTTCAGATATTCGTTTTAATTCAAAGTATGCAGTAAATGCAAAAATCAAATCTCTTATTGGAGATTTTACTTGTCTGTCGGAATTCGTTATAACTAAACATATCACAGCACAAATTCCTAGTAGTTTTATAAATACTTCTAAATGGAATATTCCTGAAAGTCTTCAGCTTGCGGATCCATACTTCTACAAACCGCAACGTATAGATTTATTGCTCAATGCAGACATATTTTTTGAGAGCCTTCAAGAAGGCACAATTTCACTTGGAAAAGGCTTACCACGCCTTCAAAACAGCAAATTAGGTTGGATTGTAGGGGGCAATTTTGAAAGGCTTTCAAATTCTCGCCCATCTATTTGCAATGTCACACTAAATTCAAATCTATTGAATATCGATTCGATTCTCCAACGTTTTTGGGAAATTGAAAATTTCACCGAAAAGGAAACAACATTGTCCGAAAAAGAACGTTTATGCGAAAAACATTTCATTGAAAACGTTCAAGTGAAAAATGATGGACGTATACAAGTACGGTTACCATTTAAGGTTTCACCGACAATATTAGGCAACTCTTTCCATAATGCCAGGAAAAAATTTCTCGCTCTTGAACGACGTCTATCTAACAATAAATTACTAAAAAACATGTATGCGGATTTCATAAAAGAATATATTGAACTCGGGCACATGGTTGCCATAAAAAACTTTGATTTCAATAGCTCGCGCTATGTAATTCCACATCATTGTGTACTCCGTCCACAAAGTACTACGACCAAGCTTCGGGTTGTATTCGACGCCTCTGTGCGCACCACTTCTGATCATTCATTAAATGAAATACTCATGGTCGGAGCAACAATTCAACCAGAATTAATCATAACATTATTATCAACGATATCAACTCATTTTGTGGAGAAACGAACCTCATGAGCCATTACAGTTGTTTCAACTCAAAACTGTAACTTACGGTTTGGCTTCTGCACCATTCCTAGCTATTCGCAGTTTATTCCATATTGCTGACATCAATAAAGCTGCCTTTCTTCTAGCATCGTCTGCTATTCGTGAAAGTTTTTATGTTGACGACTTGTTAACTGGTGCACATAGCACAGACAACTTACAAAAACTAAAAATTGAAATCATATAAGTTCTTCGTTCTCATGGTCTTTCTCTGACTAAATGGCACTCCAATTCTACACAATTATCTGACGCATCTTATAATGAAGTTGTCATTAAAACAACTGAAGAAAACATTACCAAAGCTTTAGGCACGTCTTGGAAACCTTTAGCTGACACCCTTTGTTATCGCTATGAATTACCAGATATGCAGTCAGTTACAAAGCGATCTGTTCTATCAATTATTTCCAAAATATTTGATATCCTCGGTTTATTGAGCCCCGTGATAATACGTGGCAAAATATTAATGCAAGAAATTTGGATTCGCCGATTAGATTGGGATGAAACACTACCACCCGATCTCCATAACATTTGGTTGCAGATTAAAGCCGATTTAAATTTCATTAATAAAATAGAAGTTCCTCGTTATGGACAAACAACATCCAATTCTCGCTGTGAAGTTCATGGCTTCGCAGACGCATCAACGCGCGCATATGGGTGCTGCATTTATGTACGTTCTGTTATAAAGGACACTTACAAAACTACGTTACTTATTGCTAAATCTAAAGTGGCACCGATTAAATCACAATCGCTTCCTCGTTTGGAGTTATGTGCAGCACTGTTACTGAGTAGGACTTGGCAAAAAATCAAGGATAAGGTATTAAAATTTTGCACTAACATATATTTTTGGACTGATTCAGAGATCGTGCTAAAGTGGCTCAACATTCATTCAGCGACATTAAATTGCTTCGTTGCCAATCGAGTCTCTGAAATTCAGGAAATTTCAGAAGGCATTAGCTGGAAACACGTACCAAGTGTACAAAATCCTGTAGACATCGTTTCACGTGGCTGTAGCGCTCAGGATCTTGTAAGTACGATTTGGTTCTCTGGACCAGAGTTTCTAATGAAAAACTCATCGGAATGGCCTGTAAGCAAGAAGGAGTATGACATTAGAATCCAAGATTTGGAACGACGGAAAGGAATCAACCTCAAGTGTAGCAAAAGCAGCAACGAGGGAAACATTATCAATATCATCATCAATCGCAGTTCATCGTACCACCGATTACTTCGCGTCGCTGCATATATATTTCGTGTTCTCAACAAAGTCGCTGTTAACAATAAACTAACGCCAGCAATGATACTTCATCTACCGTTAGAGGAGCTCGATCATACTTGGTGGCGAATCGTCGTAGCTATTCAACAGATCGAATTCGCTGAAGAAATTAGAAGACTTCAGAAACAACAAGAAGTTAAATCGTTCGTACAGAAGCTGACTCCTTTACTACATGAAATGAATCTTAACGGGGTGACAGTTTCAGTCCTCAGAGTCGGTGGCCGTTTGTCAAAGGCACCAATTCCTTTTGACGCAAAATTTCCCGCACTTCTTCCAAAAGATCATCGATTTACATCTTTGTACATAGAATATCTTCATCGTAAGCATTTACATGCTGGTCCAAAGGTTTTAATAAATATCTTGCGTGAGCGAGTCTGGGTTATAAATGCTGTCCCGAAAGGACGGCCACTGTTCATAACCACCATGAAATATATCTGTGTCGCATACTGGCAATTTAAGGTGAATACCTGAACTTTCCTCTTATGCTTGTCTTTGTGGCAGCTCTACTCTCGGTTGTGGAGTAGGTGCAATTGCTCTTAATAGCTTTAGTTGATCAGAAATCATTGCTTTTGTGTCTTCGAACTGGTCTAGGCAGTGTTCATACTTGGAGTAAGCCGAGAATTTAAAATTTTCTAGTAGATCTGAGTCGTCAGATTCTACGATTGCGTCATATGCCGCTTGGAGACGCGTCCAAAAATTGTCTAAATTGTCTTTTTTGATTTCTAAGACCGATTCCGAATTGTCATGAATCGGTGAAGATGAAAATCGAGTGCAGTATCGTATCAAACTGTTACTATCAGCAATGAATTTTGTATAAGAAATGTCTTTACCCCTCTTTAGTTTTGTAGCACCTTGCTTTGAGCGTGTAGCTTCTGCCGGTGTACACGGACTGTTTTCGTCTGAAATCATTTTTGGAACTTTTAGCAACTGAGTTGTTTTAGATTCCTTTGAGTCTGAGCTCATTTAAAAGATGTATATAATAAATCAAAACGTCTAAGTGAAAACCAGACTTGTAGATGTTTTGAAAATATTCCGTATATTAAATGTTGAATAGAAGACTCTTTTGTATGTAAGAGTTTCAAAAAAGCAATGGCTTTTTAATAAGCTGAGATTTCAAAATATTTTCGAATATATTGTATATATAGTATATGTATGTATTTATGTATTTACGTATATAATTAGACGAGAACTCTTTTAGGTAAATAAGAGTTTTGAACGAAATTGAAATAAAGATAACGCTTTACGTATTTAATAATATGCGCAATCGCGAACTCTTTTAAGTTAATAAGAGTTTTAAAATGAAGTAAATAATTAATCGCTTAAATTTGATTCAATTATTTTTTTTAATGACCGGAAATTATTTTAAGTATTTTATTTTTCTGTGTAAATTTCTTTTATATATGCTTTATATCCAAATGTCCTATAGGGTATACCTATAGGTGGATATTTTATTGTTTATGTGCTAATGAGCGCTCGTATTAGAGATCACTGCACTTTGTGCATATGCATGTATGTACATACATATGTATTACGCTTTGGTTTTTTACACAATCCTGCTTGTTTTTGTTGCTCAAAAATCAAGGGGTATTGCGGGAATATGTCAATGTGGACTTTAAATATATATTATACGCAATCCTGCTTGGTTTTGTTAGCCAAAATCCAAGGGGTATCGCGGAACATATGCCAATGTGGACTTTGAAGTAATTAGCGTATCTACATACGTGACAATACACTTTTGTACAAATTTTAAATGTTACAAAAAATCCTTTTTTGTTATATGTATTTATTATTATATAATTTGTACCCAATGTCAATGGGTATTTCTTCCAGTATATATTGAATATATTTATATGTGCCCGTATGTATATATGTATATATATATGCGTATATGTATATATGTTCGCGGTACGAATAAGCTCCGAAAAGACAATTAAACGACCGTAGGTAATTTTCGCAAATTCACATGTTAGTAAGTATGTATATAATTTGTGTAACTGTGCCGCATATACATAAGTATGTATATATGTACGCAGTGAGAAGAGGCCGCGAAAAGAAAATAGAATGATATTCTGACTTTAGAATATACATATGTATGTACTAAATGTAGATATTTTGCAATATGTATACATGCATATGATTTGAGTAGTAAAAGAGCCAGTTATGCTCTTTATATGTTTTTATAAATATATGTGAAATATATATACATATGTATGTATGGTATAAAATTTAATTCGCAAATACGCTTTTCTTGTTTTTTGTTTCCTTTGATTGCCGTAGCTTATTTTAAGCAATCCTGCTTATACTTGGTGAAGTATAAGGGGTCTTGCTGGAAATTTCGCAAGTAAATACTTGAACTTTTATATGTATATATTTTTTCGGGGTAGTTTTGTGTTATAACACAACGGTAAGCATTTACCGGCAATCACTAATCTGTTATATACAGTACCAAACTGCTTTGTTAGCGGTTTTCGGTTTTTACCAGAAATATACCGAACACCGAAAACAGTTTGGTAACGGTTTTCACTTATTTTCTCGACCGGAATTTTGGTCTGACCGTAAACTTTATATTTTAGATTTTAACCCATACATATGAATATAATATATAAAAATTGAAAGGAGACGATACAACTCACTTTGATTTCCGGCAGGGGCTTTTGGGGATAATATGAGTGTATGTGTTTGTGTGTATGTGACAATGCCTCTGCCTGCGCTTGTGCCTTTGCTCGTGCCTTTGCTTGTGCTTCTTTCTCCTATCCTTGTGCTGTTGGTTGCTGTGGTGATTCCCTGGTGACTTTGTGGTTTCTTTTTTCTTTTTTTGTTTTGTACGTTATTTGACCCAATACTTCACTTATTCACTTATTTTCACAGCACGATTATTATTTGTTTTTCTTTTCACCTCACATTTATCACTCATATGTATGTATGTATATTGTATGAGAATATATAAACCACCGCACTTTTTTTTTTTTTTGTCACTGCACGTTTTCACTTTGTATGTGTTATTCATTCATCCATATGCATATATATTTTTTTCTATCCAAATTTTTTACCCCACTTTAACTTTTTATATTGTATGTATATATGTATATATATTTGGTTGCCAAATTTTGTCACCAACTCTTTTTTCCACTAACTTTTTACAAACACATGTATGTACATATGTATATCGTATATGCACTTTTGACACTTTGATTCTCTTTTTTTTCCAACTGGCTTTTCACTTTTTGCTTTAACTGTGTTAGACTGTTGTTTTTCACCGCCACCACCGTTGTTCTTCCACAATTTGTTTTTTCTTTCCCAACGGTTTTTTCACTTTTTTTTTTGCTTTGTTTTAACAGTTTTAAGCTCCCGGTTTTTTTCCACTTTTTTTTTCAACTGTCTTGAGCCCCGGGTTTTTCACCAACACTTTTTTTTTTGTTTTTGGTTTTAGTTAACGCGTTATCGCGACACCGTGACCGATTTTTATTATTCTTGTTGCTTTACTTTATTTAATATTATTTTTTTTTTATTACCACTACTGCCGTTCGGTACGGCTTCGAAGGACCATAATTAAACTCGCTGTAAACTTTGAAAATAAAAGACTCACCCGTTGGTTTAATGACGACGGCGATTACAAATACAGAGTTACTGTTGATGCGTATGTGCACACGGATTGATCGAGAAAGAGGCTCGGCGCCGTCCGTCAGTCCCTTTTGTTCATTGTGTCCGGTATCCTCGTGTGTGGTGTATATGATGCAGGTGTGTTGAGTGTGAGGTGTGGATGATAAATATGGTGTAGATGTGTGGAGTATGATGTGTGGATGATATAGATGGTGTAGTCGTGTTGAATATGGTGTGTATGTGTGGGGTGTAGCTTTATTATATTAAGAGGGGGTCAGGTGCTCATTTAGCCATGTTTTATTATAATTATTATTTTTTAATTACATCTAACTGAAAGTTCAAATGGAACAGTCATAGTTCTTGTTTCATATTTTGATCTTATATATAAAATAGTAATAATTATCGCTATTATTAAAACTATAGTTAGCGAAACGTTACCACATATCTAATGAACCTATTTATGCATCATTAATTGCCTCAGAACAATCTATTATAGGACATATTATTAAAAATCAGGTGTTAAAACGTCTATATCGATTTCACTATCTATTGCACATAGAGGTTGTGAATTTAGCACTGCTTCAATCTGTGATAGCAAAGTAATAATTTCTTCAAATGTCAATTTACTTTCGCCTATCACTCTTCTTAAATGATATTTAACCGACTTGACTCCTGCCTTCCAAATTCCTCCGAAGTGAGCAGCTACCGGCGGCTCAAAATGCCATTGAATTTTATCTGAGTCTAATATTGGATCGGTGGATGGACGCTTGTCACGTTTGTTTTTCATTGGGGGTGTTTTTTTACGTGGCAGGTCCCAAACCCAGCGCACAACCCTAAGTAAGGAATATTTCGCCTTCTCACTTTAGCTCGCCTTCAAACGGATGTTCTTAGGCTAGCCAGAGGATACTTGGTCAAAGACCGGAAGTCGTGAGCTGCTTGAGTCATATGTAAAAGCATCGTTTCTGGCCACAGAAAGGGAAAGAGACCGAAATGCGTGAGTACGAAGAGCTTGATAAGCTGGCCGACAGGGGTAATGCTCGAAAATTCTACGAAAAGATGCGGCGACTTACATAAGGTTTCAAGACCGGAACATACTCTTGTAGAACCCCCAAAGGTGATCTAGTCACCGATGCCCAAAGCATACTTAAATTATGGAGGGAACACTTCTCCAGCTTGAGTAGTGAACGTACAACGCCAGGAGAAGGCGAACCCGATTCCCCAATCGATGACGATGGAGCAGACGTTCCATTGCCTGACCATGAAGAGGTTCGAATAGCAATTGCCCGCCTGAAGAACAACAAAGGGGCAGGGGCCGACGGATTGCCGGCCGAGCTATTCAAACACGGTGGCGAAGAACTAGTAAGGAGCATGCATCAGCTTCTTTGTAAAATATGGTCGGACGAAAGCGTGCCCAACGATTCGAATTTAAGTGTGCTATGCCCAATCCATAAAAAAGGAGACCCCACAATCTGCGCCAACTACCGTGGGATTAGCCTCCTCATCATCGCATACAAGGTTCTGTTGAGCGTAGTGTGTGAAAGATTAAAGCCCACCGTCAATAAACTGATTGGATCTTATCAGTGTGGCTTTAGACCTGGCAAATCAACAACCGACCAGATATTCACCATGCGCCAAATCTTGGAAAAGACCCGTGAAAGGAGAATCGACACACACCACCTCTTCGTCGATTTCAAAGCTGCTTTCGACAGCACGAAAAGGAACTGCCCTTATGGCACGAGGTCTGAATTTGGTATCCCCGCAAAACTAATACGGCTGTGTAAACTAACGCTGAGCAACACTCAAAGCTCTGTCAGGATCGGGAAGGACCTCTCCGAGCCGTTCGATACCAAAACGAGGCGACTCCCTATCCTCCCTCCCTCCCTATCGTGCGACTCCTTTAATCTGCTGCTGGAGAAAATAGTTCGGGCTGCAGAACTTAATCGAGCAGCTACAATCTTTTATTAGAATGTACAGCTGCTGGCGTATGCTGATGATATTGATATCATCGGCTTCAACACCCGCGCCGTTAGTTCTGCTTTTTCTCCAGACTGGACAAAGAAGCAAAGCAAATGGGTCAGGCAGTGAACGAGGGCAAGACGAAATATCTCCTGTCATCAACTTGGCTTCCCACGTCACTGTTGACAGTCATAACTTTGATGTTGTAGATAATTTCGTCTATCTTGGAACCAGCGTAAACACCACCAACAATGTCAGCGTAGAAATCCAACGAAGGATTACTCTTGCCAACAGGAGCTACTTCGGACTGAGTAGGCAATTGAAAAGTAAAGTCCTCTCTCGACGAACAAAAACCAAACTCTATAAGTCGCTCATATTTCCCGTCCTGCTATACGGTGCAGAGGCTTCGACGATGACAACAACCGATGAGTCGACCTTAAGAAAGGTTCTGTGAAAGATTTATGGTCCTTTGCGCATTGGCCACGGCGAATATCGCATTCGATGGAACGATGAGCTGTACGAGATATAAGACGACATTTACATAGTTCAGCGAATTAAAAGACAGCGGCTACGCTGGCTAGGTCATGTTGTCCGGATGGATGAAAACACTCCAGCTCTGAAAGTATTCGACGTAGTACCCGCCGCGGGAAGCAGAGGAATAGGAAGACCTCCACTCCGTTGGAAGGACCAAGTGGAGAAGGACCTGGCTTCGCTTGGAATATCCAATTGGCGCCACGTAGCGAAGAGAAGAAACGAGTGGCGCGCTGTTGTTGACTAGGCTATAGACGCGTAAGCGGTGCCTACGCCAGTAAAGAAGAAGAAGATGGAGTCACGTGTAGAAATTCACGCAAGTGAGGAAAGTTCTCTGATCGCCATTCACTTGGGAGTGGCCAGAAATGATTCTTTTACATATGGCTCAGGCAGCTCACGACTTCCGGTCTTTGACCAAGTATCCCCTGGGTAGCCTAAAAACATCCGTTTGAAGGCGAACTAAAGTGAGAAGGCGAAAAATCCCCTCCGCAAGGTTGTGCGTTGGGTTCGGGACCTTCCACGTAAGAAAAAACACGCCCAACGAAAAGGAACAACAAGCCTCGGATGAGTGAGCCCCCTTTTGATGACAACCATGCCAAACAAAATAAGGACTACGAATTAAGGGCATACACCTGGAATGTCCGGTCCCTTAATTTGGGAAGGTGCGGGCAGCGGCAGCGGCAGGGCAGCTGGTTGACATCCTCGTGAAAATAAAGGCTGAAATCACCGCCGTTCAAGAAATGCGATGAACGGGACAAGAGCAGAGAGGAGTAGGTCCTTGTGGCATTTACTACAGTGCCCATATAAAGGAGCGCAGGTTTTATGTGAGATTCGTGGTGGGAGAGAGACTCCGTCGCCGAGTACTATCATTCACTCCGGTGAATGAACGTCTAGCCACAATCCGCATCAAAGCGATGTTCTTCAACATATCGCTGATTTGGGCCCACGCTCCGACGGAAGAGAAGGACGATGTGACCAAACATGCCTTCTATGATCGCTTGGGGCACACTTATGAGAACTGCCCCCGCCAGGGTGAGCAAAGAAGGTACATTTGGCCTACGGTCGGTAAATTCAGCCTCCACGACGAAATCCCCAAATGGGTTGAGGCTGATCGACTTCGTCGGGGCCCGAAGTAGTAGTTATCTGTAGCACTAGATTCCAGCACAAGAAAATACATCAAGCTATCTGGCTGTCTCCGGATCGAAAAGCCACCAACCAGATCGATCATGTTGTGATAGATGGAAGACACGTCTTCAGTGTTCTAGACGTGCGTACGCTCCGAGGTCCTAACATCGACTCAAACCAATATCTTCCTGTAGACAAGATTTGCACCCGCCTCTGTGCAGCAAAAAACGCACGTCAAAAATACAAGAAGGGTTCGACGTCGAGAAGCTGCAATCACAACAGACAGCCGAACGATTTTCTACTCGGCTTGCACTCCTTCTCTCTGAGAGCACTCGTCAACAACTCGGTATAAGAGAACTGTGGGTTACGAAGAGGAAATCGAGACGCATTTGCAGACAGAAAAAGAAACAGGCCAAAATGCGTGAGTATGAAGAGCTTAATAAGCTGGCCGACAGGGCTAATGCTTTAAAATTCTACGAAGAAATGCGGTGGCTTTCAGAAGGTTTCAAAACCGGAGCATACTCTTGTAAAAGCCCCAAATGTGATCTAGTCACCGATGCCCAGAGCATACAATGATGGAGGGAACACTTCTCCAGCCTGCTAAATGGCAGTGAACGAACTACACCTGGAGAAGGCGAACCCGATTCCCCAATTGACGATGGAGCATACGTTGTATTGCCCGACCAGGAAGAAGTTCGAATAGCAATTATCCGCCTAAAGAAAAACAAAGCGGCGGGGGCCGATGGATTGCCGGCCGAGCTATTCTGAACTGATAAGGAGCATGCATCAGCTTCTTTGTAAAATATGGTCGGACGAAAGCATGCCCAACGATTGGAATTTAAATGTGCTATGCCCAATCCACAAAACGAAAGACCCCAAAATCTGCGCCAACTACCGTGGGATAAGCCTCCTCAACATCGCGTATAAGGTTCTATCGAGCGTATTGTGTGAAAGATTAAAGCCCACTGTCAACAAACTGATTGGACCTTATCAGTGTGGCTTTAGACCTGGCAAATCAACAACCGACCAGATATTCACCATGCGCCAAATCTTGGAAAAGACCCGTGAAAGGAGAGTCGACACACACCACCTGTTTGGTCAGAAGCATGTCACTGTGCAAAATCGGATGACCGTGACCATGAATTAGGCTATTCACCTTTGTGAGAGCACCGCTTATGCATATGCACATCAATTCTTGCATCCATATACATATGTATGTTACGGTTTTCTATGATTTGTACATAATTGCAATTTTTGTATGTTCTCATTTTCGCTTGCACTTTGCAAGCAGGTACATATGTATATACATACGCACAAACATACGTATTTCATACCTACGCCCTCATAAGCATATACGCACAAGCTTACGTAGCTAATGAGAAAATTAGGTACAAGAAGGGATAAAAACCGGTGCTAGCATAACATTAAGACATTATTAGTAAAGCATTAGGAGTGTTAAGAGTAAAGAAAATTAATGTAAAACTTAAAATTAAATAAAAATCAATTTGTTTAACTGGACATTCATTTATTATTGGGCTCCTACATAATTTGGCGACCGTGACAGGACAAGTGTTCTACAGTTAATATTTTCGATCAAGAAAAGCCAATAGATTAATGTCCAAGTTAATTTAAAATAATTCGTTTTGTGTTATACTGGCAAGAGCTGGCTCTGCGTTTGTTCAACCAAACAGAATTTGCCCACATCATCTCATCATCAGAAGCTGTGTGGCGGTATCCAACAACGGATCATTTGGATTGTTGTACCCGGACAACATTCTGTGTGAGCGCAGGTAGCAATTCTTGCGACACATCATCGTACTTGCCGCTGTAATCATACATCCAGATTACACGTGGTTTAATTAACGTACGTTCGAGATCTTCTCATCAACATCTGTCGAAGTTACCGACATTTCGTCAACTCGTCGCAGTCTCCGTGCAAGATTACGGGACTCATCACATAACCGTTTCATCGGATTGCAGATCTGCTTTTGCTACATCTACAATAACTACATCGCATGCTTCACTGCTCAGGTACTCGTATAAATATTTATTTCGTGCCTTCAAATGCCTAACACCAGTATAGCCAATGTGCCTAACATGGCTGATGAGGAACAATCGCCTTTGTCCTCGCTAATTCAAACGCGTTCAACGATTCTCCGCAAACTAAATAGTATAAAGCAACGAATTGCTTGTGAAGAAGTCGATAGTGATACGCATGTTCTCGAATGTCGACTACAAATTGTTGAGTCCTACTTTAAACAAATTTGTGACGTTCAGAACAATATTGAATCTCTTTCTCCGTCAGACCAATCTGCAGCAGAAATTGAGGAAACGTACATTTCAATAAAATCTAAAATACTTTCGTTAATCAACCCCAGAAACCGCGTTTCTGAGTTGAACACTAGCATTTTCAACGCAACAACTTTTGGAAATACTAGCAGTTACCATAATCGATTGCCTTCACTCAAATTGCCTAAATTTGACGGCAAATATGCAAAATTTAAGCGTTTTTTCCGCACTTTTTGTAATATGGTGCATGATGATCCAACAATGCCAAAGGTGGACAAATTTAATTATCTTTTAAACTGTCTTTCAGGACCAGCCCTTAGCGTCATCGAACCCTTTCAGGTAACCGAAGAAAATTACCCGAAGGCTATACAGCGGCTGAAGGAAAGATACGACAACAACGTATTGATTTTTCAAGATCATATTACATCGCTTTTCAATGTTCCGGTTATGAAAAAATCTGACGCAGCAAATCTACGTAATATTATTGACACTGTTGCAGCGCTTCGAGGTTCATTGCTTTCGTTGGGCTCAGAAAGTGATATAATGAATTCAATGCTAATTCATATCGTCTTAACCAAAATTGATTCTGATTCAAAATCAGCATATAATCAGAAGCAAGAGTTTGACCACTTGCCATCGTGGGATGATTGCTACAAGTGGTTGAATCGGCACAGTCAGTATTTAGAAACCTGTTCAAACGTTGAAAACCTGAAGGTAACGCAGAGAGATTGTAAGATACACGGTAAGCAAAATGCAAATAACTTCAAGGGAAAGACAATACATCTGTGTCATTTACTTCGCCGAATCCAACGCATCAGTTACCAACTAATCCATCGGTTTCACTCATCGCATGCACACGTAAAAGAGCGATATTACCGACAGCTTTAATTTACATACAGGATAAATTTGGAGTGATGCAGCCAGCTCGCGCGTTATTGGATTCCTGTTCCGAATTGAATTTCATCACCGAAGAAACAGCGAAGCGTTTGCAGCTCAAAAGGTTTTTCTCATATCAGGAAATCTCAGGTATTTCAGATATTCGTTTTAATTCAAAGTATGCAGTAAATGCAAAAATCAAATCTCTTATTGGAGATTTTACTTGTCTGTCGGAATTCGTTATAACTAAACATATCACAGCACAAATTCCTAGTAGTTTTATAAATACTTCTAAATGGAATATTCCTGAAAGTCTTCAGCTTGCGGATCCATACTTCTACAAACCGCAACGTATAGATTTATTGCTCAATGCAGACATATTTTTTGAGAGCCTTCAAGAAGGCACAATTTCACTTGGAAAAGGCTTACCACGCCTTCAAAACAGCAAATTAGGTTGGATTGTAGGGGGCAATTTTGAAAGGCTTTCAAATTCTCGCCCATCTATTTGCAATGTCACACTAAATTCAAATCTATTGAATATCGATTCGATTCTCCAACGTTTTTGGGAAATTGAAAATTTCACCGAAAAGGAAACAACATTGTCCGAAAAAGAACGTTTATGCGAAAAACATTTCATTGAAAACGTTCAAGTGAAAAATGATGGACGTATACAAGTACGGTTACCATTTAAGGTTTCACCGACAATATTAGGCAACTCTTTCCATAATGCCAGGAAAAAATTTCTCGCTCTTGAACGACGTCTATCTAACAATAAATTACTAAAAAACATGTATGCGGATTTCATAAAAGAATATATTGAACTCGGGCACATGGTTGCCATAAAAAACTTTGATTTCAATAGCTCGCGCTATGTAATTCCACATCATTGTGTACTCCGTCCACAAAGTACTACGACCAAGCTTCGGGTTGTATTCGACGCCTCTGTGCGCACCACTTCTGATCATTCATTAAATGAAATACTCATGGTCGGAGCAACAATTCAACCAGAATTAATCATAACATTATTATCAACGATATCAACTCATTTTGTGGAGAAACGAACCTCATGAGCCATTACAGTTGTTTCAACTCAAAACTGTAACTTACGGTTTGGCTTCTGCACCATTCCTAGCTATTCGCAGTTTATTCCATATTGCTGACATCAATAAAGCTGCCTTTCTTCTAGCATCGTCTGCTATTCGTGAAAGTTTTTATGTTGACGACTTGTTAACTGGTGCACATAGCACAGACAACTTACAAAAACTAAAAATTGAAATCATATAAGTTCTTCGTTCTCATGGTCTTTCTCTGACTAAATGGCACTCCAATTCTACACAATTATCTGACGCATCTTATAATGAAGTTGTCATTAAAACAACTGAAGAAAACATTACCAAAGCTTTAGGCACGTCTTGGAAACCTTTAGCTGACACCCTTTGTTATCGCTATGAATTACCAGATATGCAGTCAGTTACAAAGCGATCTGTTCTATCAATTATTTCCAAAATATTTGATATCCTCGGTTTATTGAGCCCCGTGATAATACGTGGCAAAATATTAATGCAAGAAATTTGGATTCGCCGATTAGATTGGGATGAAACACTACCACCCGATCTCCATAACATTTGGTTGCAGATTAAAGCCGATTTAAATTTCATTAATAAAATAGAAGTTCCTCGTTATGGACAAACAACATCCAATTCTCGCTGTGAAGTTCATGGCTTCGCAGACGCATCAACGCGCGCATATGGGTGCTGCATTTATGTACGTTCTGTTATAAAGGACACTTACAAAACTACGTTACTTATTGCTAAATCTAAAGTGGCACCGATTAAATCACAATCGCTTCCTCGTTTGGAGTTATGTGCAGCACTGTTACTGAGTAGGACTTGGCAAAAAATCAAGGATAAGGTATTAAAATTTTGCACTAACATATATTTTTGGACTGATTCAGAGATCGTGCTAAAGTGGCTCAACATTCATTCAGCGACATTAAATTGCTTCGTTGCCAATCGAGTCTCTGAAATTCAGGAAATTTCAGAAGGCATTAGCTGGAAACACGTACCAAGTGTACAAAATCCTGTAGACATCGTTTCACGTGGCTGTAGCGCTCAGGATCTTGTAAGTACGATTTGGTTCTCTGGACCAGAGTTTCTAATGAAAAACTCATCGGAATGGCCTGTAAGCAAGAAGGAGTATGACATTAGAATCCAAGATTTGGAACGACGGAAAGGAATCAACCTCAAGTGTAGCAAAAGCAGCAACGAGGGAAACATTATCAATATCATCATCAATCGCAGTTCATCGTACCACCGATTACTTCGCGTCGCTGCATATATATTTCGTGTTCTCAACAAAGTCGCTGTTAACAATAAACTAACGCCAGCAATGATACTTCATCTACCGTTAGAGGAGCTCGATCATACTTGGTGGCGAATCGTCGTAGCTATTCAACAGATCGAATTCGCTGAAGAAATTAGAAGACTTCAGAAACAACAAGAAGTTAAATCGTTCGTACAGAAGCTGACTCCTTTACTACATGAAATGAATCTTAACGGGGTGACAGTTTCAGTCCTCAGAGTCGGTGGCCGTTTGTCAAAGGCACCAATTCCTTTTGACGCAAAATTTCCCGCACTTCTTCCAAAAGATCATCGATTTACATCTTTGTACATAGAATATCTTCATCGTAAGCATTTACATGCTGGTCCAAAGGTTTTAATAAATATCTTGCGTGAGCGAGTCTGGGTTATAAATGCTCGCGAAATCGTAAGGAAAATCGTTCGAAATTGCGTGCTCTGTTTTTCATTATAAACCTAAATTAATGGGTCAAATTATGGCGGATCTTCCTGCCAATCGCATGCAAATGCAACGCCCATTTCTAGTTAGCGGCGTTGACTGTTGCGGCCCTTTCAGTGCAACTTATCGTCTTCGTGGAAGAGCTCCATACAAAACATACATAGCAATCTTTGTATGCTTCGCATCCAAAGCTATACATGCAGAATTAGTATCCGACCTCTCTACTAATGATTTTGTACTTTGTCTAAAACGTTTTGTAGGAAGACGAGGCATACCTCAACGCATTTACTGCGACAACGGCACAAATTTCGTTGGTGCTCAAGCGAAATTGAGGGATTTTCATCAACAGTTCTTCAATCAAGCGGCTACTGATGACATCATTAGTTATAGCACTAACACTGGTTTTGAGTTTTGTTTTATTCCGCCTCGTGCTCCACATTTTGGAGGTTTATGGGAGGCGGCAGTAAAATCAATGAAATCCATTTGGCTAAAAAACATCTCAAACGCACACCTGACATATGAAGAACTTCAGACCGTCGTAGTTGAAGTAGAAGCTATTTTGAACTCTCGTCCGCTGACACCGCTTTCAAATGACCCCAATGATGGCGAAGCTCTAACTCCGGCTCATCTATTGATTGGGACATCATTATTGTCGATGCCAGATAAAGCTATCAAAATGAACACAATATCTTCGTTAACGCAATGGCAGCGGGTGACGTATTTGAAGCAGCGTTTCTGTGATATATGGTCACACGACTACATTCTTAGCCTACAACAACGCTCGAAGTGGCTGAAACCAGAAGCCAACATCGAAATTGGTCAAATGGTCATCATCCATGAATCCAACTTACCCCCACAGCATTGGTCACTTGGGAGAATTATCAACATCGTCCCTGGTTCAGACGGCAAAGTGAGGGTTGTGGACATCAAAACTACAAAAGGGATTATAAGAAGAGCAGTCCATAAAATTGCACCATTACCCATTTCGGATTGAAATGCAAGCATTTCAATGGGGGGAGCATGTTTGGTCAGAAGCATGTCACTGTGCAAAATCGGATGACCGTGACCATGAATTAGGCTATTCACCTTTGTGAGAGCACCGCTTATGGATATGCACATCAATTCTTACATCCATATACATATATATGTTACGGTTTTCTATGATTTGTACATAATTGCATTTTTTGTATGTTCTCATTTTCGCTTGCACTTTGCAAGCAGGTACATATATACATACGCACAAACATACGTATTTCATACCTACGCCCTCATAAGCATATACGCACAAGCTTACGTAGCTAATGAGAAAATTAGGTACAAGAAGGGATAAAAACCGGTGCTAGCATAACATTAAGACATTATTAGTAAAGCATTAGGAGTGTTAAGAGTAAAGAAAATTAATATAAAACTTAAAATTAAATAAAAATCAATTTGTTTAACTGGACATTAATTTATTATTGGGCTCCTACACCACCTCTTCGCCGACTTCAAAGCTGCTTTCGACAAGACGAAAAGGAGCCGCCTTTATGTCGCTATGTCTGAATTTAGTATTCCCGCAAAACTAATACGGCTGAGTAAACTGGCTTTGAACAGCACCAAAAGCTCCGTCAGGACCGGGTAGGACCTCTCCGAGCCGTTCGATACCAAACGAGGTTTCAGACAAGGCGACTCCCTATCCTCCCTCCCTCCCTATCGTGCGACTTCTTTAATCTGCTGCTGGAGAAAATAGTTCGGGCTGCAGAACTTAATCGAGCAGCTACAATCTTTTATTAGAATGTACAGCTGCTGCCGTATGCTGATGATATTGATATCATCGGCTTCAACACCCCGCCGTTAGTTCTGCTTTTTCTCCAGACTGGACAAGGAAGCAAAGCAAATGGGTCAGGCAGTGAACGAGGGCAAGACGAAATATCTCCTCTCACGTCTCTTGCCTGCGGGTGCTACGGACTGAGTAGGAAATTGAGAAGTAAAGTCCTCTCTCGACGAACAGAAACCAAAAACTATAAGTCACTCATTGTTCTCGCAATGCCAAATGGTGCAGAGGCATGGACGATGACAACAACTACTGAGTTGACGTTACGAGTTTTCGAGAGAAAGGTTCGGCGAAAGATTTATGTTCATTTGCGGATAATTTTCAGGAGTGTTCAAGGTGTACGGACGTGTCTTTAATTCGCTCCGTAAATTAAAACGCAAACAAGCAAAAAGTAAAAAAAAAAAAACAAAAATCGATTAAATAGAAAATAAACAAAAAGAAAACAGTGCATACAAATTATTATAAGTAAACATAAACAAATTGTGCACGAAACAAAAAGTAAAAACAAAAAAAGAAAAATAATCAAATAAAAAAATGAGTGCTACTCAGCCTCACCAGCAAGGCCGTAGGCATTCTTTAAATGCCTACTTTAGCTATGTCGAGCCAACAACAGTAACTCCTGGCAAAAACAAAATTAACGGCGATGACTCATCATCCCAGCGATCAGCTGAAAGAGCAAGCAAGCGCAGCCAGCAGAAGCAGCAGAGAACAGCAAAAGGGCAACAACAATTGCGCTGACAGCAAACAGTACACAGGCACCAGCAAGCACCCGGACAGCGAAGGAAAACAAAAAGCAAGGTGAGAATGTACCAAGCAAAAAAGGGCCGTCGGTTCAGACTGGTATTGATCGCTATATTAACGTAAAAAGGAAACTAAGTCCAGTTAAATCAGCCGTCAATACCAAAAAATTTCAACCAGGCACGCCAAATGGTAAAAAGTCAGAAATCCTAAATGGCAACAGATTTGCCATACTAAGCAATGGTTCAGACGACGTTGCGAAGGGTACCACCACGGTCGTTAATGCCAAACCACCTCCAATATACTTGCGCGAGCGTAGCAGTAATACTCTTGTTGCGAAATTAAGTGAAATTGTAGGTACTAACAATTTTCATATAGTGCCTTTGAAAAAAAGGCAATATAGATGAAACAAAAATTCAGTCCTACACTGAAAAAAGTTTCATGGAAATCGGTAAATTTTTATCAAATGAAAACAAGAATTACTATTCATACCAACTGAAGAGCTCAAAAGGCCTAGTTGCTGTCATAAAAGGTATAGAGTCTTCGGTCGACTCTAACGATGTGAAAGAAGCACTGGAAGAAGGTGGTTTTAGCATCAAATCAGTAGTAAATATTTTTAACAGGAACAAAGTCTCACAACCAATGTTCAAAATAGAACTGATGCCAAATTGTAACCAATTAAAAAAAATGAAATACACCCGATTTACAATCTAAAATATCTGCTCCATTGCAGAATCACCGTTGAAGAACCACATAAGAGAAATGGTCCAATACAATGTACAAACTGCCAAGAGTATGGACACACGAAAGCATATTGCACTCTACGCAGTGTCTGTGTGGTGTGTGGTGATCTTCATCCTACTTCAAAATGTACTCTTAAAAAAGAGGATTTAAATAAAAAATGCAGCAATTGTGGCAGAAATCACACTGCTAACTACAGGGGTTGCCCTGTATATAAAGATTTGAAATCGAAGTTGTCACAGGGCATTCAAGCACGTCGTAACCAAATGTTGAATATTCCTCCTAATGAAAATATTGAAATCCCCGTCCATATTTCAAAACCAGTTAATCCTAAAGACAATGCTACACAACGGATCTATGCAAACGTGGTGAAAGGCAATACTGCACAAATGCAATTGCCCCAAAACCAACCAAATGGAAGCGTCGAAACAATGATTTTCAACCTTACCCAATGTATGACACAATTTATGGCTTCAATGCAAAATATGATTCAAGAGATATTCAAATCTCAAAACCAAATGTTGCAAACTTTTTTAAGTAAAAAATGAGTGTATTGAACATTTGCTTGTGGGATGCTAACGGTGTTAACCATCTTAAACTAGAACTTATTAAATTTCTGGATGAAAATAATATTGATGTAATGCTATTGTCAGAAACTCATCTTACAAACAAAAACAATTTCTTCATACCGGGATTTAGGCTCTATGTTACAAACCACCCAGATGGAAAGGCACATGGAGGAACAGCAGTGTTGGTTAGAATACGGTTAAATCACCACGCATTAGAATCTTATGCCACAGCGCTATTACAAGCTACAACAATTTCACTCAAAAATCGGGGTTGTGACTTAAATCTTACTGCTATATACTGTCCACCTCGTTTTAAAATTACAGAAATCGAATTTAAAGACTTTTTTGGAACACTAGGTCAAAGATTTCTAGCAGGTGGAGATTACAACGCAAAACACACGCATTGGGGCTCACGTCTTATTAATCCGAAAGGACGTCAGTTGTACTACACTATTATGAATAAGCATAATAAGCTGGATATACTATCTCCTGGTAAGCCGACATACTGGCCCAGTGATATAAGAAAAATACCAGACTTAATAGATTTTGCTGTAGTCAAAAATATAGATACTTATCATCTGATCATTCTCCTGTACTAATAAAGTTATACGAACAGCCCATGATATTTGAGCCGAAAGTTTCTCTAACATCGCATAAAACTAACTGGTTGAAATATAGAAAGTATATCAGCACCCACATCAATATTGATTGCAAAATAAATACAGGAAGAGACATTGATGAAAATATAAGCGAAATTAATGACGTAATAACTAATGCAGCTGTATTGGCAACACCAAAAAGAAACAACAAACATTTGGTTTAAAATCTAACCATACCTGAATTTTTGGTAAGAAAAATCAAGTATATAGTAGACAAAAGAGGCACAAAAATTTCTTGTTAATGTCTTGTCTATTTCCAGTCACTCGACATGTCTTCATATGTTTTTTTCAAGAACTAAAACTAACAAAAAAATGCTTGCATGGAACTCATATTGATGATACGAGTATTCGGCTAACATATAGAAATTGAGTAGTAGAGCATCAAAATGTCGTACTCAGCGCTAATTGAGCCCTTTTGCCTAGAGCAGTTACAGAATAGTTACCTTGAAAAGTGAGCTTGATTGTATGTACGAACTTTCCATGAAAATCACAATGTCATTATTGAATTGCATTATGTCATTATTGAATCGTTGTTTTGAAACTCCGACTATCGTTATACTAATTGCTTACTAATTTGTGTACTGGAAAGTGAATGAATCAAGTGGAACTTTAAATTGTTGTATGGGAAGTAGGCGTGGTTGTTGTTTGATTTTTTATATTAAATATCAACAGTACCATATCAGACATAATTGATTACATAAAAGAAAGTACATACTTGTAGAGGAAATGAATGCAGCAATTTTAAAAATTATGAATCAATATACCATTTAACAAATTTATCGTTATCTGAAAATATAATAGAACAAGTGAGGATGGGCTAAGTTCGGGTAGAACCGAATATTTCATACCCTTGCAACTTGCAATGATTAAAGCCGGGGTAATACCTTCAAGTACATAAGGCTTGTTAGTATTAAGGGGTCTAGAGCGAGTTTTCCCACAATTTTATTCGTTATAAGCACAAAAACGCACCGTTATTATAAAAACACGATCTCTCAATTTATTAAGGTGGCTAACATATTGAACGATATATGCGGTATAAAATCTCCCGGAAGTTCAAAAATATTTATACTATGTACATATGTGGCGGCTAAAACTATCAGGAAAGGATTCTTTCTGAATGTTAATTATATGTCTAACATATTGAATGATATTTTCGTTAAATTGTCAACTATAGGCTCTGGAGTCCAAATATTCGGTAATCAGGCCTTGGAACAGTTTTTGTTCCATTAACAAAATTGTTGGTTATATGGTGGCATATTTCGAAGACATTATTTGTGTTCGATACCGTTAAATTAATTGTTTCTTCATGTGCATACAGAAAAGTGAACGAATCAAATGGTATTTAAAATTGTGTTTCAGGGGAAGTAGGAACGCTGTAGTCCGATTTCACTCATATTCACTTTGTAACATAAGAATGCCAGTAGAATGTCACACATTGAACTTGGTTGAAATCCATCGAACGGGTGTCGAGATACGTGTTTTCAACAGAGATCTGCAACTATTCCCTTTTTTAAGTTATTGGTTGAGTAACACAAAAACGAGTTGTAGTGGATATACTTAAGTCAAAATCCAACATCCACTAGAAAACATTTACGCAAGGCATGCATAGTATGAAGTTTCTATTGATATGACCTAGTGTTGTGCTCACTCTCTCATAAGCCCATAATTTAATCACATTAATGCGAAATGATTGAAAACAACCAGAAATATTTTTGAATAACTTAAGTGACGTGAGTATTTTCAGTTCCACTTGTCGCAATCGGCGAAGTTTAGTCGGTGAATCACTTTCAAAACAATAAAATCGGATGCTTTTTTATAAGCTCAGAAAAGCTAATTTGTGTCTTACTTATTAAATGTAATAAATTAAAAACTATAATTATAATTAAATAATATAATTTAGTTTACTTATGCTAACTAAAAACACAAAAAAAGCCAGACTGAAAAAAAACCCGAACAAACGAAAGCAACCGAAAAAATTTTAAGAAAGTAGATTTGCGTGGTCACGTATGTACAAGCAAAAAGATACATTGTTATGAATAAAACACGCTTTCGTTTTTTCATTGTTACATGTCCAATATATGCGTCACCCAGGAATTCGATAATTTTTATTTAGGTATATGGGGTCTAAGGGAAGTATTGGTCCGATTCAACGCATTTTTAATATACAAACATACCATCACATATTGACCAACATTTTCGATCATAAGTCAACTATAGGAACCAGAGTCTAAATATTCGGTCCCTAGGGACAGCTTTTATTTGATTTGAACAATTTTTGATCATAAGGTTGAATCACACTAAAGACATTATAACGTTGTATTAATTGCTTCTTGATTTGTGTATTGGAAACTGAACGAATCTAGTAAAATTTAAAATTGTGTTATATGGGAACCAGGCGCGGTTGTTGTCAGATTTCGCCCATTTTCACACTGTGACATAAGATTGAAAGGAATGCCATTCACTAAATTTTGTCGAAATGGGTTGGTCGGTTCCCAAGATAATGGATTTCACCAAAAAGTGGGCGGTATAACGCCCAAATTTAATGTCTCTGGCGTGTTTAGTTATGGATTTATCGCGCTTTTAGAAGTTTTTAATAGTTGTTATATGGGGAGTGGGCGGGATTATACTCCGATTTCCGAATTGTACTTAGCAAATTTGGTTGTTGTAGCTTAAGGGGTTTAATAGATATGTACTTTGTTAGAGGGCGGCGCCCCGCCCATTTTATCAAAAACATTTGCCCACTGGTGTTCCTTGCTACTGCGATCATCTATACCAAGTTACAGCTTTATATTTTAATTTAGTGCTGCCTAAATGAGCTTCAGTCTCCTGCCCCACACCACACATAACCAACACCGAACACCTAACCACAACAATAATCCCGCATTCAGAACACTCTACACTCACCGCATTAAAATATACGTCACTAGAACGCTTCATTCACCACACTCATCTCTACACCACCTACAATCCACATCACACATAACTACGTTACCAATGCATTTTTCACCACAACCAAAAGGGAACAAAAGGGGCGGAGAAACAAGTTCGTCACTTCTTCCTTTTTTGCGATCCGCTAACGAAAGCCGTGCTGTTCACCCCAACTTTTAATATTGTGCCAACATCCAATTTTATAATTCGAGCAAAGTTAATTTAAAGTTCAGTGAAATACATTTTTGAGAATTTTGAAAGTTAATTGTAAAAAAAAAAGGTTTAATAAAATACATTTTGTGAGTTTCTTTTGGCGGAATTTTTTTCTTGTAATTCCAAACGGTAAGAGCGAGGAAAGTGATCGAAAAATACATGGTCCTTCGAGCCTACAGAAAGGCACTATAGAAAAAAAAAATAAATAAAATAAAAAATTTTTAAAGCATAAAAAGTGCAATGACATTAAACATATAAAAAAAACGAAATAAAAAGAATAAAATCAAGTTGAAGTAAAAAGTTAAGCGGAGTGCTGTGAAAAAAAGGAGATAAAAAGAAATATTAACACATACAGAAAACAAAATACAGAAACGAAGTTCATTTTTAAAAAACAATAACATATACATATATATATGAACATAGCTATATAATTACATGTTCATGTGTAAAACAAAATAAAATAAAAATTAAGTTTTTAAAACAAATTATAATACATAAAAAGTAACAAATCATAATCAAACGAGCGCGCCGCGTTATAAAAATCTAACCCTAAACATCATTCGGGCGCGATCGGTTAAAAAAAAAAGCATTAATACAACATAATAACAACACAACAGGAATACCGGAGCACACAGGCGCGGGACAACACAACAGGAAAACCGGAGCACACAGGCATATAACTCGTTTACAAAAGCTTACTATCCCCCAAAACCCCTTGAGGCGAGATAAAGTAAGTGTATCGTTTCTCATTTATATTAATTATATGTATGTACATATGTATGATAACAAACGGAATTATATTTTATATAATCCGTTTGAACGGCACAAACCGCGCAAATTTTAATTATATATATCTTATATATATATAAAACAGTAAAAACAATATATATATATATATATTTTATTTGCCTATTTGATTACCCCAGTGTTACGAAGACACGTAACAAGCTAATTTAACAACAATTTAAATTCAAGTATCCACTTGCTCGATTTTCCGCAATACTCCTTCTGTTCCTCAAAACAGTAAGCAGTATATCTAAAATAAATAAGCAAAAGGCACAATAAAAATACAAGAAGAGAAATTAAAGACATAATAAATTCGAACATACATACATATTAACTAGTAACAACTCCGTATTATATTATACGAAGTTAAAAATTTTAATATCGTAACATATTGGCAAAAAGAGGTGAACACTTACGCATGGTGAACTCTCTTTTGATTCGTAAAGCGCAATAACAAAAGACCGCAAAAACAATACCATCATTATATACAAGTAAATATACGTAAATATACTTGAATCTATATGCAGAAAAAGGGAGTATTAAATATAAAATAATCAAATTTGAATATTTGTAATAATTATCGATATTTATAAACGGGCCGGTACAACAACAAATCTATACATATACTTACATTGGCAAATATTTCCTTTTGTCTTCGCTGCATACTTTTATTATATTGTAGCGCATACATACAGGCCAGGCACATATACAAAGAGTATTGACGCCTGTAACTACGAAAGCGAATACGAAGGCATACGAATTAGTCCGCAACCAAAAAAAAAATAAAATAAAAAGTATATATTAATACATTAGGGCGGGTCGATTTAAAAATCGCCCATTGCTCTATGAAAATCACATTCTAGGGATCAAAATAAGATATTTTGCCGAAGGAACTACACCTCTAAAACGAATTTTGATGTCCCCCAATTTGGGTCGAACTTTTGGGTAGGGGCAAATTTTGAAAAATCCCACTTTGACCCATTTAGAGTGCTCCAATAAGTCCAAATGTATGACCGACCCCCACTAACTTTGGACGGCCGATCCACCCATGCCAGTGGCACACCCCCTGGAACTCCCCTGGGGGGTTCCCCATACAATCATTTCAAAAAATCACCATTTTTGGTGATTTACATGAAAAAATCAGCTAAATTGCTATGTTTTCTCTTTATTTTTATTTATTTATTTATAATAATATCTATTTTTTCTCTTAAGAAATTTATTTAGTCAGAACATATGTAAATGAAAAAAATTAATTTAAGTGAGTTATAGGAAAGAAATTAATTAATTTTAAAGAAGATATTTTTGTAAGGATACAAATATCATAGTTCAAATATTTATGTTCACTATCGCCAGCGCATACGAATCTAGTCTTAAACGTAGATATGTATTTACAAATACCCATTTCTATCAACAATGTAATAAATGTTCATTTCGGGTATATTGATTAGTGACCTTAGTATTTAAAGTATGCAATGTAAAGGATTGTCTGCCCTTGAGATCGCAAATGATCCTAATAAAATATTATGTTTGCCCTGAAGATCGCAAATGATCTTAAAGTAACAATGGACAATTGTGTTTGCCCTTGAGATCGCAAATGATCCTAAACTAACAATAGACAAGAAACAATTATGTTTGCCCTGAAGATCGCAAATGATCTTAAACTAACAATAGACAATTGTGTTTGCCCTTGAAAACACTTATGCTTAAGATATGTGTACATACTGTCGGTATGTACAGTAGATTAGTGTTAAGATGTGTCTATGCACTCAGCATGTGGTGCATACATAAATTAGGATAAGGAATGCTATAAATAAAGGAGCTCGGGGCAACCAGAGCTGAGTTCTATTCAACAACCGAAACCCTACGCGTCTTACTTTACAATTACCATTTCATTCTTATTACTTCAAAAAGTTTACAATGTATCCACCATCCTCTACACCGCAAGATCAACAACTATCGAAAATCCAATGAGTCATATACCCAAGCATGATGTTACTGTTTTTGGTGTGTCTACTGATTTGACTGATCTTAATTTACCAACCCATCTGGATATCTTGAGATATTTTTACTTAAGCGAACGTGCTAAAACAGAACAAAAAAAGTTTTCCCATAAATCATTCACTATTCAAGTACAAGATAAGTTGATTGGAATTTGGGAAAAACTTGGTATGGAAATAATGCTGAAAAAAAGTGTATGTAATAAATTGAATAAATTGAGTAATGGGACAAATTTGGTGTGCCTGACAGGTAGCATCAGCATTGTGAACCGCTCTTTTGCAAGATTTTAAAATTAAAGATAAGCATGGGAAACCTCTCATCATGGATAAATCGAAAGTTTGCAGATAAAAAGAGAAATGCAGACAAGAAGTGCTTCGCAAACGGTTAGATGATACCAATTTATTAACGTTTTCATTTGATGGCAGAAAAGAGGATACTTTAACGATAGATAATGATGAGAAGATGAGATATTGATGAGAATTATCATACTAGGATGGTAGAAGAACCTCACCTTGTTATTTTGAGAGAACCCAATTCTGAATTGATTGGTTACGTAAGACTGGAACATGAAACCGCTGAATACAAAACAACCAAATTAAATGGTTTTTTCAACGATAAAAATATATCACTGGATACATTAATTGGAATATGCACTGACGGTGAGCCAACAAACACTGGCCCACACGGTGGAATTATACGACGATTCGAATTGCTGTTAAAAAGACCATTGCATTGGTTTGTTTGCCTTCTACACTTCAACGAACTTCCGATTCGGCATTTGTTTGAAGCTTTGGATAAATCAACCAGCACTGGACCAAGAACGGCAACTGGAAAACTGAGCCCTCAAATCGAAACTTGTGAAACTCTGAGTTGCAAAATATGCCTCCTGCTCCAGAAAAAAAGAATTTTCAACCGATTCGAAGTACTTATACGACATGGCCCATGCAATTTCTACCGGCGTGGTTCCGGTGGATCTGGCTAACATCAAACCAGGAAAAATTGTACATTCTCGGTGGCTAACCAAGGCCACTAGATTATTGCGATTATATGTGACAATGGAAAATCCAGATGCAAATTTAAGAATTCTGGTTGAATTTATAATTAAATGTTATGTGCCAATGTACTTCAATATCAAGTACTACAGCTCTGTCGAGTACGGCAGTGCATTATTTTTCAAGTTCATTGGTTGGTCACGATTTCTAGAACCTCGCTTACGCAAAATTGTCAATCAAGTAATTAATGATAATTCATATTATGCGCATTCGGAAAATATCTTGTTATCAATGTTGTTTGATGATAGGAAAGAAAAGCGCGACTGTGCCATCAAGAAAATTCTACGCTATCGAACCGATGTTGACGAGCCAATGGAACTTAGAGTTTATAAAAAACCAGATATAAACTTTAATTGCACAAGTTATACGGAAATGATCAATTTGAATGATATAAATATCGTATTTGAACCACCATTCACGCGAAGCATTCCGTACGATACATTGAAAAAATATTTAAATCAAGATGATACACCGTTTAATGATCCAAAAATTCCATCACACATAGAAGGAACGGAACGACATGTTCAATTGCTAGCTAGCGTTTCCAAACGGATTATACCGGAAAATGTAGAGGCTGTTATGGCGACGACATTAGAGAGCCGTGCGAAATTTCCCAGACTTGAAAGTAAAAAAGACTTCAAACAATAATTTTTTTTAATTTCTTTTCTATAACTCACTTAAATTAATTTTTTGCATTTACATATGTTCTGACTAAATAAATTTCTTAAGAGAAAAAATGGATATTATTATAAATAAATAAATAAAAATAAAGAAAAAACATAGCAATTTAGCTGATTTTTTCATGTAAATCACCAAAAATGGTGATTTTTTGAAATGATTGAATGGGGAACCCCCCAGGGGAGTTCCAGGGAGTGTGCCACTGGCATGGGTGGATCGGCCGTCCAAAGTTAGTGGGGGTCGGTCATACATTTGGACTCGATTGGAGCACTCTAAATGGGTCAAAGTGGGATTTTTCAAAATTTGCCCCTACCCAAAAGTTCGACCCAAATTGGGGGACAACAAAATTCGTTTTAGAGGTATGGTTCCTTCGGCAAAATATCTTATTTTGATCCCTAGAATATCATTTTCATAGAGCAATGGGCGATTTTTTTGCCTCCCCACAAATCGACCCGGCCTAATATACATACTTATATACATATATACACATATGTATAAAATACACAATATATTTATCATATTATTGCCTAAATTTTCAAAAAACCTGCGTAACACGACATACGCGTATTTCAGTAAAATAATTGTTAATTCGGAAATAAAAACTCTTATTTACGTAAAAGAGGTTTCAGGTTTTTACATTCAGCTGAATTTGTATTAAAAAATATATTTCACGTTTATTAATTTATTTGTTACTAAATGAGCACAGGCTCTGAAGATTCTAAATCTACTCAATTTTTAAAAATTCCGAAAATGATTTCTGATGACAAAAGCCCAAGTACACTTGCACGCTCGAATCAAGGTGCTACAAAGCAAAAAAGGGGAAAGATATTTCTTACTCTAAATTCATTTCTGAGAGTGACAGCTTAATAAGATACTGCACTCGATTTTCATCAAGATAACTCTGAATCGGTGCTAGAAATCAAAAATCAAAATATTGACAATTTCTGGACACGTCTCCAATCTGCATATGACGCGATAGTAGAAACTGACGACTCAGATCTACCCGAAAATTTCAAATCCTCAGCTTACGCCAAATATGAAAATTGCCTTGACCAATATGAAGAGACAAAAGCCATAATCTCCGATCAATTGAAATTAATTAAAGCAATTGCACCTACTCCACAACCGAGAGTAGAGCTGCCACAAATTTAAAGCCAAGAGGCGAGTTCAGGCGTCCACCTCAAGGTGCCCGCATGTGACACTGAAATTTTTCATGGTAGTTATGAACAATGGCCGTCCTTCCGGGACATGTTTGCGGCCGTGTACATAAACCATCCTAAATTATCACAAGCGCAAAAACTGTATTATCTCAGATACAAAACAAAAGGTCAAGCAGGCGTCATAGTCAAACAGTTCGCAGTAAATGACTACAATTTCACTTTGGCTTGGGAAGCTCTAAAAGAACGATACGAGAATGAAAGAATATTGGTCGACCAACAAGTCACCATATTAATGAACTTACCAAAAATCCAGAAAGAAACGAGTGAGGAGTTCATAAAACTTCAATCCACTGTTTCAAATTGTTTGTCGGTTCTATCGACACAGAATATTCCCACAGACAATTGGGACCACATACTGGTAAACATATGCTCCGCGGCATTACCGGAAAAATCTTTGCTTCTGTGGGAGCAATCGCTCTCATCACGAAGAAAATGCCCACCGTGGCACCAAATGAACGATTTCTTAACTACCCAATACGAAATTGCGGAAAGGGTAGATAAAAAAATGGTCAGAACTAAAAACGTTCAACACGACCTAAATCGAAGCTTTAGTAGACCCCAAGCGAGTAACAACAACAACTTAAATCGTAGTTTTTTCAAAACACAAGCCTTCACATCCGAACAAAATAAACATACGTCATGCGAACTGTGTAAAGGAGGGCACAGGCTGAAATCTTGCGAGAAATTTAAAAAACTAAACATTATGGACAAATGGAGAATGGAGTCATGTGTAGAAGTTCACGCAAGTGAGGAAAGTTCTCTGATCACCATTCACTTGGGAGTGGCCAGAAATGATTCTTTTACATATGACTCAAGCAGCTCACGACTTCCGGTCTTTGACCAAGTATCCTCTGGGTAGCCTAAGAACATCCGTTTGAAAGCGAGCTAAAGTGAGAAGGCGAAATATCCCCTGCATAGGGTTGTGCGCTGGGTTTGGGACCCGCCACGTAAAAAAACACCCCTAATGAAGAGGAAAAAACAGCCTCGGATGAGAGACCCCCCTTTTGATGACGACCACGGCAAACGAAATAAGGACTATGATTTGAGCGCATGCACCTGGAATGTCCGGTCCCTTAATTGGGAAGGTGCCGCTGCCCAGCTGGTTGATGTCCTCGTAAAGATAAAGGCTGACATCACCGCCGCCCAAGAAATGCGATGGACGGGACAAGGACAGAGACGAGTAGGTCCTTGTGACATTTACTACAGTGGCCATATAAAGGAGCACAAGTTTGGTGTTGGATTCGTGGTGGGAGAGAGACTCCGTCGCCGAGTACTTTCATTCACTCCGGAGAATGAACGTCTAGCCACAATCCGCATCAAAGCGAGGTTCTTCAACATATCGCTGATTTGCGCCCACGCCCCGACGGAAGAGAAGGACGATGTGACCAAAGATGCCTTTTATGAGTGCTTGGAGCGCACTCATGAGAGATGCCCCCACCACGATGTCAAAATCGTGCTTGGCGACTTTAATGCCAGGGTGGGCAAAGAAGGTATCTTTGGCACTACGGTCGGTACATTCAGCCTCCACGAGGAAACATCCCCAAATGGGTTGAGGCTGATCGACTTCGCCGGGGCCCGAAATATGGTTATCTGTAGTACTAGATTCCAGCATAAGAAGATACATCAAGCTACCTGGCTGTCTCCGGATCGAAAAACCACCAACCAGATCGTTCATGTTGTGATAGACGGAAGACACGTCTCCAGTGTTTTAGATGTGCGTGCGCTCCGAGGTCCTAACATCGACTCGGACCACTATATTGTTGCAGCCAAAATTCGCACCCGCCTCTGTGCAGCAAAAAACGCACGCCAACAAACACAAGGAAGGTTCGACGTCGAGAAGCTGCAATCACAACAGACAGCCGAACGATTTTCTACTCGGCTTGCACTCCTGCTCTCTGAGAGCACTCGTCAACAACTCGGTATAAGGGAACTGTGGGACGGCATTTCAACCATTGGTACGACGAGGAAAGCCGTGTCGCAGCGGAGAGAAAACAGGCTGCCTACCTCGCAACGTTACGATCGACCACAACACGTGCGGGATGGGATAGATACCGAGAGTTGAAAAGGGAAACGCATTTGTAGACAGAAAAAGAAAGAGGCCGAAATGCGTGAGTATGAAGAGCTTGATAAGCTGGCCGACAGGGGTAATGCTCGAAAATTCTACGAAAAGATTGCGGCGGCTTACAGAAGGTTTCAAGACCGGAGCATACTCTTGTAGAACCCCCCAAGGTGATCTAGCCACCGATGCCCAGAACATACTTAAATTATGGAGGGAACACTTCTCCAGCCTGCTGAATGGCAGTGAACACACAACACCAGGAGAAAACGAACCCGATACCTCAATCGATGACGATGGAGCAGACGTTCCATTGCCCGACCATGAAGAGGTTCGAATAGCAATTACCCGCCTGAAGAACAACAAAGCGGCAGGGGCCGACGGATTGCCGGCCGAGCTATTGAAACACGGCGGCGAAGAGCTGATAAGGTGCATGCATCAGCTTCTTTGTAAAATATGTTCGGACGAAAGTATGCCCAACGATTTTAATTTAAGTGTGCTTTGCCCAATCCATAAAAAAGGAGACCCCACAATCTGCGCCAACTACCGAGGGATTAGCCTCCTCAACATCGCATATAAGGTTCTGTCGAGCGTATTGTGTGAAAGATTAAAGCCCACCGTCAACAAACTGATTGGACCTTATCAGTGTGGCTTTAGACCTGGTAAATCAACAACCGACCAGATATTCACCATGCGCCAAATCTTGGAAAAGACCCGTGAAAGAAGAATCGACACACACCACCTCTTCGTCGATTTCAAAGCTGCTTTCGACAGCACGAAAAGGAGCTGCCCTTATGCCGCGATGTCTGAATTTGGTATCCCCTCAAAACTAATACGGCTGTGTAAACTGACGTTGAGCAGCACCAAAAGCTCCGTCAGGATCGGGAAGGACCTCTCCGAGCCGTTCGATACCAAACGAGGTTTCAGACAAGGCGACTCCCTATCGTGTGACTTTTTCAATCTGCTGCTGGAGAAAATTATTCGAGCTGCAGAACTTAATCGAGCAGGTACAATCTTTTACAAGAGTGTACAGCTGCTGGCGTATGCCGATGATATTGATATCATCAGCCTCAACACCCGCACCGTTAGTTCTGCTTTCTCCAGACTGAGCAAGGAAGCAAACGCAAATGGGTCTGGCAGTGAACGAGGGCAAGACGAAATATCTCCTGTCATCAAACAAACAGTCGTCGCACTCGCGGCTTGGCACTCACGTCACTGTTGACAGTCATAACTTTGAAGTTGTAGATAATTTCGTCTATCTTAGGAACCAGCATTAACACCACCAATAATGTCAGCCTGGAAATCCAACGCAGGATTACTCTTGCCAACAGGTGCTACTTCGGACTGAGTAGGCAATTGAAAAGTAAAGTCCTCTCTCGACGAACAAAAACCAAACTCTATAAGTCGCTCATTATTCCCGTCCTGCTATATGGTGCAGAGGCTTGGACAATGACAACAAATGATGAGTCGACGTTGCGAGTTTTCGAGAGAAAAGTTCTGCGAAAGATTTATGGTCCTTTGCGCGTTGGCCACGGCGAATATCGCATTCGATGGAACCATGAGCTGTACGAGATATACGACGACATTGACATAGTTCAGCGAATTAAAAGACAGCGGCTACGCTGGCTAGGTCATGTTGTCCGGATGGATGAAAACGCTCCAGCTCTGAAAGTATTCGACGCAGTACCCGCCGCGGGAAGCAGAGGAAGAGGATGAACTCCACTCCGTTGGAAGGACCAAGTGGAGAGGGATCTGGCTTCTCTTGGAATATCCAATTGGCGCCACGTAGCGAAGAGAAGAAACGACTGGCGCGCTGTTGTTGACTCGGCTATAATCGCATAAGCGGTGTCTACGCCAGTAAAGAAGAAGAAGAAACATTAACGAAAGAAACAATTTCGTAAGAACAGAAAAACTTTGTACCAACTGTTTGTCTCATGCGCATGCGCTCAAAGATTGTGAAAGCAAATTTAATTGCGTTTATTGCCATAAACGTCATAACTCAATGCTTCACATTACAAATTTTTCCAGCTTCGCTCAAAATAACGCTAATGGTAAAAGAGCTGCGGGATTAGTTGCAACAGCAAATCCCGACTTACAAAATTCAGAAAATTGCCAAGAAGCACCAAAGGCTTGAAAAACTCAGACGCTACACAGCGATAACCAAAGCAGTATATTATTACCCACAGCAGTGGTCTCCATCGAGCACCGAGGAGAACTGTTTGAACTTAGGGCCTTAATAGACCAAGGATCTCAACGATCTTTTGTAGCGTCAAGGGCACAAAGTAGGCTACAACTGCCAACAAAACTAGCTAATTTTGAAATTACGGGAATGGGCGGAAGAGTAGTACAAAACTCAAACAAAATCTGCCCCATTACCCTTATTTCCTCCCAAGCGGATAAGCGCATTCAAGCAGAAGCTATTGTCTTACCGCAACTAACAAACATGCTTCCAAGCTATCATATAAATAGCAAGCATTGGCAAAAAATTTCACACCTTAAGTTAGCAGACCCCAACTGCAACACTCCCGCTCAAATAGATATTCTATTAGGCAGCGATCTCATACCTCAAATTATTCTCGAAGGTGTTGAGAAAATTACGAAAACACTTCTGGCGCAAAATACCATGTTCGGATGGGTCCTAAACGGACTAGTTGCGGAACCAGTCACAACAATGACAACTCAAGTAGAGGAAATCTCAAACGAGTACCTCAATACTTAACTAAAGAAATTTTGAGAGTTAGAAGAACTTCACCGCATATCAATAACAACCCCAGAAGATCGATATTGTGAGGATTTTTACAAATCCACAACTACTCGATTAGATAATGACCGGTACGTCGTACGGCTACCACTAAAGCCAGAATTTCCCCATACACTCGCCTTAGGTCATTCTCGTACCTCTGCTATCCAACAGTTTTTAAGTATGGAAAAACACCTACCTAAAAAAGGTGAGCTAAAACCAGAATACGATAGGGTTTTAGAAGAATACCTCCATTTAAACCCCATGGAGAGAGTCAGCCCTGGCGAAAAAATCATAAAAAGTAAATACAATTCTCTTTACCTGCCACATCATGCAGTAATAAGGCCTGACAAAAAAACAACAAAAGTGAGAGTTGTCTTTAATGCCTCCAGATGCACTAGCTCGGGGAATTCCCTCAATGATATTCTATTCACGGGCCCCACACTCCAACCAGATTTAATGCTCCTCATATTAAATTGGCGTATATACAAATACGTTTTCAATGGGGATGTTGAAAAAATGTATCGACAAATAGTCGTTCATAAAGATGATCAAGATTTTCAACGAATTATTTTCCGAAAATCTCCCAATAGTCCATTACGCGACTTTAAATTAAAAACAATTACCTTTGACGTAAACTGTGCCCCATATCTCGCCATTCGTACACTCCACGAACTGGCAGAAGACACAAAGTCAGAGTTTCCTCTGGCAACACAAGTCTTAAAAACACATACGTATGTAGACGACATACTGTCTGGGAGCCACAGCCTCTCACAAGCATACGAGTCCTTATCACAAATGATAAAGGCCCTCAACACCGCAGGGTTTCCTCTAAAAAAGATCACAGCTAATCACCCAAGTATCTTAAAAAATATACCAAACGATAACAAATTGGATACTAATTTCCTTATATTTGAAAAGGAAAGTATAACAAAAACACTGGGCATCCAATGGAATGCGATATCGGACAAGTTCTCATACACGACAGAGTCCATAACCGCATTATCCGCCACAACAAAGAGGCAGATTTTATCCTCAATGGCAAAACTTTTTGACCCCGCAGGATGGCTTTCGCCAATTATGATACAAGCGAAAATCCTGATTCAAGAGTTATGGCTAGACGGAACAGACTGGGACGAACAAGTGAAGTCTCTTCGCTTAGAAAAATGGTCCCAGTTTGCTAAAAACCTAAAAGACATTTCGCAGATACAAATTCCACGGTGGGTAAACTATTCCCCCGAATACAAAGTGGAACTACACGGTTTCTGCGACGCCTCTGAAAAAGCATATTGTACCACCATTTATGTGCGCGCACAAAGCGATATTGCAACCACATGCCACCTACTGGCGGCAAAAGCAAAAGTCGCACCTCTACAAACGATAAGTCTACCACGACTTGAACTCTGCGGCGCTCTGCTACTAGCAAAGCTAGTTTCCATGGTGCGGACCCACTTGAACATGGCAAAATACAAGTTATATCTTTGGTCCGATTCCGAAATAGTTCTAGCCTGGTTGGAAAAACCACCACATGCGTGGAAAACATAAATCTCCAACAGAACGTCTCAAATACTTGACCTAGTAGGATCAGCCACTTGGCGACACGTAGCCAGTGCTGACAATCCTGCAGATCTAGGTACAAGAGGATGCAAACCTCTGCATTTCGCCACCTTTACCCTCTGGTGGAATGGCCCCCAATGGTTAACAGAATCTCCCGATTCTTGGCCACAATCGCCAATGCGCAACATAATTGCCCCAGAAAGTCGAAAAATCGCCACTTATCACACAACAATGGATGATGCTGACATCCTTGAACGATTTTCATCGTTCCCCCGAGCACTCAGAGTAGTCGCCTATATTCTCAAATTCGCAGAGCGACTCAAACTTAAGGTAAAGGGAGCAACATGCCCCCAATGCGATACATTGACGCACCAAGCCTTACAAAAAGCGAAGGTCGCTCTTATCTCATCAACCCAAAAGCGCTACTTCAGCCGCGACCTAGGGTTACTAAGAGAATCGGAACCAATTGACAAAAAGAGCTTACTCTTAGTACTAAACCCATTTATAGACACGAAAGGTCTGCTTCGTGCAAACGGCCGGCTTGCTAATTCCAGCCTTACGTATAACGAACGCCATCCCATAATAATACCAGAGAAATCCTCATTTGCCACATTATTCATCAATTATATCCATACCCTCATGTTACACGCCGAACATCGCCTCATGCAACATATGGTACGCCAAGAGTACTATGTTCCCCGCCTTAAGCCCCAAATCAAGAAGTGCATTTTCACGTGCAAGGTCTGCACTATGCACAAGCAGAAAATGAGTACGCAGATTATGGCAGCACTTCCACCGGAACGCTGCAACTTCGCTCTGCCTTTTACCACCACAGGTGTCGACTTTGCTGGGCCTTTTCAAATAATGGCGTCCATGCTAAGGTCTCCCACCCTGATGAAAGGCTATGTGGCTGTTTTTGTCTGTTTTACGACAAAAGCAGTACACCTTGAGCTATGTACCAATCTGACAAAGGAGGCTTTCCTCGCGGCATTTGCTCGCTTCGTCGGACGACGTGGCTTTCCATCCAAAATCATGAGCAATAATGGCAAAACATTCATTGGAGCTCAACGAGCCACAGAGAAACAGTTCGTGGACTTCTTTAAACAAGTATCACCTGACATCGTACAAAAGTACGCCCCCCAAGGTATCAATTGGCAATTTATACCCCCAAGCGCTCCTCATGTGGGTGGTCTATGGGAATCAGCTGTAAAGAGCTTCAAATCTCATTTCAAGAAGATAGCTGGCAGCTACAAATTTAATTATGAAGAATTCACTACATTATTAACTAAAATCGAAGCCGTTCTCCACTCACGGCCCCTCACGGTTCTCTCGCAAGATCCCTCCGATTTAACAGCCCTAACTCCAAGGCATTTTCTGAAAGGAGCACCCATTCTGGCCACACCTGAGCCAGGCGTGGAATCGCTATCCTTACTAAATAGATGGGAAAGAATTAAAATTCTCCATCATAATTTCAGTCGCCGATGGAAAGAAGACTATATCAAGGACCTCCACAAGAGGTACCGATAGAAAATTACAGAAAATGCGCCAAAGATTGGAGGTTGTGTCCTGATTCAGGACGAGTGTCTCCCCCTACCGAATGGCGGCTTGGCCGCATAGAGAAGCTTTACCAAGGCTCCGACGGTCATATTCGCGTAGTCGATCTCCGTACGCAATCCGGAAAGTTAACAAGACCGCTCGTTAAACTATGCTTTTTACCGACAGCCGATAACATCGAAACTTAAACGAAAAAACCCTCGAATAAACCCGATATAATAAATATTTTAAAATAACAAACAAAACAATCTAATGGTCAATCAACTTGACGTTCCACTTCTGCCACAACGTGGCAGCCATACCCATATCCATTTAATGCAACAAATTTACAATTAAAATAATACTCTTCCATACAGATAAACATGGATGCAGACATGCCACTCGCTCCGACGCCAACCATTCGCTCGACTATCCACGTGCCACGCCAAGTGGCAGCTCCAGTTGCGGCTGGCCCAGTCGCAGCTCCCCGAACCACCACATCAACGGGCCCGCGTAGCGGAACGCGAGCACTGCCGTCAACGCCCATATCAGCAGCGCATCAGGTGCCCAATATGTCGTCGACCGCACCGGTTGATGCACTGCGCCATTTTTAAAGGTTTGCCACCACAGCAAAGGCTGCGCATCGTCCAGGCACACGGCCACTGCCTCAATTTTTTGGCACCTACCCACACTACTCAGGAGTGTACGTCGGGAAACCTGTGAGAGATATGTATGTGGCCCCACCACACCATGCTGCACTGAACCAACAGACCAAACATCGGTCAATAATCTGGTAGCCACCACCGTGGTGCAGTACGACGACCGCCAATAAGCCGGGATGCACGATCGCGTCGACAACCAACCACATCATCCTCCCGTATCCGGCGGCAACAGAATGGGATGTCGACACGACGCCGGCAACAAACGCCTCGTCCGCGCCGCACTTCAGGCCTAAGCAACGTTGTAGCTACGCTCCAGCAGTTGCAACGACTTCTAGGCTGAAATATTCGCCTAGGGGGGCCGGGATGGCTAAATGAGCTTCAGTCTCCTGCCCCACACCTCACATAACCAACACCGAACACCTAACCACAACAATAATCCCGCATCCAGAACACTCTACACTCACCGCATTAAAATATACGTCACTAGAACGCTTCATTCACCACACTCATCTCTACACCACCTACAATCCACATCACACATAACTACGTTACGAATGCATTTTTCACCACAACCAAAATGGAACAAAAGGGGCGGAGAAACAAGTTCGTCACTTCTTCCTTTTTTGCGATCCGCTAACGAAAGCGGTGCTGTTCACCCCGAGTCCCAACTTTTAATATTGTGCCAACATCCAATTTTATAATTCGAGCAAAGTTAATTTAAAGTTCAGTGAAATACATTTTTGAGAATTTTGAAAGTTAATTGTAAAAAAAAAAGGTTTAATAAAATACATTTTGTGAGTTTCTTTTGGCGGAATTGTGTGTTGCCTTTTTTTCTTGTAATTCCAAACAGTGAGTGCGAGGAAAGTGATCGAAAAATACAAGTGCTTAGTTATGGCACTTTATATGTTTTTGGTTAATGGCGATTACGCCCATCTTCCAACTCGAAATTTTTTTATACCTACATACCATACTTCATCAAGATATCTCAATTTTTTCTCAAGTTACAGCTCGTATGGGTGAACGGACAGACAGATAGTCAATGATCACCTTAACATATACATAAACCTATATTTATCTCCATTAGTTTTAGGTGATACGTACAACCGTTAGGTGAACAAAACTATAATCAGAGATGAAGAGATGCCCAACTCTCCTGTCACTGGAAATGTGAGAACCGCTCACCTATCGAACTATTTAAATCTTTCTAAAGTATATTAGAATAACTGACCTTTGACCTTTTAATACCCAATAAAAGGATTTAAGCGTGTTAGCTCTCAATCATTATATGTTTTTAATAATTTTCCATTGAAAATAATACTATGATGCTTCAAATTACAAAACGTTTCATCAAATACCTTTAATTTCACAAATTTATTTAATTTTCATTGTTTTACATTTTTTATAAGTGGCCTTGAACTATGCAACAAATCCCTCCGTTTACATACATATTCTTTTGCTAAGATTTCAATCTGGCCATCGCTCGTTTCCAATTGATAAACGTCAAAACCTACTGAACGCGAATGGCTGTCAAAGTTCAGTAGGTTTTGACGTTTAGCAATTGCTCTCTCAGTTCCAGTGAGAGAGGAGTTGGACATCTCTTTATCTCTGATGGAAAATGTTATAAAAACGTTTATTTTGAGGCGCTCTCACACCGGAAAAAGTTGGGCATCCCATTGAAAATTATTAATCAATGTACCATAAGTATATACAACTAGTCTAAAACCGCGGTTCCGCTCGCTCTTTGTTGTCAATGATATAATTTATCGTGATAACAATATAATGGAATAGTTAAATTGGCAATATACATTTGTATTCTAACTTAAGGAATAGTACATACTAAACTAATTATGATGTAACAGCGTATTAAGAAATTTATCACAGTGTCTGCAACTGCATTGTATATCGTTACATGTACATACATGTGCGTATGCAGGAGTCGAGCAAAAGAGGGCGCCTCTTACGCCCTGTGTCTAATCATATGGTAATTTTCTGTCCAACATTCATCAAATGTGTTTATAAAATCGACGGCTAAGGCCCAGACATAAATTGTGAAATCGAGGGTGATTTAACAGCGCCTTTAGGACCTTCTCCATGACTAAAGGAATACCCGTGCAAATTTGCTGCGGTTCGGGCGTAATGCACGAACAAACAAAAAAGACGTTTACTTTTTATATATAAGAAGATAAAACAGAAAATAATTTTTTTGGATATTTGGTACTTTATTGTTGGTAACCATAATGGGTTATTTTATTACTAAAGTAATAATGTACATTATATTAAACATTAAAATTCCAAAGAAAAAAGAAGTGCTGATAAAATTATCGACACAAATTACTAACCTACAGAATAATTATTCGATTTAGAATTGGGAGAATTAACGCTACAAATACCTAACAGTATTTACGCATTAAATAGACAATAAATATATAATTGCTTATTAAACGAATGTGCCATTGGCATGTCAACAATTAGGAAGCAGTCATCAGTCATCCGTTATGGTTATGGTTTAGTTAGAATTAATCATCTAACACCTAAGCTATACAGGCTTAAAAAAATAATTATATAAAAGGATAATACACAGAGAAGTTACAGATTTTAGTTTTTACGAAATCACTGGAATTACACTTGTCGTTATTAAAACCCTCCGCGTACGCATAAAAAATAATTCGCATATGATCTGTACCCATAATGATTATAATCTGCAGAAACTAGTTGCAAGAGTATAAAAGTATTTATGATACTATAACACAAGAAATAAGCTATAAACAATGTTCCATTTATATATCCATAGCTGTATATTGTCGTTGACAAATGGCATTTTTATGTTGTACGCTGCATCTGTGTTATTTCGAATGCTTCATGACAGCTTAAGGGGCTATACCAGTAGTATACCATCTTGAATAGTTTTTGGATGGCATCGTTCTAAAAAGCGACCGCTCGCAGCATGTATAAGTAAACGCGTTTTTCTCAAAACGACATTTTTCAAAATTGTTGACATCATGCCTCAACGAGAAATTAACCGATATTCAAATTAAAACTGAGTATTGTTGAATACATTTACTATACAATGGCCTACGATATTTTTGAGTGTTTGAAAATTGTCAATTTGGAATTAAAAAAACGACCATTTTTTACCTAAAAAGACGATTTTTTTTTCAAAATTACGCCATTTTGTGAATTTTTAATATTTTTCAAAGATCGTTGGTAATTGTATAGGAAATATCTTTAAGTTTAATTAACATTTTGAATTTTTTTGTTTCAGCAACTCATTCGTCGGTAATCATGCCAGCAGTTGGGGCACTTATTTTTTGGCACTTCTGAAATCAGCATATAACTCCGTTATTTTTCAATATTTTTGAAAAATAAAAATCTTAAAATATAGCTTATTACGTCCGAAGAAGTTCTTAACATTCAATCGAGTACTTTCTTTTAAAAAAATCCCGAAAATCGCATCAATTTTCATTCGTTACACTGGTATGGACCCGTAAATGCTGTTCTGTCTTAATCTTTTAGAGTTTCTGCAATGCTAGAAAATGCAAGAAGCCATTTTGGATCATGATGTATCTCAGCAAAAAGAGAACTCTATCTCAAAATAAATTTGTAATATAAATAATCTAATTTCATTACAAGATAATAAAAAAAAATATTTTTTTTTTTGTTTTAATTCTTTGTGGACGATGTTTTTCCTGTCGCTTGGAGGTATCGAAATCTAATATAAACAGCGATGATCGCGGCTTAGGCAACATCCGACCTGCGGCCTAAGTGCTTGTGGCGTTGGGCCCTTATCGGAACTTGTCGAAGGCGTTTTATATAAACAACTGTTGTACGAATTATTATGAAAATAACATCACGATTCCGCAGCAAGACGTAGAGTCAGAGCAGTTGCAAAATGTAATTTTTGTTACTGTCGTTGTTTTCCGATTGTGTAATACATTGTTGTCTTTGACAAACCAACAGTTAGCACGAAATTCGAACATTTTTCCACCAACCTTTTTATAAAAAATACACTATCATGGACGACGCGGAATTAGTTCGAATGGTTGACTAGGCGGCCACATGAAAATTTTAATTAGCTCTGCTCTACTTCTTCTTCTTTACTGGCGTAGACACCGCTTACGCGATTATAGTCGAGTCAACAACAACGCGCCAGTCGTTTCTTCTCTTCGCTACGTGGCGCCAATTGGATATTCCAAGCGAAGCCAGGTCCTTCTCCACTTGGTCCTTCCAACGGAGTGGAGGTCTTCCTCTTCCTCTGCTTCCCGCGGCGGGTACTGCGTCGAATACTTTCAGAGCTGGAGTGTTTTCATCCATCCGGACAACATGACCTAGCCAGCGTAGCCGCTGTCTTTTAATTCGCTGAACTATGTCAATGTCGTCGTATATCTCGTACAGCTCATCGTTCCATCGAATGCGATATTCGCCGTGGCCAACGCGCAAAGGACCATAAATCTTTCGCAGAACCTTTCTCTCGAAAACTCGCAAAGTCGACTCATCCGTTGTTGACATCGTCCAAGCCTCTGCACCATATAGCAGGACGGGAATTATGAGTGACTTATAGAGTTTGGTTTTTAATTGTCGAGAGAGGACTTTGCTTCTCAATTGCCTACTTAGTCCAAAGTAGCACCTGTTGGCAAGAGTTATCCTGCGTTGGATTTCTAGGCTGACATTATTGGTGGTGTTTACGCTGGTTCCAAGATAGACGAAATTATCTACAACTTCAAAGTTATGACTGTCAACAGTGACGTGAGTGCCAAGTCGCGAGTGCGACGACTGTTTGTTTGATGACAGGAGATATTTCGTCTTGCCCTCGTTCACTGCCAGACCCATTTCTTTTGCTTCCTTGTCCAGTCTGGAGAAAGCAGAACTAACGGCGCGGGTGTTGAGGCCGATGATATCAATATCATCGGCATACGCCAGCAGTTGTACACTCTTATAGAAGATGGTACCTTCTCTGTTGAGTTCTGCAGCTCTGCTCTGCTCTACTACCGAACCCAATTTTTGCTACCGCTACGCCAGAGCAGAGCACAGCACTTAATTTTTGGCTATTGCTACGGCTATAGTTTTTTACCTAACAAAACACCGAGCAGAGCACATACATACTTTTACATTGTTCTGTAATGGCTATGCTACGGCTCCCGATAAAGTGAGAGCGGTGGCAATAGCAAAATGAAATGCTACGGGCGAAGCGTAACTTTTCAAACGATATCCACAATATTCAGCTTTTTGAATCATGAAAATATTGTTTCTAGTTTGGTTTTTACAAACATTTTTTCGAACCCTTGTAAAACTGTGACATTCGACCGGGTTTTTCACACAGGCACCTCTATTTCGCCCGATACTAAAAGGGTTAACCACAACAGTCGCAAATAAAATCACTTAATCTGCAATCCATTGAGTGTACTCGTACATAGGTTGCTATATATATTTCTGGACTAGGCAACACTAAGTGTTGCCAGGTGCAATCTGACATTTCCATTGGAAAGTTTGACATTTTTTAGCATAACATCACTCAGAACGTTTTGTCATTTAATCGTGAATTGTTTTATTTACAGGGAATTAAAAAATTCATCTCGACCAAAAAATGGAATTAACACGTGAACATTTTCGTGCGATCATTTTTCACCAATCTTTCTATGGCTATGAAGCACCATCCTATAGCACTGTGAAAAACTGGTACAACGAATTCAATCGTGGACGACGCTCGCTCAAAGACGAATTCCGTGAAGGTCGTCCAAAAACAGCCGTTGTGCCAGAAAACATCGATTCCATACGTGAACTGATAATGCAAGACCGTCATGTAACATACCTTCAGATAGAGGCATACCTATGCATTTCTCCCACCAGCATACATTCGATATTGCATGAACACCTGGCCGTAAAAACGGTTTGTTCTCGTTGGATCCCGCACAATGTGACAATCGCTCATAAAAAGGCTCGTGTGAATTGGTGTAAAGAAATGCTGAAAAAATACGATCACGGTGCTTCAAAAGACGTTTATAGGATCGTCACAGGTGACGAATTATAGATCTAAAACAGCAATCGACCGTGTGGGTCTTCCAAGACGAGCCAAATCCAACGAAAAAAAAAAAATCGTTGATAAATATGCCTATTTTCATTATTAGGCCAGAAATATATATAGCAGCCCTCGTATGTATAGTATATACACAACCCAAACTATTTGATTTGAATAACCAAGTTAGTTTTCATGCGGAGTGGTTTTCAAAAAGAATGTCAACAAGCGTAATTCTGGTGAAGAACTAAACTAATTACAACTGAGACTTCTAATATTTGACATATTCATGTACATGAATAGTCAAAAAGTCTTTTCGTATTTCTAATCAAACTTCAACTCTTATTTTTTTATATTTATAATAATACAAGGTGTGTTCCAAAGTAAACAGTTTGAATCTAGCGCCCCTAGCGGCGTCATCTTTATGTTGATTGGTACGTTAAAATCTTCTGTCTTTATCGATCGTCCAGTGAGAATTTCATGACATTTCACTGATTTGAAATGAAGTTATTGCGTTTTAAGTGTCAGTATGTTTATGTTATCGGTGCGAAAATGAGCTTCGAAAAAAGAGCCAACATTAAATTTGGTTTTAAAATTGGTAAAACGTTTACCGAAACGTTTCAGTTGATGAAACAAGTGTATGGCGATATTACCTATCCCGTAGCATAGTGCACGTTTTCAAAGTGGTCGTGAGGACATAAGTGGCGATCAACATGTGGGCCAACCAAAATCCGTGATCTTCGGAAATTCAATCGAAACTGTTCGTGAATTCATCAAAAATCAGCCGAATCATCATTGACATTCATGGAAATGGAATTGAACATCTCCAAAACATCGATTTGTCGCATTTTGATCGAACATTTGGGCTTACGAAAGGTGTGTACATGGTTTGCTCCGCTCAAATTGACTGACGACCAAAAATTGCTTTAATCGATCGACGCTTGTGACGGATTATTTGACCAAAAATCACATTTTAACCATTAACCACTCCCCGTATTCACCTCATATGGCACCTAGCGACATTGATCTTTTCGAATGGAAGGAGACTATTTTGAATAAAATAAATTGATTTTGCCGAAAAAACCATTTGTTCTGTTTTTTAAAATAAACAAATATATACCTACGATTTTGGTCGGCCAGTTTTTGCCATTTTTCCGCTAGAGACATTATTCCATTAGTGCAAAACATTCACCAGTGTAAATCGAAGTTTCGAAATTTCCAGAACGGAAGCGAGCGGACCATTGTTGTACTACACGTACCGAAACAGCATCGTCTCCGTAAACTTCAAAAATTTTATTGGTGGCTTGCGTGGATTTCTTCCCTTTTTTATACAAAAAATTAAAACTTGAACGAATTTCTGCATTAACTTCACTAATTTTTTAACAGCTGAAACTTTTTTTCAACTTCCGCGAATTTAATGCACGAATAATGCCTTGTACGAGTATGCCACCTTATGATCAAAAATAAATCCAACAAAAACCTATCAAGCCCCTAAGTACCTAGGTTTGTCTGTATGTCAAAAATAGGTTGACGAATTTACCGGCCAATGGTTAAGTTATCTCCATGAAAATGAAAGAGCGTGTTTTACTTATAAAAGTGTATCTTTCTGCTTTAAATAGACAAAATTTGAGTGAAAACTTGGCCTAGGCTTTTATAATTGATATTAGGATTTTCGAACATCCGACTGATTTTACTCTATATGATTGGTTTTTTAGTATGTTGCATGTTAATAATATGTAGTAATGGGAAAATAGATAAAGTCGGGTTAACACTACCCCATTCTCGTATACTTTATATCATGATTTTCGTTTTTCTAACAAATCTTATGTGACCTGGAGACGATCAAATAATTGCGTCAAACAATGCATATGTGTTAGTGATTTTCACTCGTGTTTGCCCGCAAACGATCAAATAAATACGTAAAACATCAGTTTTGTTTTGGCACGTGCTTATATTTTAACATTCAATAAACCTTACCCTAAACCGCTTTGAAATCTACACCGTAAATGAGCTCATACTTGTCAAACATGAGTGGAGACGATCAAATTAGCGGCCGTCAAAGAGAAATATCAAAAATTTTTGATTTTCATCAAACGGAGCCGACAACATGTCGGTGTAGCATACGTATAGCCAGCGACTGCAAACATCACCAACAGCGACGAAACCTTAAAGTGTTTGAAGAAATTATTTGATCGTCTCCAGGGCACTTAGCTTAGATAAACATTCAGATATCTTGATGGAACGTGGTATGCGACTTTCTTGGTAAAAACCCTATTAACTGAAAGCATATAAATAAATTTGGCAAGGTGATCGCAGTTGCAAGGAGCACCTGAGATCAAAAAATTTTTAAAAGTGGGCGAGGCTCTGCCGTCCAATAAGTTTAATGGACATATGTATGTATCTCCTAAACAACTAAAGCTATAACAAAATTCGTTCTGGTGCAAATACTATAAGAACTCCTACCGACAGTAGGAAATTGATCAAATCGGAGGATAACACCGCTCACTTTCCATTAAACGGTACTTTTAAAAACTACTAAAAGCTTGGTAAATCAATAACTAAATACGCCAGTGACATGCAATTTTACCCTCAAGATAGTATGACTAGGTATTGGTGGAACCGCTGTCAAAATTAGACTATGAACGGGACACCGCCCACTTTTAGGTGAAAACCAGAGATCTGCAGTTGGTACCAATAAAAGTAGTGCACTTAAGTCATGAGCCATAAAAATTGGTGCAAATAAGTACTCATACTAATATAAAAAATGAATAAGACTCATTCCTACCAAAACAAAACAAAAAATCAAAATGACGGTAATTTTTGACTCTCTCAAGACATTCATTACAATTCTTTAAAAACTTTCAAAATTGGCTCCTTCTACGTCGATGCAGCGCTGTCAACCAAAATTAATCGTGTACCTCTGATCAAATGAACGCTACATTTTCGGCTTGCATCACTCACAGAAACACGTTTGTCTTGACTCTCCAGGTGCTCGGAGACAACTGACCAGCCACTCGTTCGTTATCTAGGAACGCCTTCCACCGGCTACCGAGCACCGACTGGATGCTCGCATGCTCCAAAATACAGTCGCGGCGGAAGAAAATCAGTCCTATTACTTTCCGGACAAACCCGGTATGTACATACAAAGGTGTAAATGTCGTGTCGTGTGCTGAGTAACTGTTTTGTTATTGTTTGTTTTTGAGAGCCTTTTGGTATTAATGATTTCTTGTAAAAGATAACTGGCAAATATACTGATATACTATTATTTAAGTTGCTATTACACTGTGGAGTCTAACGAAGACTTGGTGGGAAGAATTGCTATGGGTGTTTAAAAACTCAGCGAAAAACGAAAGGGCAAAAATGTAATTTGGAATATGTTTTCTGAGATAATTAAAGATGACGGAAGTACATTACTTGACATGGGATGTTGTCGTAACTGCAAAAAAAGTGTATAAATGCAGACTTCCAGTCTTAATAGTTAAAAAATTAGCTTTAGAAGCTGGCGCTGTCCGTTTCTTCCGTAGAAGGTTCCGGATTTAAAAAAGCAGTTAATTTTTTGCGCATAAAATATGGAAAACATGTTGGTGTTGACGATTTACTCCCGGCCAAAAATCATTTCGTACAATATAAGAAAAAAGGCGAAAGAAAAAAAAAAAGAAAAAAGGCGAAAGAAAAGAAGAAGAAATGTCACGCTTCTGATATGAATTGATTTATGGAAAGACAATTATGTTAAAAGCGATTTTTTATGTGACACACTGCATTTTGCGAAGGACTTCAAATTATGTGATATTGTCCTTGGAATAAAGTCCATGAGTTACTCACAAACTACAGGGCTTAATATTAAGAGAAAGCTGAAGAATATATTTGTAAATTTCCGCATTAACAGTTTAGACAGCATCATTTTGTGATAGACAGAGGAATCCATGTGAAAAAGGCATTAGGGTAAGATATGCTGAAAACATCGTTGAAAACCCACTGCCCAACTCGATGTAATTCACATTTTTCTACGTATGTTAAACTCGATTGAAGATAATTGATTGAAATTCTGTCAACCGCTGCAAAAATGAACAGACTTTCTAATTTGAACATATCAATTGTTCAAAATCAAAATTTAGTTAAACTTTAAAAGGATTTTGAAATAATTTTCAATATATAGTTCCAGCAATTAACCGGATAAAAAAAATTTGCAAGTTCGATGAAAATGCCGTTTTTGCTTTTTTGGCGTAGGCCAAGGATTTGAAATTTTCAGGTAGATCTGAATCATCAGTTTCTACTATTGCGTCGTATGCAACTTGGAGACGTGTCCAAAAATTGTAAATAGATTAATTTTTTTTTCTAGTACCGATTCAGAGTTGTCCTGAATTCGAGTGCAGTATTTAATAAAGCTGACACTTTCAGAAATGCATTTAATATACGAAATGTCTTCGCCCCTTTTTAGCTTTGTAGCACCTTGCTTCGAGCGTGTGGCTTCTGCAGGTGTACACGGACTTTTGTCATCAGTAATCATTTTTGGAATTCTTAAGAGTTCTGCTTTAGATTCTTTTGAATCTGTGCTCATTCAGACAATTTTAACTAATAAAATATATATGTATGTATGTATATTTTATTATAATAGAGAAATGTGGTACCGAAAACTGTTTTCAATAAATAAAAACTGTTATTTCCAAAAAGAATTTAAAAATGCGTTTATCGCCTTTATTGCTTCCATTTGTATTCACTTGCGCGTTTTTTTTTTTTTTTTTGAAATATTTATTACGGTTTTATCCGTATGCCCTTGTAGCAGCGTGCACTGAAACTAGCTCAATATCCTTTGTAAACGTGTGGATGTTATGTGCATATAATATGCGTTAAATGTAATATATGCATTTATGCTTGTTCTTGTTTGACAAGGAACAAGAAAATGCTCGGGAATCGCCAAATTGGACTTTCAGTATTTGCATGTATGTACAAAGGTAATTAATATGAAATAATTAATTTTAGCAACCAATGCTGTTTTATTTTCTGCACCGTATAATTAATTTCTTAATTTGTCTTATTACTTGTGGCTAAATGAGCCCTAGTCGCCTGCCCCAAACTTCAACTACACACATCGCTAACACGCTATACTCAGCACATTCACTTCGCCATCACCACACCACAGTCCACATCAATACAACCCACATGTGAGAGCACACCCACACAATCACATACACACCACACTCAATTACACGGAGCGGGATGCCAGCCAACAAAAGGGATCGTCCCCGCTGCACAGCAGTTCAGTTTCAAGTTACTGTTCAGCCCATACATCGCCTTTTTTTCGATCGCCGTCCTTTTAGTTCATCATTTACGCTTCTAAAACGAGTGAATAAAACAGTGGCGTGCCAACATTTAAGCGTGTGAACCCCTTTTTTATTATATTTTTACATACTCTCAAAACATTTGCGTGTCAGCATAAATCTGGTGAACGATATTCTGTATAAACCCGATGTATGTAGATACATATATTCTAGACGTGCGTATGCTCCGAGGTCCTAACATTGACTCGGACCACTATCTTGTTGCAGCCAAGATTCGCGCCCGCCTCTGTGCAGCAAAAAACGCACGTCAACAAATACAAGGAAGGTTCGACGTCGAGAAGCTGCAATCATAACAGACAGCCGAACGATTTTCTACTCGGCTTGCAATCCTGCTCTCTGAGAGCACTCGTAAACAACTCTATATAAGGGAACCGTGGGACGGCATTTCAAACTCCTTACGTACAGCTGCAACCGAAACCATTGGTTTTCGGAAAGTGCAAAAGAACAGCTGGTACGACGAGGATTGCCGTGTCGCAGCGGAGAGAAAATAGGCTGCCTACCTCGCAACGTTACGATCGACCACAACTCGTGCGGGATGGGATAGATACCGAGAGTTGAAGAGGGAAGCGAGACGCATTTGCAGAAATAAAAAGAAAGAGGCCGAAATGCGTGAGTGTGAAGAGCATGATAAGCTGGCCGACAGGGGTACCTAATGCTCCAAAATTCTACGAAAAAATGCGACGGCTTACAGAAGGTTTCAAGACCGGAGCATACTCTTGTAGAACCCCCAAAGGTGATCTAGTCACCAATGCCCAGAGCATACTTAAATTATGGAGGGAACACTTCTCCAGTCTGCTGAATGGCAGTGAACGTACAACGACAGGAGAAGGCGTCGCACTCGCGACTGCTCATAATTCCCATCCTGCTATATGGTGCAGAGGCTTGGACGATGACAACAACAGATGAGTCGACGTTACGAGTTTTCTAGAGAAAAGTTCTGCGAAAGATTTATGGTCCTTTGCGCATTGGCCACGGCGAATATCGCATTCGATGGAACGATGAGCTGTACGAGATGTACGACGACATTGACATAGTTCAGCGAATTAAAAGACAGCGGCTACGCTGGCTAGGTCATGTTGTCCGGATAGACGAAAACACTCCAGCTCTGAAAGTATTCGACGCTATACCCGCCGGGGGAAGCAGAGGAAGAACCCCACTGCGTTGGAAGGACCAAGTGGAGAAGGACTTGGCTTCGCTTGGGATATCCATTTGGCGCCACCTAGCGAAAAGAAGGAACGACCGGCGCGCTGTTGTTGACCCGGCTATAATCGCGTAAGCGGTGTCTTCGCCAATTAAGAAGAAGAAGAAGATACATGTATAAAGAATTTGTCGTAGTAAAGCCTTTTTTGAAATAAATTCCAAATCAAAGAATAATATAATCCCGAGTGTTTCTACTACCAAACAAGGAAAGTTTCAAAGCAAGTGATAAGTGCAAGAGTGCAATAAACATTGGTCCTTCGAGCCGCAAAGAACGGCACTACTGAAAAAAGAAAACAGGAAATCAAATTCTGTGACATCAACACATATACCAAAAATTTCTCAAAACAAAAAGTGCGATGAAGCTAACTGACAAAAATTCGTGCACAAAATTTAAGTGAGGCGACATATACATACACATATACAAAAATTTATTGCAATATATATACAAAAAAAAATTATTGCAAGAGAAATTAAAGTGCAGTCACAAATAGACACATACAAAAACAAAAAAAACAGCAGTTGAAAAAGAAAACGCGAAGCGGTTCCGTACCGTTATATCAAAATAAAAAAATTTATGCTAATACAACAAAATTTCAAAATCGGGTGAGAAACATATATACATAAACTCAATATTGTGCGAAAAAAACCCTAATGTGTATTTACCAAAACAACAAAACAAAACCCACATACAAACATATATATTCACAATTGAAGTGACAAAAATATTATAAAGTTTAAAGATTGTGTGGCAAAAGCCGAAAGTAAAAAAAAAAATTTCCTTCCACAGCCGGGCGCAAAAAAAATGGCACAAATATCAAGTCAAAAAAAAAGTCAAAAAACAAAAATTTAGAGAGACTAACCGGTGCGGTAATTGCAATTAAAAATATTTTAACTTACTAACAAAAAGAAAATATACGGTCAAATCAAACAAAAAATAATAATAAAAGACAAAACCAGCACATACATACGTGTTGGTATTTCTAATTGTTCACACATTCATACATAAATCCAAAGATCAAATCGGCATATTTTACGCAATACCTCTTGTTCTTGTTAAAACACAAGCAAGCAGGATTGCAAACGAAAAAAAATACTTTTTCATATACAAAGGTCATTAACTCTTTTCTCTTTCTTATTATCACCCGTATATGCAAGTATAAACTAACGACTGTGAAGCAACCAATAAAGGAGAAAGAAAAGAAGAACAAACTAATACCACACCTATTAGGAATACGAAGCAATAAATAAAATAGAAAGAAAACAAGAACAAACTAATAGCACAACTATTAGGAATAGGGAAAACGAGATACTCGTTCGTTAGTTCGTACATAAATATATACAAGATTATAATAAGGAAAACGAAATACGCGTTCATTATTCGATGCGTTGTGTATACAACAAACATACAAACCCCTTTTCTTAAAGATTAAAATCGTATTTATTGTTACCAGAAATACACTCAGAGAAATTTTCCTTTCTCATATTATCAGTTTTCACCTATTATCTAAATGAACAGAGATTCTAAGGAATCTAAATCGATACAGTATCTGAAATACAAAAAAATATTTCTGAAGAAAATAGCCGATGTGCACCTGCTGAAGCTACACGCTCAAAGCTAGGTGCTACAAAGCAAAAAAAAAATTAAAGATATTTCATAACTAAGTTTATTGCTGAGCTACTGCACTCGATTTTCATCTTCACCGATTCAAGACAATTTTGAATCGGTATTAGAAATCAAAAAAGAAAATCAAGGCAATTTCTGGACACGTCTCCAAGCTGCGTATGACGCAATCGTAGAATCTGACGAATCAGATCTACCGGAAAATTTTAAATCCTCGGCTTGCTCCAAATACGAGAACTGCTTAGACCAGTACGAGGAAACGAGAGCTATGTTCGCCGATCAATTGAGATTAATTAAAGCAATTGCACCTACTCCACAACCGAGATTAGAGGTGCCGCAAATTCAAAGCCAAAAAGCGAGTTCAGGCATTCACCTTAAAGTGCCAGCATGCGATACAGAAATATTTCACGGAGGTTATGAATAATGGCCGTCCTTCCGGGACATGTTTACGGCCGTGTACAAGTTAACTCGAAACGCAAACCACCAAAATACCAAGTCAGCATTGTCTGCCTAACATCCGTTTCAGGCAATGCTGAACATTAACACCACCCCAATCCATGACCAATGGCCCGAGTTATGATCCAACGAGATCCGCTGGCGCAGCACAAATATAGCGCAAACAAGCGACGACTTACACTACGCGCAAGTCGGCGTAATCGTGGGATTCGCTGACACTGCATCTGACAAAACATAGCAACAACAGCGACGATGGCAGCGGCAGTGAGGACGGCTTAGGCTTAGACTTAAGAGTAAGAATGTTTTAGAGTTTAGTTCTGATCAAGCCTGAATAAAGCGCACTAGTGCCTAAAAATAATTTACATAAACCATCCTAAATTATCACAAGCGCAAAAATTGTATCACCTCAGATACAAAACCAAAGGTCAAGCAGACGTAGTAGTCAAACAGTTCGCATTAAATGACTACAATTTCAATTAAGCTTGGGAAGCCCTAAAAGAACGATACGAGAATGAAAGAATATTGGTCAACAAACAAGTCACCATATTAATGAATTTACCAAAAATTCAGAAAGAAACAAGTGAAGAACTCATAAAACTTCAATCCACTGTTTCAAATTGTTGGTCGGTTCTATCGACACAGAATATTCCCACCGACCCTATACTGGTAAATATATGCTCCGCGGCATTACCAAAAAATCTTTGCTTTTGTGGGAGCAATCGCTCTTATCATGAAGAAAGAAGATTTATTAACTACCCAATATGAATTTGCAGAAAGGGTAGAACTAAAACCGTTCAACACGACCTAAATCGAAGTTTCATTAGACCCCAAGCTAGTAACAACAACAATTTAAACAGAGGCTTTTTTAAAAATCAATAGTTCACATCAGAACAATATAAGCAAACGCCATGCGAACTGTGTAAAGGAGGGCACACGCTAAAAGCTTGCGAAAAGTTGAAAAAACTTATTATCAATGAAAAGAACAACTTTGTCAGATCAAAAAGACTCTGTACAAACTGATTGTCCCACTCACACAATCTCAATAATTGCGAAAGCAAATGCAATTGCGTATATTGCCACAAGAGACATCATTCAATGTTGCATTTCCATAACTTTCCTAGCACACCCCAAAGTAGCGCTTTCTCAAAAAGAGCCATGGGTTTAGTTGCAACCGCAACTCCCGACGCCATGCTGCTCAAAGGCATTAAAAACTCAAACGCTACACAGCGAGAATCAAAGTAGGGTATTACTACCCACAGCAGTTATCTCCATCGAACATCGAGGAGAACTTTTCAAATTGAGCGTCCTAACAGACCAAGGATCATAACGATCATTCATAGCGTCTAGGTCGCAAAATACGCTAAAACTACCAACAAAACAAGCCAATTATGAAATTACGGCAATGGGCGGAAGAGTAGTACAAAACTGAAATAAAATCTGCCCTATTACCCCAATTTGAAAAAATTTCAAACACCCTTCTAGCTCAAAATACTACATTCGGTTGGATACTAAGTGGACTAGTGACAGAACCAGTTACCACCATGACAACTCAAGTGGAAGATATATCCAATGAATTTCTTAATTCACAATTAAGGAAATTTTGGGAGTTAGAAGAACTCTCCCCTCATTTCAATTGCAACGCCAGAAGATCAGTATCGAGAAGACTTTTACGAAGCCACAACTACTTGATCAGGAAATGGTCGGTATGTCGTACGACTACCATTTAAACAACAATTTCCAGATACACTTGCCATAGGTCACTCTCGCACCTCTGCAATACAGCAGTTTCTAAGTATGGAAAAAAAACCTACCTAGAAAAGGTGAGCTCAAACAACATTATGATGGTGTCTTAGAGGAATACCTCCATTTAGATCACATGGAGGAAGTAAGCCCATTCGAAAAATCATAATAGGCAAATATCACTCATTCTACTTGCCACACCATGCAGTAGTAAAGTCTGACAAAAAAACAACAAAAGTTAGAGTTGTCTTTAATGCCTAAAGATTCACTAGCTCGGGGAATTCCCTCAATGATATTCTACTCACGGGACCCACACTCCAACCAGATTTAATGCTTCTGATATTAAATTGGCATATATACAAATACGTTTTCAATGGGGGTGTCGAAAGAATGTATCGACAAATAATCGTACATAAAGATGATCAAGATTTTCAGCGGATTATCTTCCGAAAATCTGCCAGTAATGCACTACGCGACTTTAAATTGAAAACAGTAACCTTTGGCGTAAACCGTGCCCCATATCTAGCCACTCGTACACTACACGAACTAGCAGAATACACAAAGTCGGAATTTTCTCTGGCAACATAAGTCTTAAAAACACAAACGTATGTAGACGATATCCTGTCTAGGAGCCACAGCCTCTCACAAGCATACGAGTCCTTATCACAAGTGATAAAGGCCCTCAACACCGCAGGGTTTCCTCTAAAAATGATCACAGCTAATCACCCAAGTATCTTAAAAGATATACCAAACGATAACAAATTGGTTACTAATTTCCTTGTATTCGAAAAGGAAAGTATAACAAAAACACTGGGCATCCAATGGAATGCGATATCGGACCAGTTCTCATACACGGCAGAGTCCATAACAGCATTATCTGCCATAAAAAAGAGAGACATTTTATCCTCAATGGCTTTGAACTTTTGACTCCGCAGGATGGCTTTCGCCAATTATGATACATGCGAAAATCCTGATTCAAAAATTATGGCTAGATGGAACGGACTGGGCCGAACACTTCTACGCTTAGAAAAGTGGTCGCAGTTTGCTAATAATCTGAAAGACATCTCGCAAATACAAATTCCACGGTGGATAAATTATTCCCCCGAATACAAAGTGGAACTACACGGCTTCTGCGATGCCTCTGAAAAGGCATATTGTGCCACGATCTATGTGCACCCACAAAGCGACACCGCAACCACAGGCCACTTGCTAGCGGCAAAAGCAAAAGTCGCATCTCTAAAAGCGATAAGTCTACCACGACTTGAACTCTGCGGCTCTGTGCTGCTAGTAAAGCTGGTTTCCATGGTGCAGACCCACGTAAACATGGCAAAATGCAAATTATATCTATGGTCCGATTCCGAAATCGTTCTAGCCTGCTTCAAAAAGCCACAACATTCGTGGAAAACATATATTTAAAATCTCAAATACTTGACCTAGTAGCAGCCACATGGCGACACGTAGCCAATGCCGACAATCCTGCTGATAGGTACAAGAGGGTGCAAACTTCTGGATCTTGTCACCATCACCCTTTGGTGGAATGGCCCCCAATGGTTAACCGAATCCACAGATTCTTGGCCACAATTGGCAATGCGCAACATATCCGCCCTAGAAAGTCGAATAATCGACACCTATCATACAACAGTGGATGATAATGAAATCCTTGAACGATTTTCATCGTTCCCCAAAGCCCTCAGAGTAGTCGCGTATGTGCTCAAGTTCATAGAGTAACTTAAACTTAAAGTTAAAAGGATTAACTTGCCCCCATTGCGATACATTGGCGCACCAAGACTTACAAAAGGCAAAGGTCGCGCTTATCGCATCAACCCAAACGCGCTACTTCAGTCGCGACATAACTCAAGCCTGACTTACAACGAACGCCATCATAATACCTGAGAAGTCTTCTTTTGCCACATTACTCCCGAATTACATCCATATGTTAATGTTGCACGCCGAACAGCGCCTCATGCAACATATGGTACGCCAAGAGTATTATATTCCCCGTCTTAAGCCGCAGATCAAGAAATGCATTTTCATGTGCAAGATCTGCACTATGCATAAGCAAAAAATACGAACGCAGATTATGGCAGCACTTCCACCGGAACGCTGCAACTTCGCTTTGCCTTTCACGACCACAGGTGTCGATTTTGCTGGGCCTTCTCAATTAAGGTGTCCATGCTAATATCTCCCACTCTTATGATAAGCTTTTTTTATAGTAAGAGGAAGCATCGAAAGCCGGAGTGCGGAACTTTAATCCTGGGCCTTTTCAAATAAAGGCGTCCTTGCTAAGATCTCCCACTCTCATGATAAGCTTTTTTTTATAGTAGGAGGAGGCATCGAAAGCCGGAGTGCGGAACTTTAATCCGCTAAACCTAACCTACTCCCACCTCAAGACTCTCCCATGGAACCACCAGATAAGGTATTACTTCATGGGAGTGACAAGACATTTTACGTCTCCTCTATAACACGGACGGACTGCTGTAACTGTCTTAATGCACTCATGATGGAAGTTGCCGCTTCGCGAACAGCTTTCCACTTGTCAGAGGACTGACATATAAATGCAGTCCAATTTTCCACCTAGTGTAGTTTCTAAGTTTTTCCTTATGTTTCGAAATCGAGGACAATGAAAAAACACGTGTTCAGAGTCTTCTATGGACTCCGCACACATCAACCAATACGGACTGACGTCATTTTAAATTTTGTATAGGTAGCCTGTGAAGCACCCATGCCCGCTTAATATTTGGGTCAGGTGGAAATCCAGGTCCCCATGTCGTCTACTTATCCACGTATGGATGTCAGCTATAAGTCTGTGGGTCCACCGTCCTTTAGTTGATGTTTGCCACCGTTGCTGCCATATAGTTATGCTTGTCTTTCTCTCTTCTCTCTTTTGGATTTCTGTATATTGAGCTGCTAGCTCACATAATCTCGTGAGCTCGTCACCCTGGATGTCTATGGGCGGCATACTAGCTAGTACTTCAGATGCTTCACTGGAAATAGTTCGGAAAGCACTTGTTACTCTTATTGCTGTGAGTCTATGCACCGCATTTATTGGTTTGGCATACGCTCTTATGTTTAGTGCCTGTATCCATACTGGAGCTGCATATAGTATAACTGAGCTCATAGCTTTTGCGATAAGAAGTCGGCGGCTGGAGCGCATACAGCCTCTATTTACCATCATTCTTTATAAGGCGTTATCAATCTTATTTGCTTTATTTGCTATGTTTTCCAAGTGCTGCTTGAATTTTAGTTTGGAGTCCAATATTACCCCTAAATACTTCCCCTGGTGTTGTGAAATAATTTCGCACTCTCCTATAATGAGATTTAATTTTTCCTCAACTTTCCTGGTGCTCATGAGCAATACCACTGTGTTGTGCTCAGCCAGGTCCAAACTCTTGGAAGAAAACCATTGGCGTAGACCATTTATGCGTTCATTACATTTATTTTGTAGGTCATCAAGTTGTTTACCTACTGCTACTACTATAACGTCGTCCGCTATGGAACTCTTAGCATCCCATAATAAACTAGATTCCATAAGAGAGGGCCTAAAACAGATCCTTGTAGTACTCCGCTTGTAATAGGGTAGCTCCTGATGCCTTCGGTGGTGTCGTAGATCAGCTTTCTATTTTTAAAATAACTCATAACGATATTTATGATGTACTGAGGGGCGCGTATTCCATATAGAGCTTCGAATATATTTTCCCAATTAGCAGAGTTGAATACATTCTTCACATCCAGGGGAACATCCCTTCTTTTATGCATGCGATGTACATTTTTGCAAAAGGAGTGGGCTTCGAAATTATGGCTACCTTGAGATCTCTGTTTGGTATTCCGTCGATACCAGGCGCTTTGATGTTTTTGATTTTTTTGGCTAGGGCCAATAGTTCTTCTTCTGTAACCAGTGGGGGTGATTCAGCAGCTTCGTTTCGTTACTCAGCGTTAGTAATCGGTTCGTGAGTCGGAAATAATGCCTCGATGACTTTCTTCATGAACGGAGCGCATTTGGGTTGCTACCGCTTATTTTTATTATTTTATTATTTGGACACACAGATTTTATAAGCAGTTCCCCAGGGGTCTATATTCGCTTCTCCACAGATTTTTTTCATAACAGTTTCTTTTGCTTCGGGTTATAGCTGACTTTAAGAGCTTTTTGTGGCTTAAAAACACAAACGTTTTTCGTTTTCGTCGCTTTGATTGAGTTGTAGGCGACGTCGAGCTGCGTGACAGAGCTTTCTTAACGTGGCAATTTCTTCATTCCACCAGTATACAGGTCTTCGTTTATTGTGACATTTCGTCCTTCGCATTGTGGCGTCGCATGCTGCCACCAGTACCATTTGCAGTGCCGTTACTATGTGGACGCCGCCTTCGCCTGGTGCTATTGCTGCACTCCAGGCTGTCTCAAAAACGTCAGTATTAAAATCTGTTTGCTTCCAGCTTCTTTTTCGTTTAGTTTTAATGCGTGAGCGTTCCACTAACAAAAGGACTGCATCATCGCACTCAACTTCACTTTTTTCGCATATTTACATCCATCGAGAACAATCCTGCGCGCTACGTTCAGTCCTTTTAATACAACATCATCTGGATAATTTTTCGTCCGGTCGCCGTGAATTCTAATCGTACATTCAAACGTAGCGAGTACCTTTAAATTTTTTACATATTTTGTAATTAAGTGTAAAGCAACAAATTACCTTTGCTAATTAAACTAACTTATGTAAAATAAGTCACGTGTAGAAGTTGACGCAAGTGAGGAAAGTTCTCTGATCGCCATTCACTTGGGAGTGGCCAGAAACGATTCTTTTACATGTGACTCAAGCAGCTCACGACTTCCGGTCTTTGACCAAGTATCCTCTGGGTAGTCTATGAACATCCGTTTGAAGGCAAGCTAAAGTGAGAAGGCGAAATATCCCCTTACTTAGGGTTGTGCGCTGGGTTTGGGACCCGCCACGTAAAAAAAGCACCCCCAATGAAAACCAACAATCAGCCTCGGATGAGAGACCCCCCTTTTGATGACGACCATGGCAAGCGAAATAAGGACTACGAATTGAGGGCGTGCACCTGGAATGTCCGGTCCCTTAATTGGGAAGGTGCCGCTGCCCAGCTGGTTGATGTCCTCGTGAAAATAAAGGCTGACATCACCGCCGTCCAAGAAATGCGATGGACGGGACAAGGACAAAGACGAGTAGGTCCTTGCGACATTTACTACAGTGACCATATAAAGGAGCGCAAGTTTGGTGTAGGATTCGCTGTGGGAAAGAGACACCGTCGCCGAGTACTATCATTCACTCTGGAGAATGAACGTCTAGCCACAACCCGCATCAAAGCGAGGTTCTTCAACATATCGCTGATTTGCGCCCACGCCCCGACGGAAGAGAAGGACGACGTGACCAAAGATGCCTTTTATGAGTGCTTGGAGCGCACTTATGAGAGATGCCCCCGCCACGATGTCAACATCGTACTTGGCGACTTCAACGCCAGGGTGGGCAAAGAAGGTATCTTTGGCACTACGGTCGGTAAATTCAGCCTCCACGAGGAAACATCCCCAAATGGGTTGAGGCTGATCGACTTCGCGGGGCCCGAAATATGGTTATCTGTAGTACTAGATTCCAGCATAAGAAGATACATCAAGCTACCTGGCTGTCTCCGGATGGAAAAACCACCAACCATATCGATCATGTTGTGATAGACGGAAGACACGTCTCCAGTGTTTTAGATGTGCGTGCGCTCAGAGGTCCTAACATCGACTCGGACCACTATATTGTTGCAGCCAAAATTCGCACCCGCCTCTGTGCAGCAAAAAACGCACGCCAACAAACACAAGGAAGGTTCGACGTCGAGAAGCTGCAATCACAACAGACAGCCGAACGATTTTCTACTCGGCTTGCACTCCTGCTCTCTGAGAGCACTCGTCAACAACTCGGTATAAGGGAACTGTGGGACGGCATTTCAAGCACCTTACGTACAGCTGCAACCGAAACCATTGGTTTTCGGAAAGTGCAAAGGAACAGTTGGTACGACGAGGAGTGCCGTGTCGCAGCGGAGAGAAAATAGGCTGCCTACCTCGCAACGTTACGATCGACCACAACACGTGCGGGATGGGATAGATACCGAGAGTTGAAGAGGGAAGCGAGACGCATTTGTAGACAGAAAAAGAAAGAGGCCGAAATGCGTGAGTACGAAGAGCTTGATAAGCTGGCCGACAGGGGTAATGCTCGAAAATTCTACGAACAGATGCGGCGGCTTACAGAAGGTTTCAAGACCGGAGCATACTCTTGTAGAACCCCCCAAGGTGATCTAGCCACCGATGCCCAGAGCATACTTAAATTATGGAGGGAACACTTCTCCAGCCTGCTGAATGGCAGTGAACACACAACACCAGGAGAAAACGAACCCGATACCCCAATCGATGACGATGGAGCAGATGTTCCATTGCCCGACCATGACGAAGTTCGAATAGCAATTGCCCGTCTGAAAAACAACAAAGCGGCAGGGGCCGACGGATTGCCGGCCGAGCTATTCAAACACGGCGGCGAAGAGCTGATAAGGTGCATGCATCAGCTTCTTTGTAAAATATGGTCGGACGAAAGTATGCCCAACGATTGGAATTTAAGTGTGCTATGCCCAATCCATAAAAAAGGAGACCCCACAATCTGCGCCAACTACCGTGGGATTAGCCTCCTCAACATCGCATATAAGGTTCTGTCGAGCGTATTGTGTGAAAGATTAAAGCCCACCGTCAACAAACTGATTGGACCTTATCAGTGTGGCTTCAGACCTGGTAAATCAACAACCGACCAGATATTCACCATGCGCCAAATCTTGGAAAAGACCCGTGAAAGGAGAATCGACACTCACCACCTATTCGTCGATTTCAAAGCTGCTTTCGACAGCACGAAAAGGAGCTGCCTTTATGCCGCGATGTCTGAATTTGGTATCTCCGCAAAACTAATACGGCTGTGTAAACTGACGCTGAGCAACACTCAAAGCTCCGTCAGGATCGGGAAGGACCTCTCCGAGCCGTTCGATACCAAACGAGGTTTCAGACAAGGCGACTCCCTATCGTGTGACGTAATAGAGCAGGTACAATCTTTTACAAGAGTGTACAGCTGCTGGCGTATGCCGATGATATTGATATCATCGGCCTCAACACCCGCGCCGTTAGTTCTGCTTTCTCCAGACTGAACAAGGAAGCAACTCAAATGGGTCTGGCAGTGAACGAGGGCAAGACGAAATATCTCCTGTCATCAAACAAACAGTCGTCGCACTCGCGACTTGGCTCCCACGTCACTGTTGACAGTCATAACTTTGAAGTTGTAGATAATTTCGTCTATTTAGGAACCAGCATTAACACCACCAACAATGTCAGCCTGGAAATCCAACGCAGGATTACTCTTGCCAACAGGTGCTACTTTGGACTGAGTAGGCAATTGAAAAGTAAAGTCCTCTCTCGACGAACAAAAACCAAACTCTATAAGTCGCTCATTATACCCGTCCTGCTATATGGTGCAGAGGCTTGGACGATGACAACAACCGATGAGTCGACGTTGCGAGTTTTCGAGAGAAAAGTTCTGCGAAAGATTTATGGTCCTTTGCGCGTTGGCCACGGCGAATATCGCATTCGATGGAACGATGAGCTGTACGAGATATACGACGACATTGACATAGTTCAGCGAATTAAAAGACAGCGGCTACGCTGGCTAGGTCATGTTGTCCGGATGGATGAAAACGCTCCAGCTCTGAAAGTATTCGACGCAGTACCCGCCGCGGGAAGCAGAGGAAGAGGAAGACCTCCACTCCGTTGGAAGGACCAAGTGGAGAGGGACCTGGCTTCGCTTGGAATATCCAATTGGCGCCACGTAGCGAAGAGAAGAAACGACTGGCGCGCTGTTGTTGACTCGGCTATAATTGCGTAAGCGGTGTCTACGCCAGTAAAGATGAAGAAGAAGATGTAAAATAAAATGATGCATTTTTTTTGAGTCCGCTTCAACAGTCACTATATGTAAACATGTCTGACACCTCCCATTTAATGTGTCTGCTAAGTGCGTCATTTGCAAACATCATGTCTATTATAGAGCCTTTAGTTCCTTTTTGATAGTTATTTTTGGTGCCACTATTAATAATTGTGAGGTTGGTTCGGCTCAGGAGTTCTAGAACCAGGCGCCCACGATGGTTTGAACATCTCCTACCCCAAGCAGTAGACCATGCATTAAAGTCCCCTTCCATCATTATCTGTGATTTGCATATGCTTTCTAAAGATAATTCAAGGAGGAAGTCTTCAAATTCTCTAATGGATGCGGTGGGACGGACATAACAGCTTACGAAATATTATATATTCCTCTTATTTGCGCACATGTGAAACCATTTTTTGCTTCTCTGCAGCAAGATGTGAATGATTTTCCGTTGCAGGACCATATTACAGCTTTGCCACTTATATCTGTGATCCAAGTACTTTCCGAACGTTGGCAATATTACTCACTCAGTAAGGCGACATCAATGTTGCAAAGAGAGGACCTGTCGATAACTCTGTTACATTTACGAGCAATGTGGCCTGGATGGAAACATCTGTAACAACGGATGTATTCTGAAAACCACACTCCTTTTGTAATGCGTCGCAAATTTCTTCGGGGATGGTTATCTCGACAGGTCTTTCCACATTATAGTGACGTTATGCGTTTTTTGCTGTATTACAGCCATTTCTCCAATCACTCCTTCTAGACCGCTCTCGAACGAGTCGGCTCTCTTGTCTGCTTGGAGTTTTAATTCTAGTATCAGGTATCCTTTGAGCGTTTTCCTAATGTACCTTACGTTTGTGCCCAGTTCCTCAAGGCCACTATCGCACTTAATTTTCTTCAGAATATCCGCATATGGTCCTCCGTCCTTTTTGGTTATAATAAAGGCGTCTGGTTTTTTCAACCGGCTTTCTCTTTTTTACCACGTCACCCATTTCTCGGATGCGGGCTTATCAACAGAACTGTCTTTCTGTACAATCTTAATGACCTTTCTGTACAATCTTAATGACCTCACTATATGACACCTGCGCTTTATCGTTAGCGTTTTTAGGTTTTTTGGTTGGTAGTAAGTAACCTAATAATTCTCGTACCCTCTTTGGCGTATGCTTTTCTCTGGGATTGGGGATGCTTGCGACGCTTTTCCTACCACAGCTCTTTTCAGCGATTTCTCTGGATTTTCAGCCTTCTCTGGTGTACTTCCCAAACTATTTTCAGAGGCCATATATCTGCCAGAAAATAATTGGGAACCCCTGTCAATGGGTATATTCGGTCATTTATCCTAAAACCTTATTTGCTGTGTTAATCGTTGGCAATGCCGTAACCAAAGGCAAAGCGAAGAAGGAGAAACGAAAAAGGAGAAACAGCTGATCGAACAAAACAAAACTGCAGATTAAATTTAAGTGCAAGTTTTGTTATATGGGGAAAATCCAATTTAAGTTTTATTTTGTGTAAATTTACCACGAAAAAGGGCAAATAAGTAAAAATAAAATTTTGGAAACAAATTAGATTTTACTTACATATCTATTTGCTAGGTTCGGTATTCAAATTGAAAGGTCCAGTTTCCCGGTAAGTCGTTACTTAAACTATGGCACTTTCACTAATTATAATTACGAGATTTCGCGAAACCCGTCTACTCACTTCAAACACTCTATACTTATGATTTTATCTCTCATGAAAAGCTATGTGGCTGTCTTTGTATCTTTCACGACAAAGGCGGTACACCTTGAGCTAATCTGACGACGGAGGCTTTTCTCGCTTCGTCGCTCGACGTGGCTTCCTATCCAAAATCATGAGCGATAATGGCAAAACATTCATAGGAGCCCAACGAGCCACAGAAAAACAGTTTGTGGATTTCTTATAACAAGTTCAAATCTTATCTCAAGAAGCCAGCCAGCAGCTATAAATTTAATTATGAAGAATTCACGACATTATTAGCTAAAATCGAAACCGTTCTCAACTCACGGCCACTCACGACACTCTCGCAAGATCTCTCCGACTTCACAGGCCAAACTCTAGGGCATTTTCTAGAAGGAGCGAAACGAAAACCGATAAACCGCTAAAATATACCGAATATAAAAAAAATTTATTATACTACATATATTTAAAATAGCACCCGAAAGAACATAAGTAGTAGATTAACCTAACGACCTACTCAGATCGCATAACGTGACAGCCATGCTCATATGCCCTATATGCAACAAAATTCTAATTTAAATAACATTCTTCCATACAGATCAATGTGGATGCAGATATTTCAGCAGCCCCGACACCAACCACTCGTTCGGCTGTCAATGTGCCACGCCAAGCGGTTGCAGCGCCCCGAACCACCACACCAGCGGCGTCTCGCTGTCAACACCCGCGCCAGTAGCAGACCCACAGCGCCTACGATGCTCTACAAGTCGTCGACCCCACCAGCTGCCACAATGTGTCATCTTTTAGGGATTGCCACCTCAGCAACGCCAGCTGGTCGTCCACACGCACGGCCATTGTCTCGATTGATTGACGCCTATCCACCAAACCCACGAGTGTACCTCGAGCAACCTGTGCCAGATTTGAATGTGGCCGCATCACACCATGTTGCACCGAACAACTCGGAACGACACCAGTCAACATCCTGCCGGCCGCAACATCGGCTCAGTATGACGACCGCCAATAAGCCGGGATGCACGGTCCCGTTGAACAATAGGGCCGTCATCATCCCTTGCCCGGCGTCAACACGATGCCAGCAACAAAGACCGCGTCCGCGCCGCACCTCAGGCCTCAGCAGCGTCGTAGCCACTCTCCAGCAACTTCAACGAATCCTAGGCTGAAATATTCGCCTAGGGGGCCGGGATGGCTAAATGAGCCTTAGTCGCCTGCCCTAAACCTCATCTACACACATCGCTAACACGCTACACTCACCACATTCACTTCGACATCGCCACACCACAGTCCACATCAATACAACCCACATGTGAGAGCATCTCACACCCACACAATCCCATACACACCACACTCGATAACACGGAACAGGATGCCAGCCAACAAAAGGGATCGTCCCCGCTGCACAGCAGTTCAGGTTCAAGTTACTGTCGAGTCCGTACATCGCCTTTTTTTCGATCGCCGTCCTTTTAGTTCAAGACAGTTGCGTGTCACCATTTACGCTTCTAAAACGAGTGAATAAAACAGTGGCGTCCCAACATTTAAGCGTGTGAACCCCTTTTTTATTATATTTTTACATTCAAACAATTTTTTTTTTTTTCGTTTGGTACTCGGAAAAATTGGTTCCTAGAGACCTCTATGAAAGCCTAAGTTCTTAATTATAACGGGAAGGTCCTCCTACATACAGTTTTCTATTCTTTCTTATTATCAGATAGAAAAATTTATATCTCGCTTTCAACTACTTGAAAAAATATCTTGTTCTTTAGATTTTGTTGGAAACTAAAGGCTCTACGAAAAAGATCTCTTATGATTTTTTCGTAAACCTAACCGTTTAAAAGATATTAACAGTTAAAGTTTGATTATTTTTGGGAAAATTTTTTATTTCTTATGAATTTTCTAACTCAATGAAAAAAAATATTATGATTGATGAAATCAGGTTTAGAGCCCGGTACTACCTCGCTGGTGTGAGTTACGACTTCAAAAAACACCGTGATATTATGTATATTACATAATGATAAAAATCAAATGTGGAATGGATACACTCACTTTGATTTTCCTCAAGGGTTTTGGGGAGATTTACTTACATATGTCAGAATCGGATGAGTGTGTGTTTTCTGTTGTCCTACTGTTGCTGAGTCGCTCCTATTCCACAGTTCCGATGTGTTGGTGTTTCTTTTAGTTTTTGTTTTATTATATATTAATTTAAATGATTTCTTCAGTTTCGCCCCCGTTTTTCTTTTGTTAGTAAAGTTTGAACTGTTGTGTTGTTTTTGACGTTGGTATTAGTTTTCACTGTTTCTTTTTCCTATTTTTTTTTTTTTTTTTTTTTTTGTTTTTGCTCTTGTATATACTTCACTGCACTTTTATTTGGTTACTAGGGTGACCGCACTTTCTATTTCACTTGTTTTGTTTTGTGTATATATGTTTATATACTTTTTTGTTGTTTTTGTGTATATATGTTTATATATATATTTTTTTTGTCACTCACATTTGCAGATTTCTAGATTTTTGTATGTTTTGTGTCACTGCACTTCACTTTCTTTTACCAATGTGCCTTTCAGTATGGCTCGAAGGACTATGTTATAAAAGTGCACTCACCTTTTATTTCTTTACTTCACCACCAATATCAAAAAATGCAATAAATACCGGAAAAAAGGGGGGTTTATCTCTCCTTGTGGGTGGTTATACCATCGTAACGTTTTTTAAAGTTGAGGTTAACTATTTAATAACGCGGTTGGTTTCGCACAAAGATGATGGCGGATAAAAGCGAGATGTGCAAATGTATGACCGATCGATGCTAGTGTCGTAGAACGAACTGATCCGAATCTGTTTATAAATCATGTACATGTGTGGCCTCTGAATGCATTTTTGCATCAGAGGCACCTATCGGATAAGTCGGGGTGTTTTTGTGGGGCGGGGTTAGAAAATTGGTCGTATTTAATTGCGGAGTGCCCGATGTACTCGGACATTAGGGATCTGGGTGGTATGGGGATTAGCTGGACTGATGGACAATTAGATGTTAGTGGAGTGATCTCCACTAGTCGGAATACTGAAAAGTTAGGGTCGTTTGCGCGAGTTACGTTTTCTGTTGACGGAACAGAAAATGTTTTTAATGAATAAAAAACCTTGATTCACGGTACTGTGCGGTTTGCCGTCAGGTTCTTTATTAAGTTATTATTTCATTCTTAAACTATGCTTAGCGTAATTTACTTAGGGCCGTTGTGCTGATCCGACATTTCATTATTACTGTCAACGACCCGGCATAACTTAAGTAATCAATTTAATATTTAGGTAATACGATACCAAGAACATTTTTTCATGTATATATTAGGTTGTCAAAAAGTCTTGCGGTATTTTTATTGAATGATTCATTGAATTTATTAAAATGGTTTATAACGGTCTGATGACTCATGCCCAGCTCTTGACCGATGCTACGGCTGTTACTATGCCGGTCTCTTTCGAGCAATTCAGCGATTTTATCGCAATTTTCGACGACAGGCCTTCCAGAGCGTGGCGCTTCTTCGACCACCTCTACACCAGAACGAAAACGTTGAAACCATCGTTGTGCGGTGGAAATGGAAAGTCTATCGGGTTCATAAACTGCACGGTTTTTATTGGCGGCTGAGATGCATTTTTGCCTTTATCGTAGTAGTACTGTAAAATATGCCGTATTTTCTTTTTATTTTGCTCCATGTTTGCGACGCTGGAGTCATGTGTAGAAGTTCACGCAAGTGAGGAAAGTTCTCTGATCGCCATTCACTTGGGAGTGGCCAGAAACGATTCTTTTACATATGACTCAAGCAGCTCACGACTTCCGGTCTTTGACCAAGTATCCTCTGGGTAGCCTAAGAACATCCGTTTGAAGGCGAGCTAAAGTGAGAAGGCGAAATATTCCCCTACTTAGGGTTGTGCGCTGGGTTTGGGACCCGCCACGTAAAAAACCATCCCCAATGAAAAATCGCAAACAGCCTCGGATGAGAGACCCCCCTTTTGATGACGACCACGGCAAGCGAAATAAGGACTACGAATTGAAGGCATGCACCTGGAATGTCCGTCCGGTCCCTTAATTGGGAAGGTGCCGCTGCCCAGCTGGTAGATGTCCTCGTAAAGATAAAGGCTGACATCACCGCCGTCCAAGAAATGCGATGGACGGGACAAGGACAGAGATGAGTAGGTCCTTGTGACATTTACTACAGTGACCATATAAAGGAGCGCAAGTTTGGTGTTGGATTCGTGGTGGGAGAGAGACTCCGTCGCCGAGTACTATCATTCACTCCGGAGAATGAACGTCTAGCCACAATCCGCATCAAAGCGAGGTTCTTCAACATATCGCTGATTTGCGCCCACGCCCCGACGGAAGAGAAGGACGATGTGACCAAAGATGCCTTTTATGAGTGCTTGGAGCGCACTTATGAGAGATGCCCCCGCCACGACGTCAAAATCGGGCTTGGCGACTTCAACGCCAGGGTGGGCAAAGAAGGTATATTTGGCACTACGGTCGGTAAATTCAGCCTCCACGAGGAAACATCCCCAAATGGGTTGAGGCTGATCGACTTCGCCGGGGCCCGAAATATGGTTATCTGTAGTACTAGATTCCAGCATAAGAAGATACATCAAGCTACCTGGCTGTCTCCGGATGGAAAAACCACCAACCAGATCGATCATGTTGTGATAGACGGAAGACACGTCTCCAGTGTTTTAGATGTGCGTGCGCTCCGAGGTCCTAACATCGACTCGGACCACTATATTGTTGCAGCCAAAATTCGCACCCGCCTCTGTGCAGCAAAAAACGCACGCCAACAAACACAAGGAAGGTTCGACGTCGAGAAGCTGCAATCACAACAGACAGCCGAACGATTTTCTACTCGGCTTGCACTCCTGCTCTCTGAGAGCACTCGTCAACAACTCGGTATAAGGGAACTGTGGGACGGCATTTCAAACTCCTTACGTACAGCTGCAACCGAAACCATTGGTTTTCGGAAAGTGCAAAGGAACAGTTGGTACGACGAGGAGTGCCGTGTCGCAGCGGAGAGAAAATAGGCTGCCTACCTCGCAACGTTACGATCGACCACAACACGTGCGGGATGGGATAGATACCGAGAGTTGAAGAGGGAAGCGAGACGCATTTGTAGACAGAAAAAGAAAGAGGCCGAAATGCGTGAGTACGAAGAGCTTGATAAGCTGGCCGACAGGGGTAATGCTCGAAAATTCTACGAAAAGATGCGGCGGCTTACAGAAGGTTTCAAGACCGGAGCATACTCTTGTAGAACCCCCAAGGTGATCTAGCCACCGATGCCCAGAGCATACTTAAATTATGGAGGGAACACTTCTCCAGCCTGCTGAATGGCAGTGAACACACAACACCAGGAGAAAACGAACCCGATACCCCAATCGATGACGATGGAGCAGATGTTCCATTGCCCGACCATGACGAAGTTCGAATAGCAATTGCCCGTCTGAAAAACAACAAAGCGGCAGGGGCCGACGGATTGCCGGCCGAGCTATTCAAACACGGCGGCGAAGAGCTGATAAGGTGCATGCATCAGCTTCTTTGTAAAATATGGTCGGACGAAAGTATGCCCAACGATTGGAATTTAAGTGTGCTATGCCCAATCCATAAAAAAGGAGACCCCACAATCTGCGCCAACTACCGTGGGATTAGCCTCCTCAACATCGCATATAAGGTTCTGTCGAGCGTATTGTGTGAAAGATTAAAGCCCACCGTCAACAAACTGATTGGACCTTATCAGTGTGGCTTCAGACCTGGTAAATCAACAACCGACCAGATATTCACCATGCGCCAAATCTTGGAAAAGACCCGTGAAAGGAGAATCGACACTCATCACCTATTCGTCGATTTCAAAGCTGCTTTCGACAGCACGAAAAGGAGCTGCCTTTATGCCGCGATGTCTGAATTTGGTATCCCCGAAAAACGAATACGGCTGTGTAAACTGACGCTGAGCAACACTCAAAGCTCCGTCAGGATCGGGAAGGACCTCTCCGAGCCGTTCGATACCAAACGAGGTTTCAGACAAGGCGACTCCCTATCGTGTGACTTTTTCAATCTGCTGCTGGAGAAAATTAGTCGAGCTGCAGAACGTAATAGAGCAGGTACAATCTTTTACAAGAGTGTACAGCTGCTGGCGTATGCCGATGATATTGATATCATCGGCCTCAACACCCGCGCCGTTAGTTCTGCTTTCTCCAGACTGAACAAGGAAGCAACTCAAATGGGTCTGGCAGTGAACGAGGGCAAGACGAAATATCTCCTGTCATCAAACAAACAGTCGTCGCACTCGCGACTTGGCTCTCACGTCATTGTTGACAGTCATAACTTTGAAGTTGTAGATAATTTCGTCTATCTTGGAACCAGCGTAAACACCACCAATAATGTCAGCCTAGAATCCAACGCAGGATAACTCTTGCCAACAGGTGCTACTTTGGACTGAGTAGGCAATTGAAAAGTAAAGTCCTCTCTCGACGAACAAAAACCAAACTCTATAAGTCGGCTCATAATTCCCGTCCTGCTATATGGTGCAGAGGCTTGGACGATGACAACAACCGATGAGTCGACGTTGCGAGTTTTCGAGAGAAAAGTTCTGCGAAAGATTTATGGTCCTTTGCGCGTTGGCCACGGCGAATATCGCATTCGATGGAACGATGAGCTGTACGAGATATACGACGACATTGACATAGTTCAGCGAATTAAAAGACAGCGGCTACGCTGGCTAGGTCATGTTGTCCGGATGGATGAAAACGCTCCAGCTCTGAAAGTATTCGACGCAGTACCCGCCGCGGGAAGCAGAGGAAGAGGAAGACCTCCACTCCGTTGGAAGGACCAAGTGGAGAGGGACCTGGCTTCGCTCGGAATATCCAATTGGCGCCACGTAGCGAAGAGAAGAAACGACTGGCGCGCTGTTGTTGACTCGGCTATAATCGCATAAGCGGTGTCTACGCCAGTAAAGAAGAAGAAGTTTGCGACGCTATAACTCTCGAACGACTTAAAAGAAACGACAATCAGTCAAACACGTGAAATGAGCTTTCCACGCTTTCAGCGCCAACTAGCGAAAATACCGCAAGACTTTTTTAACAACCTAATATTTCTTTTTTATATGAAGGTGTCTCTGTTAGTTTAAACTTCGGCTTTATCGGTTTTCTGTCATATTTAATTTGCTTGCATTTTTCGCAATTACCTATAATTAGCTGTACATGTTCCCTTAATTTTGGATAGTATATTTTATCCTTAAGTGTATTGTAAGTCTCATTTACTCCGCTATGCATTGACTCATTACTATGGTAAAGTGAAATTTGTTTATGCAGGTCTTCTTCTTGTATAATTTCTGTTGCTCTTTTTGTACATTTTATGAACTGTAGCTTGCTATTGCAAGAAAACAAGCTTATAAGTAATAGTTGAATTTTGTGATAATCGGCCTACTCCACTTCCGAGAAAATACCCACTTTGCCCCTGTCAATATGTCTTCGGAAAATATTTTTCAATTTGTTCTCCGTGTCAATAGGGCTAATCTCGATTACTTTCCTTCCGTGTATTATTTGAAATTCCGTTTGGGGACTGTATGTTATTATAATTTGGGTCTTATACTTATTGACAATTTCTTCTTTTATGAAGAAATGTTCTAACAGCTCGTCTTCTGCGGAATGCATTGTATCTGACATTTCTAAATTGGATTCTTTGTCATTGCTTTCGTCGATTTTTGGAGAGTTTTTAATCCGACTTTAAAAATCTGCTACTACATTATTTTTCCCTTTCTGATATTCCATTTCATAATTGAACTCTTGCAGTTTCAACAGCCACCTTTGGTGACGTTGTGAAAACTCCCTACCTTTATATTTATTATTTAAAAACACTATTGGGCTATGATCAGCTATAATTTCAAATTTTGTGCCATATATGTACGGCCTAAAATGGGTTATTGAATATATAATGGCTAGAAATTCTTTATCTGTTGTAGCGTATTTCTGTTCATGGTTTTTTAACGTTCTGCTAATGTAGCACACTGGCTGACCTTGTTGAGAAAGCAGTGCGCCTATTGTAATAGTAAATTCTTTATCACATTCAGAAAATTTTAGAATTGGATGCGATGAAATTAATGTTTTCAAATTTTCAAAACTAGTTATGTACTGCGGATCTCTTGACTTTATTTTATAATCTTTTTTTTAAATATTTAATCATTGGGTAGGCTACTTTCGAATAGTCTTTAATAAATTTCCTATAATAACAGTGGCTCCCAAGAGACTTTTCAATTGTTTTTCAGTTCTAGGTATTTGTAAATTTTTTATTGCTGCTATCTTGACTTGATTTGGCTCAAGGTATGCCCCAAAAATTTTGTTTCCCTCTTTAGAAAACTACATTTTATGGTCCTTTAACTTTGAAAAATTTTTCTCTAATGAGCTTAACTGTTCGTCTAATGATGTAGAAAAGATAAGTACGTCGTCCAAATAAACTACACATATCTTATTTACATATTCTCTTAATATGTCATTCATTAATCGTTGAAAGGTAGCCGGAACATTTTTTAGTCATTCTTATATATTCGTATAATCCCACCGGAGATACAAAAGCTGTCTTTTCAATATCCCTTTTAACCATTAAAATTTGAATGTAATCTTTGGCTAGATCAAGAGTGCTTAAGTACTGCGCTTTGCCCAACTTGTCTAAGATTCCATCAATATTTGGCAAAGAATATTTATCATCGATAGTTATTTGATTTAGTCTACGGTAATCGATTACTAACGGAAATTTTTTGTTTCCCACGCTATCACATTTTTTGGTACTATGATAATAGGTGCTCCTCATACATTTCCGAATTATACCTTGTTTTTCCAGCTCCTTAATTTGCATTATGGCTTCTTCTTCTAGTTTCGGAGATAACCTGTTTAATTTTGAATTGATTTGCTGGTTTGTGGTGGTTCTTATTTCGCGGACCACCGTTTTTGTGTGTTTTCAAGGCATCTCCTTCTTTACACATCAATTTTTCATACTTCTTTAGCAATTTTTCAACCTACTTTCGTTCATTTGATTTCAAATGATCCAATTGAATATTTTGCATTTTACTTTCTTCCTATGCATATACTTGCTATTGGATAGTTTTTATGTAAAATGGAAGATTCGCACCATTTTTTAAAATTATTGTCATATTTTCGACATCAATTGGTTTTATACTATGTTCGGACCGACATTGAAAACATTTTGAAAACACGTTTGTATGTTGTGGAATCTATGTCGTTCGGACCGACAATGTGTGTTTTCGATGAGTTTTCACTGACAACTATCAAAAGTGGTATTCTCTTGCTCTTGCAAGAGTGCACGATGACACAAATTGCAAAAATCCAATACCGAAATATGAAAGGCCAAGAGAGCACCCATTGCATAATCTAGTGATATATGACGGCACGAAAATAAACAAGAGTTATGGTCTGACATATTTTGCAGCCATTACAAATAATTTTTGGCGTGTGTTTGTTGTTGTGCCATTACATCAAAGGGAAAATTCTGCAATTTCTGCACGGTGCAAGGCTTTGCAAGAGCAAGAGAATCCCTCTATGAGAATATCAAGCAACTTCTGTATTTGTATATGGAATGTAAACAAATATCAAGTGATAATTTAGGGCCGGCAAAACATGACTTCCAAAAACATCGATTAAACTAGAGCAGGCACCTATTATAATGAGTGGAATGTAAGTTTTCAAGTAGTTTTCAGCGAAAACTGAGTTTTCGTTTGACAGATTTTACATGGACGAAAACAAAAGTTTTCGTGCGAAAACATGTTTTCGTTGTCGGTCCGAACATATTATTACATTTTTAAAAATGAAATCATTTCCTATCAATAAATCATATGGTTTATTAAAATCCATTAATAACCATCTCATTCTGGCTTTTTCCGGATATTTGAATTCTTTTGGACAAGGGCTCTTCACCTTAATATTTGATGTTTCAATTATTCCGTTTAAAGTATTTATCATAGTGCTTTTACCTTCAAGCACTGGAAATTTAAATTTTTCAAAACTATATTTTTTCATTATGCTTATGGTTGAGCCGGAGTCAACCAGAGCATAAAATTGTTTTCCAAACATCGTTAATGCTATTATAATTTTATTTTCCCAAGATTCGGAGGCTAATTTGTAAACCAGAGCATAAAATTGTTTTCCAAACATCGTTAATGCTATTATAATTTTATTTTCCCAAGATTCGGAGGCTAATTTGTAAAAAACTCTTCGTTCGTATTGGATACTTGTAAATCACCTCTTCTACTCATTTTGTCCACGTCCATGAGTTTAGGTCCCCTCCTTTGAAATTGTTGTCCACTATTTTCCGAGATTCTTTGCTGTCTCGAGTAATTAAAATAGTTTTGATTAGCTTGAGTTTGCCTTGAAAATTTTTTATGACTTTGCCAGATGGCTATATTGTATGGTTATTTTGTTGTCCATAAGAACTAATTTGATGTTGTCCAGATTGTGGACGATACTGTTGACCTGTGGAATTTCGGTTTTGTGAGCGATAACGTTCTGAGAAGCTTTGATTTTGATGTGAGCGATATTGCCCCGGAAGTGGTCTGTTTTGATAAGTGGTATGTTCCCTTTGTCCCGAACAAAAACTTTTATTGTTAATACTATTATTTCTGGTATCAACTTGCAAATTGGTTTCCTTTAGTTTTAGATGAGGATTTAAATTGCCTTCATCCAAACCAGTTAATTTATAAATTTCATCTGTTATGTCAGTCAATGATGTGATTGGTTGCACTGTATATGCAAATGTCCCTGCTGCTAATTGTTTTATTCGCTGAATTAGCATTCCCGAAAAAATTTCTTTCATAGTGTCACTATTTTCACTTTGTGCACTATATTCTGTTATATTATCTATTATTTCTTTTATTCTTCTACTTAATTCCGCTATGCTGTGTACCCTAAGTTCCGAAATTTCTTTCGTGATCGTCATTTGATCTTTTGTGGGTCTGTAATGCAGCCTTAGCTTAGCTTTACAACTTACCCAATCTTGAGGTGGGTTTGCTTGCAAAAAATTTTTTGCTGAACCACCGATTTTTAGATATAAAATCACCCTAAAAAATATTTCTTCCTTTCCTACATAGTCTCTCTGTACTCTGTCAATTGCCTCAATGAAGGACGGCAATTTTTTTACATTATCTTCGAAGGAAGCTACATATTGTAAATCTTTTTCAATTCTTTGCCTAATTGACAATTGGTCATTGGCTGCATTTTGCGCAGTTATTTGAGTTATAGATGCTAAGCATCGAGTTAGTAATTCTTTTTGTTCTGCCATTATACTTGATGTGTTTTAAATTTAATTTAATTCAGATTAAGATTAATTATTATTATTATTTTTTTTTTCAAATCACAACTTATAAAATAATTACTTTTGACAAAATGCTTTTATATAATTGTATATTCTAAAGTTAATTAGTATAAGCAAGTATAGGTATACATATTTTTAAATTGTAATATTTTAATATATAGAGTGTAATATGTATTAGTATTTTTGTACCTTACTGTTGTTGCTGCTGGCTTTGATGATAACATTGATTATCGCTACTTGCTGCTACTTCTGTTGTTGCTATTGTTGTCTTTGCTGCTACTTCCGTTGTTGTTCTTGTTGTCTTTGCTGCTACTCCTGTTGTTGTTATTGTTGACTCTGCTGCTACTCCTGTTGTTGTTATTCTTGCCTTTGTTTCTGTGGCGTTTTTCCTTTTTTGTTTTACTCAAACTTCTTGCTTCTTTTTTAATTAATGCGGTGTTTTTTTTCAATTTTTTTAATGCTTTTTCATATTTTCATTTGCTTTCTGTAGCGTTTTTCTCTTTTTTTTTCTTTAAAGAAAAATTCTTGCTTATTTTTTAATTAATGCAATGTATTTTCTATTGTTTTAATCCTTTTTTTATATTTTTATTTGCTGAAGAAGAATTGTTTCACCTTTCAATTTGACCACAGAAGGTTATTACTACTTCTTTATTTATTTATTACTTTTTGCGATTTTCGGTTGCGGTATTTAATTGAAACAAGAGCTGAGTTCTTTACGAAAGCCGACTGCGCCAGTTACGTTTTCTGTTGACGGAACAGAAAATGTTTTTAATGAATAAAAAACCTTGATTCATGGTACTGTGCGGTTTGCCGTCAGGTTCTTTATTAAGTTATTATTTCATTCTTAAACTATGCTTAGCGTACTTTACTTAGGGCCGTTGTGCTGATTCGACATTTCATTATTACTGTCAACGACCCGGCATAACTTAAGTAATCAATTTAATATTTAAGTAATACGACACCAAGAACATTTATTCATGTGTATATATAAATATGTACATATGTGTTTGTATATACACGATCATCTTACCGTATTTGGTTATGCTATTTTGCAACTATTGCATATATGCATTTATAGTTGCAAAATACACATATTTACAATTATTATTAAATTCATTAGGTAATATTTTGGGAGTGGTGGAGTCATCTGATGACGTAACTCGCGTGAATTATTTAAGCGGCGAAGGCGGTTAGCTGGAAATTAGGGTTAGTTTTTGTATGATTAGTGTGTGTAAGTGAAGTATGTATGGGGTCCAACCCCTGGCCACCATTCCAGAGCCGTATGGAAGCTCAACTGGTAGTAGTTTCGGCTACGAGGTCTGACCGGAGACTTATTTCTGGTACCACGGGGAGCAGGAGCCCTTGGAGGTAACTCCAACCTACTCATGCGGACTGGCCCCTCGGGGAGTATCGTGGTGGTTGTGGTTGAAACCCAAATGCGGGAAGAACTGACTTTGTGGGTTGAATGTGGAGTTGCATTGCAACCGGGTGCCGGAGCTGGACCCAAAGTACGGCAGAGGTTTTAGATGGGCCTCGAACCCGACCAAGGTGGTTAGTGTGTCCATTCCACACTGCCAATTGGTACTGAAAATGCTTAGCATTCCCAGGGCGCTGATCAAAGCATTGATTTGATCCGGACGTTGTACATGTGTATAGGTGTCGGTGTGTGCTGCTCTCGTCAGTAGTGTAGAATGTGGGTTGACAGCGTAATGTGGTGAGTGTGGTGAAGGTTGCGTGTCAGTGGTGTGAGTTTGAGTGGATGTGGTGTGTTTGTTAAGGTCGGGGGAGGATGCTCATTTATACAGTGGCCAAGAATCGGGAGATTCTGTTAACCATCGAGGACCATTCCACCAAAGAGTAGTGGTGGCAAGGTGCAGGGGCTTGCACCTTCGTGTACCTAGATCGGCCGGATTGTCAGCACTGGCAACGTGTCTCCAAGGGGCTGTTCCCACTAGGTCTAAAATTTGAGACGTTCGATTGGAAATATACGTCTTCCATGCATATGGAGGTTTTTCTAACCAAGCTAATACAATTTCGGAATCAGACCAGAGATACAATTTATATTTTGCCATAATTAAATGCGTTTGCATCATGGATACTAGTTTGGCTAGTAGTAGCGCTCCACATAGTTCCAGTCGTGGCAGACTTATTGTTTTTAGCGGAGCCGTCTTTGCCTTGGCTACTAGTAGGTGACTGGTGGTCGCTGAATCGGATTGTGTGCGCACATAGATGGTTCCACAATATGCCTTTTCAAAGGCATCACAGAAGCCATATAGTTCGATTTTGTGCTCTGGGGCATAGTGGACCACTTTTTTAAACGAAGTGGTTTCACTTATTCATTTCAGTCTAGCCACAACTCTTGTATTAGAATTTTTGCTTGTATCATAATTGGCGAAAGCCATCCTGAGGGTCGAAAATTTTTGGCATCACAGAAGCCATGTAGTTCGATTTTGTGCTCTGGGGCATAGTGAACCACTTTTTTAAACGAAGTGGTTTCACTTATTCATCCCAGTCTAGCCAAAACTCTTTTATTAGAATTTTTGCTTGTATCATAATTGGCGAAAGCCATCCTGAGGGTCGAAAATTTTTGCCACCGAAAAGAAAATTTGCCTCTTTTTTATAGCTGATAGTGCGGATATTGACACATTAGTGTATGAAAACTGGTCAGATAGCGCATTCCATTGTATCACCAAAATTTTTATTGTGATTTCCTTTTCGAATTTAAGGAAATTAGTTTCTAATAGATTTTCTTTAGGGGTGTATGTACCTTAAAATATTATAGTGGTTCGCCATTATCTTTTTTAACGGAAACCCTGCTGTATTGAGCGCTTGTGTTACTTGTGCTAGTGACTCGTATGTGTGTGGAAGACTGTGGCTTCCAAACAGAATGTCGTCTACATACGTTTGAGTTCTCAACACTTGTGTTTCCAGAGGAAATTCTGACTTTGTGTCTTCTGCCAGTTCGTGGAGTGTACGAATGGCTAGGTATGGGGCACAGTTCACGCCAAAGGTAACTAATTTGGAGTCGCGTAGTGGACTATTGAGAAATTTTCGGAAAATAATTCGCTGAAAATCTTCATCATCTTTATGTACGACTATCTGTCGATAAATTTTTTCGACATCCGCATTGAAAACATATTGGTTGTCAAAAAAGTCTTGCGATATTTTCGCTAGTTGGCGCTGAAAGCGCGTAGTTCTAATTTTATTCGTCGCTAATATATATATATGCTATACCTTTTTGGAAAGCTCATTTCACGCGCTAACACGTGTTTGCTTGATTGTCGTTTCTTTTAAGTCTTTCGTGAGTTATGGCGTCGCAAACATGGAGCAAAATAAAAAGAAAATACCGCATATTTTACAGTACTACTACGATAAAGGCAAAAATGCATCTCAAGCCGCCAATAAAATTTGTGCAGTTTATGGACCCGATACAGTTTCCATTTCCACCGCACAACGATGGTTTCAACGTTTTCGTTCTGGTGTAGAGGTGGTCGAAGATGCGCCACGCTCCGGAAGGCCTGTCGTCGAAAATTGCGATAAAATCGCTGAATTGGTCGAAAGAGACCGGCATAGGAGTCATCAAATCGTTATAAACCATTTGAAGAAGCTTGGAGTCACTAAGAAGCTCGATGTATGGGTGCCACACGAATTGATTCGATAAAAATACCGCAAGACTTTTTTAACAACCCATATTTGGATATACGCTAGTTTAATATGAGGAGCACTATATCTGGCTGAAACGTGGGTCCCGCAAATAAAGTGTCATTTAGGGAATTCCCCGAACTTGAGGATTTTGATGCATTGAAAACAACTTTTACCTTTGTGGTTTTTGTCTGGCTTTATTACTGCATAATGAACTTGAGGATTTTGATGCATTAAAGACAACTCTTACCTTTGTGGTTTTTTTCTGGCTTTATTACTGCATAATGTGGCAGGTAAAATAAAGAGTATTTACTCTTTATAATTTTTTCGCCAGGACTGACTTCCTCCATGTGGTCTAAATGGAAGTATTCTTCTAAAACCCTATCGATTTCTGGTTTTAGCTCGCCTGTTTTTAGTAGGTTTTTTTCCATATTTAAAAACTGTTGGGTAGCAGAGGTGCGGGAATGACCTAAGGCAAGTCCGTGAGGAAATTCTGGCTTTAGTGGTAGTCGTACGACGTACCGGCCTTTATTAATTTTTTTTTTTTTTTGCCGAACAGGGAATCTTATATAGATACTGCTACTTTGCTGTAGTAATATGCACGATTCGTACTGCCTGCTGTAGGTGCACCTCATTCGGAACCACACCCCATAAGTATTACCTACTGTTCTGGACTTGCGAAACGGTACGCCTACGTACTAAACCTTAACTCCGTCTCCTGTAGCTTTGCTGAGGCCCTGTGGGACCGCCGTTAGGCATTTCATCGCAGGGCAAGCTTAACCTGTGGGCTCACGTCATTAAAGCGATATTCGCTGCTCTAGATTCACTCCTTTTTTGCTGTTCTGCTCTTCTCAGGTCATGGAGTACCATGGCTGCCATCTTCTCCATTAAATTCCACACATTCCTCCAGTGCACCATATAGGTTACCATATTCTCTGGTGTTATTCGGTTGGATACTTCCTTTCCTAAAGATAGTCGCTCATTTGTATATTTCCGATAGTGGAAAAATATGTGTTCTGCGTTCTCGTTATTACCTCCACAGAAACTACTCCTTCCTCGTGGCCGTACTTATGCAAGTACTCCCTGAAGCATCCATGACCTGTTAGGAACTGCGTCATGTAATGATCTACCTCCCCGTGTTTTCATTACATCCATGCTTGTATGTTACCGATTAAGCGGTATATCCATCTCTCCTTGCTTGATGTATCCCAGCGTGTTTGCCATTCGTTTAAGCTGACTTGTTTTTCTACTCTAGGCTTCGCCACCGTTAGTTTCCGGCCTGCGCTTTTACTTTTATCATATAATCGCTTAACCCAACAGCTACATTAGAAATCGTGCGAAATGCACTGACTATTCTGATAGCGCTCAACCGGAACACCGATTGTGCCACTCCAGCATAAGTCTTATGTATTAATGCTGGTCCTCATAAAGACGCTGTATACATTACAATTGACTGGCTGACCTTGGCCAGAAGAGCTCTCCTGCTCTATTTCGGCCCCCTATGTTTGCCATTATTCTTGATAAGGCCATGTTTACACGCGCCGCTTTTTCACACGCTTTTTCAACATGCATTTTGTAGTTAAGCCTCGCATCAATCGTCACACCAAGGTATTTCACAGCGAAATGTGTTGTAATGTTGGGCCGTCTATATTAAGCGAAATGACTTCCAGTTTTTTTCTTTTAGTTATAAGCACTGCTTCCGTTTTGTGGCCGGCAGGTTCGAGTTTTGCACTCGTTAGCCACTGCTTTATCTTTAGTACAGTATGACTAGATTTACTTTGCATTTGATGGAGCTCCTTAGCTACTATTGTTACAGCAATATCATCTGCGTATCCAATTATTTGCACTTCTTTCGGTAGAGGGAGACGCAATATTCCATCATATAGTGTATTTAAAAGGAGTGGGCCTAGCACAGAGCCTTCTGACACGCCACCCGTTACCCTATACTTTTGCGGTCCTTCGTCAGTGTCGTAGAGCAGGATCCTATCGGCCAAATAGGCTTGTATGACGTACACACTTCTTCACGAAGGCAACGTGTGTACAAAACCGAAAATGGCTGTGAATGATTGCTGATCGCCATTTTAAGAGTCCTATTCAGAATACCATCTTATCCTGGTGCTTTGCTATTTTCAAAGCGCTCAGCAACTTGAACAGCTTCCTGCTCGGTGATTTCTACCGCATCTACGACTTCTTCGCGGTAAAAGTTTCTCTCTTCTCGGTTTTGTTGTGAAAATAGGGTCTCTACAACATTTTTGAGTAATGAAGGGTATGTAGACGCTTAACGTTTGCCACCTTTAATCCTTGACATTACAATCCTATACGCTGCGCCCAACGGATTTTCATCATCATTCATAATGATTTTTTTTTATTGAGTTATAAAATTCATAAAAAATAAAAAATTTTCCCAAAAATAATCAAACTTTAACTGTTAATATCTTTTAAACGGTTGGGTTTACGAAAAAATCATGGGAGACCTCTTTGTAGAGCATTCAATTTCCTACAAAATCTAAGGAACAAGATATTTTTTCCAGTAGTTGGAAGCGAGATATAAATTTTTCTATCTGATAATAAGAAAAAATGGAAAACTGTATGTAGGAGGACCTTCCCGTTACAATTAAAACCTCATATTTGGAGAGGCTCTCTCAGAGGTGTCAAGGAACTTATTTTTCCGAGTACCAACCGAAAAAAAATTTTTTTTTGAATCAGTCTACTGCATATACTGATCTGATGCTGTTAATACACTCTTCACTAAATAGACGAAGCTCTTCAACTTCTGAACGAATTGCTTGTGCTATATCCTTTTTTGTCGTTATATCGTCCAAGTCACGCACTTCAACTGTAATTTCTTGTGTTACTTGTACATGATCTCTTAATATCTGCACTATCTCCTCTCTATATTCTTTAGTACTTCCTGTCTGTGCTTTCTTTAGCTCTAACAGACGCCTTTAACTGTCTTTTTAATTCTTTAAACATTTTCGCCAAGCACTTGCAGATTTTCCTTCTCTTTAACCACCCGAAGTATGTCTGCGCAAGACATGTCTCCGGTTTTTCGATGACAATTGCTTCTGGTAGAAGGCGTGGTACGTTGTTTCTTCTTCTTGTTTTTATTTTTTTTTTTTTGAGCTTTACTTGGTATCGTGATCCAGGTATCTTCCCTTGTCGTGTCCTTTTCTCCCCCGCGATTTTTGCTTTCTCCTGCTTTCATAATTAGTCATCTTGTGAACGGGTGTGGTCGGCTTCGCAGGCTTTCATACCGTATCCTCCACTCCTGCCGCTCATCGTCGGGGATTGCTTATTCGTTGTAACCTGTTTCAATACTAACCTGCTAGCTCAGCTGGGATGCCTGATCCCGTAGGATCCAAGACCTACCAACCATTATCTAATCGAGTAGTTGTGGATTTGTAAAAATCCTCACAATATAGCTCTTCTGGGGTTGTGATTGACATGAGGGGGAGTTCTTCTAACTCCCAAAATTTCTTCAGTTGTGTATTGAGGTACTCGTTTGAGATTTCCTCAACTTGAGAACGTCATTGTTGTGACTGGTTCCGCACTTAGTCCACTTAAGACTCATCCGAAAATGGTATTTTGCGCCAAGAGTGTTTTTGTAATTTTCACAATACCTTCGAGTATGATTTGTGGTATGACATCGCTGCCTAATAGAATGTCTATTTGAGCGAGAGTATTGCAATTGGGGTCTGCTAACTTAAGGTGTGAAACATTTGCTAATGCTCGCTATTTATATGATAGCTTGGTAAAGCACGTAAACCCGTGGCCCGTTTCAGCTGATACGACCTATCTTATGGGAGCGCAATGTAAGTGATGAGCCAACACCGCTTCTCCCTTCCGCTTTGCCGTAGGATGCCGTAGATTTCCACGGCTCTGTCACAACGCAGGGTTGCCAATCTCGACATACTTTAGTAATTATAAAAATTGTCTTCAATATGTTTGCAATTTTCTTAAACAAACTCAAAATCAGAGTCGAATGCTACTATTTATAAATATAAAAGCTATTTTTAATAATTTGCTTTCAGTTTTGATATTTTATGTTATGAAAAATTGTAATTGAAAACTTAGATGTGTACAAACATTGTTCAACATTGTTCAAATGAAAACAAAAAAGATAGCGGATTTCTGCGTTTTTACCACGGGTTCAACTTTTGACACATTTTGCTCGCTAAGGAAGACAACTTAGGAGTAGCGTTTTTCGTTGATCACGCTATTAGTTGATTTACCAGAAAGATTTTTCTGGTAATTCAATAACTTATGCTTGAATGTGCTTATCCGCGTGGGTGGAAATAAGGGTAATGGGACAGGTTTTGTTTGAGTTTTGTACCACTCTTCCGCCCATTCCCGTAATTTCAAAATTGGCTAGTTTTGTTGGAAGATGTAGCCTACTTTGTGCCCTAGACGCTATAAATTATCGTTGAGATCCTTGGTCTATTAAGGCCCTAAGTTTAAACAGTTCTCCTCAGTGCTCGATGGAGACCACTGCTGTGGGTAATAATACACTGCTTTGGTTTTCGCTGTTTAGCGTCAAAGTTTTTAAAGCCTTTGAGCAGCATGGTGCTTCTTGGCAATTTTCGGAATTTTGTAAGTCGGGATTTGCTGTTGCAACTAATTCCGCAGCTCTTTTAACATTAGCGTTATTTTGAGCGATGCTTGAAAAATTTGTAATTTGAAGCATTGAGTTATGTCGTTTATGGCAATAAACGCAATTAAATTTTCTTTCGTTCTTACGAAATTATTTCTTTCTTTAATATTTAGTTTTTTAAATTTCTCGCAAAATTTCAGCCTGTGCCTTCCTTTACACAGTTCGCATGACATATGTTTGTTTTGTTCGGATATGAACGATTGTGTTTTGAAAAAACTACGATTTAAGTTGTTGTTGTTTCCCGCTTGGGGCCTAATGAAGCATCGATTTAGGTCGTCTTGAACGTCTTTAGTTCTGACCATTTTTTTTATCAACCCTTTCCGCAATTTCGTATTGGGTAGTTTAGAAATCGTTCATTTGGTGCCACGTTGGGCACTTTCTTCGTGATGAGAGATTGCTCCCACAAAAGTAACGATTTTTCTGGTAATGCAGCTGTGCATATATTTACCAGAATGGGGTCCCAATTATCTGTGGGAATATTCTGTGTCGATAAAACCGACAAACAATTTGAAACCGTAGGTTGAAGCTTTATGAACTCTTCACTTGTTTCTTTCTGAATTTTTGGTAAATTCATTAATATCGTCACCTGTTTGTCGACCAATATTCTCTCGTTTTCATAACGTGCTTTTAGAGCTTCCCAAGCAAAATTAAAATTTTCGTCATTAAGAGCAAACTGTTTGACTATTACGCCTGCTTGACCTTTTTTTTTTATCGGAGGTGATAAAATTTTTACGCTTCTGATAATTTTGGATGGTATATGTACACGGCTGTAAACTTGTCCCGAAAGGACGGCCATTGTTCATAACCACCATGAAAAAATTCAGTGTCTCATGCGGGCACCTTGATATGGATGCTTGAACTCGCCTCTTGGCTTTGAACTTGTGCCAGCTCTACTCTCGGTTGTGGAGTAGGTGCAATTGTTTTAATTAATTTCAATTGATCGGAGATCATAGCTTTCGTCTCTTCGCACTGGTCTAAGCATCTTTCATATTTGGCATATGCTGAAGATTTGAAATTATCAGGTAGATCTGATTCATCAGATTTTGCAATTGCGTCATACGCAAGCTTCGAGACGTGTCCAAAAATTGCCCATATTTTCTTTCTTGATTTCTAATACCGATTCAAAATTGTCTTGAATCGGCGAAGATGAAATTCGAGTGCAATATCGAATTAGACTGTCACTCTCAGCAATAAACTTAGCATATGAAATATCTTTCAGCTTTTTTTGCTTTGTAACACCTTGCTTTGAGCGTGTAGCTTTAGCATTTAGGTGTTATATCGATTTAGATTCTTTAGAATTAACATTGAAAATATGAGAAAAAAAGTTCTCTCAGTGTACTTCTGATAATAATAAATACATGTGAAATCTTGAAGATAAAAAGTTTGTACTTTTGTTATATACGCAATGTTTCAAATAACGAGCGCGTATTTCATTTTCCTTATTCCCGGTTCTTATTTATTTAGCTATTAGTTTATTCTTATTTTCTGTTTATTGTATTTAATGTTTCGTAATAGTTAGTAAATACTTGCGTATACGAGCGATAATGGAAATGGTTGATGATGACCTTAGTCTGCACGAAATGTGCGTGTTTATGTGCATACGTAAGATGCTTAAGAAAAAAATTTTTTTGTTTGCAATCCTGATTGCTTGTGCTTTAACAAGAACAAGGGGTATTGCCGGAAAGGAGTCGATTTGGTCTTTGAATATATGTGTGTGTAAACACTTGAAAACGCCAATACGTATGTATGTATGTGCTTTTTTACCAATTCTTAAAATTTTTTTTTTGTTTATTTTGACCGTATATTCTTCTGTTTTCAATTAGCTAAATTTAAAATTTTTAACTAATTAAAATTTCGCATTTACCGCTCCGCTTATTTTTTCGAAGTTTTGTAATTATTTTCGATGAGTTGTGAAATTTTAATTTAATTTTGTACCCTATGTACGTTATACTTATATACCGGCATAGGCAAATTGTATGCCGTACGGATAACGCGGGAAAAGAACATCGGTGAAGTCCAGGTAAGCACTTTTGGTACACATGTAAATTAGTAAGATTTTAACAATGCTGTTTATACATACAAGTGTGTGTATTGCATTAATTTCGTTTCCCACTTTGTTTCGTTATGTAATATAGGTATGTATGTACATATGTAAGTGGTGGTCTATTGTGCATAGATGTATGTATGTATGTTGGTTTTGTTATCTTTCTTTTCCCGTTTAATTTTCGCAATTGCTCTAGCCTACTTTTTGTGCAATCCTGCTATACCATTTTGAGTATAAAAAGTATTGCCGGAAGATATTGTCAAGTGAATACTTGAAATTTTTTTGTATTTTATTATGCGAATTTGGTTCCTCTCTGTTTCCTTTCCTTTTTGTTGCTTGTTCTGTAGTTGCAGATTTCGTTGGTTGGCTTTTTTGGTTTTTATTTTTTTTTAATATTTTGTTTCACGTTTAAAAATGTTTAATTCCGCAGTTTATTAGGGTATAGATTAGGTATTATTCATATACCTACATATATTAAGCTTCGCGCCCGTGTGGATGTTTTTATGATAAATAATATTTCGCACCCGGTTTTAGATAATTTTGTTTGGTTTTTGGTTTTCAGCACTGTATTGTATGTATGTATATGTATTTATATGTTTTTTGTTCTTATAACTGCACACACGATTTACCTTTTTCTTATTATTGTGAAATTTATTTTGAATTTTGGTACCACAACACGGAACCGTTTCGTGCCCGTTTTTCAAACTGTTATATATATATATGTATGTATATGTCACCACATCTTTTATATTATTATATTTTTTTGTATATCTGTGTATGTCACTTTATGATTATTTTGCCGCTTGAATCTTTTTTTCCAAGTGGCGCCTTTCTTTCTGGCTCGAAGTACCAATGTTTGAATAGGTGCCCACTTCAGTTTTACCCTTGTGACACTTACCATTTTCACTTATTTAAATAAAACACCCGGTTAACTTGTAAGAGGTAGTCGCATTAGGGGGCGGCTTATCTCATTTAACCAATATCTTATCATGATGGCGCGCCAAATAAAATTTTCACTAGAAGCAGTAATCACAACATGCATTCCATCTACGCAACCAATCACATTTTAGCTTTATGCTGTCTAGCACATGCAAATGCATATTTGCTTAACGTTTTCCTTAAGTCTGAATATGAAAATTTAGGTGATATACATATGTACGTGTAAGCACTTTTATTGCAGTCGATACTTATAATACGGGAACTTCCATGGAATTGAAGTGATCCCGTTCTCACCCAAGTTGCTTGTTATCCTTACAATATAAGAATCTTCAAAATATTCTACAAATCAACGTTGTTAACCATTTTTGTTTATAAAGTAAAATTGTTATTGACACAAAATGTAAAGGAAAATAAATTTTAGTTTGAAGGCCTTAAAAATATTAGTTTGGGATGCACTCGTGACATTTTTCAATGATTTTCGTATGACAAAAATGAAGTCAAGCGAATCTATTCATTCGCCAGTCACAATATGAACACATCGCATTTTCGACAAAACGTTCGATTCGCCGTATGCATTCGCTTCACTTGATATACTTTACCTTGATGTGCAAACAGTAATAAATGTAGTGGATTCTGCTTGGTAGTAAAATACTGTTACGATATTCTCTAGACAAAAATTGCATTAACAAAACAGCTATGAGTATTACGACTATTACTACTTCAAGTTTTTGACATTTATTTGATTTTTTTCTAATGTTTGAGGATAAATAACGAAAGTTCATACACTCTTAAGAAGCAGTGACTTTTATCCACAAAATAATAAATATCAAGTCTTTTTATATATTTGTAAAAATCGCAAATAATCATTTTATTATTTAGAGTTCATCATGATCATTTCACTGCGCCTCGTCTGCTTCATCTTCATCTTTGTCCGCATTATTCTTAGCTTCTTCTTCATCTTTTTTTCGTTGCTCTTCATCTAAGGCTTCTTTCATTTTTTTTCTCCAGACTGTATATGTATCTTTAATTGCGGATGCTTTCTTGAAAGCTTCTTCATCAGTTATAAATACGTTATCAAAAACATTCCTAACTTCACTTGCCGTAAGTTAAATCCAATTATACAGAGTTCTTTCCGTAAATACAGATTGCCATCTGGTACATATTCTGGATTCTCAATTTTTAGATGCTCCCACGCGACTTTATAATCTGGATTGTCCAACTGCCTAGGCTGACATTCGCCTTTATAATCCGGATTATAGGTGGTTCCCATTCGCCATCCGTTTCGTCATCCCAATCCTCAGGCTTAGAAGCATTTGGATCGGGGATATATTCTGGTGTATCCCAATCTGAAAGTTTGGTATCCTCTGGATCCGGAATTGTTGGCTTATGTATAATAATTCTGTTAAAAATTAAAAAAATTATTATTATAAAGGAACATACCTGTCATCGCAATCTTGTGGCTTTTTTGCATTCAGATCCTTAATCTTTTTTGGTGGAAGAAATTCTCAGTCATTTTCAAGGTTCCCTTATTCAATTTTTTCGTTATCAAGCAACACTTCATATGTGTTGTCTGGTTTTACAATGAGTGTGTAGAAATGAGTATAAACATCATCTTTGGATCGTATGTCTTTATTATTTAAGTGATTTTTGCCTTTGTAGCTAAAAATAACGAGAACTTTCTTCGTTCCTGGACCGCATATATCTGTCCAAGCATTATTTCATATGGGGATTCTCCATGAATATCAGGTTGATCCAAAGGACAGTCGAAAATTTTTACATACCCGCCCACGCAGCTTTCACATGCTTCACAGAAAATTTAAACTAAATCTTTATTTTCGTTACTGAATGGTTAAAATTTTCTCGATACTGCATAGAACCGAATATCTTGAGATGTTTGCAAGCAAAAAAAAGTTATCTTGTTATAATTATGTGAACATACTAGCATTTTGTAATGAATAGTGATTATAATAGTTTGCGTGTTTTATTTGACCATCACAAGCTAATAGTTAAATCATGGACAAATAAAACGCACTTAGCTAAGAACAATTAGCTGATATTCAATTTAGTTTGAAATTTCAAATTTGTGAACGGAATATTAATACACAATACAATATAAACATATTCTTCCTTTGAGGTCTAGAATACAAAAAACTGAGAAAAAAAAATCTGTAATTTTGGTTTGTTTACATTTTCATCTGTCAAAATAAGGGTTTCTCGCTATTGTCAACTACTTTTTTTTCGTGAATGAAAAAAAGCGATGAACTGACAATGCCTCTAGTTCAATATACAAGCTATGATAGCTTATGACAAGCCATCATAATTATATTGGCTAACCGAGTGGTTCTCTACTGTGATACAGTCACAAGTCTCTAAAATTGAAATTTTAAATTAGAGACAATTTTTGTGACTTGAGGCGATTTTGCAAGGGACAGTCACAAAAGTCTGTTAGATTTAATTATTTAGAGACGTATTTACACTTGAATGAAAATAAGTCTGTCGATAACAAATATTCTATATCACAGTAAAAAAAGCATAATTAACAATAAAAATATATATTGACTTTGTTTCAGAATATTTACGAAATTTATGTGAATTTGATTTATGTTTAACTTTTTCGAGTTTGAGTTGAATATCTATGATGATCATTTTTCAGTATATCCAAAATTGCAACCAAGAAGCTCTTTTTACTTTTGACAATTTTTTGTGACTAAAGTGTTTTGAATACTAAGTAGTCACAAATTGAGACTGGTTACAGAATCGCGCTGTAAGTCTTCCATACAAAATAAACTAATAGCTTAATTTGCTGGTCAAATAAAGCACGCCTATTATTTTTAAGAAATAACGATTACGTATGCGTATGTAAAATATTTGATTAAATGATAAAAAAAATTAACAATATGAATTACGATGGAAATGTGTTATTTATACCATAAAACTCATTGTGGGGCAGTGTCAGTGGCACTACATTTATATATAAACGGAAATCTCTAGATAATTTGTAGTACGTTTGTTCAAGATTGAGATATTGTATGGGGTATAATCCCCCATCTAAGTTTGCTTACGATACGCCTATGGGACAAATATCGCCTGATTGTAGCGTTATTTCTTCTTATTTTCTGTGTGTGCATACATGTATTAGCGACGCTGATTACTGTACATATGCACACCGCTAGCATATGCTCTATTCCCGGAATCCTAATTAGTTTTTGTACAGGTGCCTACTGTACAAGCAAGCATGTAATTGCCACTCCTTACGGATTTAAATTAGTGCTAAATAGTGATGACCGAAGTAGCGATTTTTTAGTTTCAGTGAAAAGAGTGATTGCGATTTTTAAATCACTGTGATTTTTTATAGCTATTGCGATCGCTACTTTTCTTAATAACAGATATTTTAAGTAGTTCTAACCTGCAATTAAGCCAAAAAAAAATATATAATCTGAAATAAAAGGAATTAATTTTAATGCAATACCTTAAATTTTCCATAAATTAAAACAGAATAATTTGTATATTCAACAATTCAATTTCAATTCAATAAACATGAGTTTTTTATTTATTAATACTTATTAATATTAATAATAGTCATGAAAATAAGTTCTCAAATTAAAAAAATAGTATTTATTTCAAATTGCACATGTTCAAATCTAAAATGATGATTGAAAATAACATTAATATAGTTCAAATTATTATTAGACTAAGTCAAAGTAATTAAGTAAGAAAAAGTAAAAACTTAGCTCACACACACATTAAATGTAAATTTTAAAATCACAAGTTAAAAAACTATTAACTATTACTGATACGCATTTAAAAAAATCAGCATTTTTGTCTTTTCATCGTCCAATCGCATTCTTCTTTCACTTAAAATAAGTCCAGCTTGAGAAAAAAGCCGTTCGCAGGGAACCGATGACGCTAAACATCCTAATTTTATTATTTGTTGTGCTGCCACTATTTGAAGGGGTCCGCATTTCGAGTAATTACTACCTCTTCCAAACAACGCTGAACCTCGATAATGGCTCTTGAATTGCAAGTACCTCGCGGCTTGTTTGACGCAATATTGGAGTCTATATAGCTCCATATTGAAAACTCTGAAGTTTCTCCTTGTGGTTCTTGGGGTTCATTTGCTTGGGCTTCTTGAATTATTCTACCAAGATCCAAGAATGATGCCATGCCTAGAGTGTTGCTCCTTTCGGTATTTCCTAATCTTTCGTTTATACCATTTAGTAATTCAAAAGCCACTGCTTTTACAGGATCTACATAAGTATTGGCTTTTGTTCACCTAGTAAACACGCTTTTGAGACCATTTACAATAGGAATAACCATTGATCCGGTGCAATATTTTTGACCGCTTATTTCTTTTGTGGTGTACTCAAAAGGTTTTGAAACAGTTAGTAAATCCTTTAACAACAACCATTCCTCAGGATTAATTCGGGGTAATTCCTTATCTATGAGAGCGACAGTACTTTTAACAGCATCTTCCACTTTTACAAAACCTTCAATCATGTAAAAAGTAGAATTCCAGCGAGTTTCAACGCTTTGAATTAGTTTCAAAGGTTCGGTACCAGCATTGCGTTGGAAATTTTTATTTGTGGATGTACTTTTTCTAAAATGAGCGACAATTTGTTTTACTTTTTGTAATGTCATGGCCACTTATACTTGCTTTAACAATTAAATTTAAAGTATGCGCCAAACAGCCGAAGTGGCGTAATTTGAGCTCATTTTTGCACTCTTTATATTATTCGCGTTATCAGATACTGCAAATATTATGTTATCAAATACCCCCCACTCAGTTGTGACATTTTGTATTTGCTCGGCTAAGTTTTTGGCAGTATGTGTCTCACTCATTGGACAGCAATCCAATAAAATATTGTTAAATTCAAAATTTTCACTAACAAAATGTAGTGTAATTGCAATGTAACTCACTGTATTGCGAGATGCCGATTGTAATGCAGAATTTAACACCATTCGCCACTTTTAGTTTCACTTTTTCGACACATGCTTCATATAATACCGGAATTATCGTTCTTGATACTACATGCCGACTGGGTAGTTCATATGCAGGATTTAGCGCTTTAACGAATTAGACAAATCCGCTGTCCTCGACAATGCTGAAAGGTTGTAAATCCTTAATGAAGAAGATATTTCCTTTTTTGCCTTTGCAGAAATCTTCATATTGCATATCCCGGCAGTTATTTTAGATTGGCGCAACACAGGCTCTGAAACTATATTTAAATCTCTTAACTGAAATCCGAAGTAAAAATGTTATGTTTTACCGTATTGTGCATTTGTTTCCGTAACTTCATGCTGTGCATCTGGATTTTCCGTTTCCTTCCTATTTTTTGCACGGCCGCTGCTCCTGGAAGTTCCACTGTTGGATGCCGATTTATAGGATATATCTTTTTTACAAATTTTGCATTTTGCATGAGTTTCATTAATTGCATCGAAAAATTGTCACATTTCACTTCGTTTTTTATTTATTTTAAAAGACATTTTCACAATACATATTTCATAAATTTAAAAAAATTCGAATTCAAAATACTTATTTTAAGCAATCGTTCAACGGAATTAAATAAAACGCAATAAACATATATATTCACAGTGAAAAAGTATTCAAAATCAAAATTTCTGCGTCTAACCAGAAACAATCACCACATATATTCACAGCGAATAAATATATTTCTACTTCTAACACCAAAAAAATCACCACATGCAATTATTGTTCATAAGCTAGTGCCGATTGTAAATTTCATTCACAGTGAAATATTGGCATGGAGAAAAATCACCAATCACTGATATTTTAGGCTAGCAATAGCAGTGACTATAAGCGATTTTTCAATCACAGTGATAAAATCACCGGTGGTGAAATATCGCTCATCACTAGTGCTAAAAATAAAGTCGTGACGAGAGGTCATCCTAAACGCATTTCTGTTCGTTTTAATCTTATACATATTTTTGGTGCCTCCTGTGAGGAACTGTGACCACCTGTTTTGAGAGTTAAGTGATAATAGCCTTGTTGAATTTACGTGCATCGTCACATGCTTCAATTGTGCACCTTGGGAAAGAAATCGAGAATGCTGTTTTCAATCCGGATAAAGTGGAGTGTGAAGTTTTACTCAGCCGAGTAAATCAACATTTTGATTGGTTTATACATCACCACTTTGATCTGGTCAGCAAGGCGGAGGAAGACGAAATTGCATCTCATGAAGAGTTGTTTGCGACAACTGAATCGTTGTACACCATGTTGTGTGTCACGTTGCAACGCCGTTTAAACCATGCGACAGACATGCGACTAGATCCGGTATCAATTCCACGATTTGACGGAAAACCAACGAGTTGGTTGGCATTTAAGGACCTCTTTGAACCGATGGTTCATAATCGAACTGACCTGGATCCTGCATATAAATTGGGTAAGCTAAGCCAGTGTGTCGATCAAGAAAGTGTTCCGATGATTGGAGGATTATATACCGGTGGCTACCACGAGGTGTGGTCTGAGCTAAAACGCCGTTATGATAATCCTCGCCTACTGGCAGAAACACATGTGCAGATCTTTCTTGAACTACCGAACAACCCAGTAGAGGCTCCGAATACGCTGCGATCGATCGTTGATTGTGTACGCAATTCATTTCGTGCACTTGCCGTTAGGAGTTAGCAGGGAGCTAGATATAAGCTCCTCTCAGGGAACACCAAGTACGGATATAGATCCCTTTAAACGCGCACCGAGGCTAGGTAGATCGCCCACAAACGCGCTGTGTGTTGAAAAGCCGGCGAGGGCAAGATCGTCACCACCAGCCTTTCAAGATAGCACACCACAGGCTAAGCAAACACTCTCATGTGTAGACTACATGAGAGAACTAGGAGAAGAGATCAAGAAGTTAACGGAAATGATGGGTCCACCACAGCGGACCATCAACAATAACATAAGGGACCTCCTTAGTAACATAGGAGTACTTTATGGAAAAGCCCAGAGTGAGCACACAAAATTGAAAGAAAGGAGAAACTTTTTGAATATGCCCCCGACCACGGAGGTAACACCAAAAAGACCCCGTGATGAAAAGCAGGCCAAAAGACGGACTCCACCGAAGAGAAACAAACCCACTCATGCAGAGGAGTCAAGGCAACTTAAAGAGGGGAAAACAGATAAGCCTTCCGTAGGTGCTCCAAAGGATGACTGGATCGAGGTTAAACGGAAGAAGAGGACGACATATAAGCATCCGCGACGACCTGATACCATCATAATTGCGCGAACAGGGGATATGACCTACAGCGACATTCTCAGGGCAGTTAGGAAAGAAGATGCTCTCCAGAAGCTGGGTGAAAATGTAACCCGAATTAGAAAGACGGCCAAAGGCGAAATGCTGCTAGAGTTAAAAGAGCAAAAGGAAAATACAAGCGACTTCACAAACGAGATAGGTAAAGTTCTGGGGAACCAGGCAAAAATTAAAGCACTTACACATGAAACAACGATAGAGATTCGAGACCTAGATGAAATAACCTCTGAAGACGACATCTGCAGTGCTATACGTGCACAAATAAAGGAGCTAGACAACATTGGTAACGCATCAGTAAAAAGCATCAGAGCGGCATATGCGGGCACGCAAACAGCCGTGCTAAGCCTCCCTGCTCACCAGGCGAGATTCCTACTTGACGCGAGGAAAATTAAAATAGGATGGGTTGTTTGCCGGATTAGGGAGAGACCGACCCTTAAGAAGTGCTATAGGTGCTTGGAATACGGACACCAAGCGAAAAGTTGTAGCAACCCAGCTGACAGAAGCCAGTGCTGCCTTAAATGTGGAGAAAAGGGGCACTTTGCGAAGGCATGCGATAAAAAACCATCCTGCGACGCGTGTAAAAAAAATGGTCGAGAGAGCACAGACCACCAAATTGGAAGCAAAAAATGTCATATGTACATTGAAGCGTGCAAAAAAGCGAAAACATGAGAGTCTTGCAACTTAACCTCAACCACTGCGAAGCAGCGCAAGAGTTACTTACGCAAACGGTGATTGAGCAAAAAGTGGACATAGCAATACTAAGCGAGCAGTACAGAAATCTGGGTACTGAAAATTGGAGCTCCGACCAAACAAAAAAAGCTGCCGTGTGGGCCTGCGGGTGCAAGCCATTCCAAAGCAAGCCACTATCAGGTCAAGCCTACTACACACGTGCAAAAATCTGTGGCATAAACTTTTACAGCTGCTACATACCACCGAGCGTCCAACAAAACGAATACGAAAGAATTCTAGATAATCTAGTACGAGACATCGCAAATACAACAACGAACATTGTGGCAGGAGACTTCAATGCGTGGGCAATAGAATGGGGCAGCACCCACACAAATAGGAGAGGAGATGCGCTCCTAAAGGCGTTCTCAACACTTGACATCGTGCTTTTAAATACAGGCAACAAGAACACATTCGAAAAGAACGGACGCGGTTCCATAATTGACATAACCTTTGCCAGTAGCTCCTTGGTGCGGAAGATTAACTGGCAGGTAAGCGACATATACACGCACAGTGACCACCTGGCCCTCTTGATAGAAATAGACAACCCCACGCCGGCAAAAGAATTCTTTCCATCAAGGAAAGCCCAAACCAGAGGCTGGAAAGTCGACACGCTTGATGAAGACGTATTCAAGCTGATATTAGATAGCAACCCGAACAACGCTGCTGCGGAAACGGAACAACAGGCGGAAGACTTAATACGACACATCAGCAAGGCATGTGACGCCGCTATGTGCAGGAAAAGGCAAGGCGCGCACAGAAAATCTGTATACTGGTGGAATGACGAAATTGAAGTCCTACGAAGCGAATGTCACAAAGCAAGGCGTCTATGTCAAAGAAGGCGACAATCGACGAATTACGCAGTGCTACAGGAATGCTTTAAGAGGAAGCGAAATGACCTCAAAAAAGCTATCAGAGGAAGAAAGGCCTCCTGCTTCAAAGAGCTGTGCAATAAACTTGACGAAAATCCATGGGGCGATGCCTACAGGATAGTGATGACAAAAGTCCGGGGCCACAAAGGCCAAGCCCCAACCTGTCCCAAACTACTAAAGACTGTAGTAGAAACCCTCTTTCCCGCGCAACCGGCAGAGGAATATCGTTTAGAAGAAAACGGAACGGTACCTACACCAATCACTGACAAAGAGGTTTTAGAGGCAGCAGAAAGGTTCGCCAATAACAAGGCATCAGGGCTGGACGGCATACCTAACAAGGCCCTAAAGATAGCTATTAAACACAAGACTGACCCGTTCACAAGGCTGTTCGCAAAGTGCCTGCGAGAGGGCTTGTTTCCAAAAATTTGGAAAATACAACGTCTGGTGCTAATACAAAAACCAAACAAACCGCCTGGAGAACCAAACTCGTACCGACCACTGTGCATGCTAGACACAGTGGGGAAAATACTAGAACGTATAATAAGCGTACGACTGGAGCAACATCTCGAAAAAGAGCAACCGGGACTGGCCGATAATCAATATGGATTTCGCAGACACAGGTCAACAATTGACGCGATTAAAAAACTTACGGACGTCGCGAGTAAAGCTATAGAAGGAACCAGATGGATGTATGGCTCCAAAGAGTATTGTGCGGTAGTCACATTCGATGTTAAGAATGCCTTTAATTCAGCCTACTGGCCGCATATAATAAGAGCTCTTCAGCTAAAGAAAGCACCACCCTATCTATTGAAGATCATCTCCAACTACCTGTCGGACAGGGTCCTCATATACGACACAGACGAAGGACCACAACGCTATAGGGTGACGGGCGGGGTCCCACAAGGCTCAGTCCTAGGCCCACTTCTGTGGAATATTTTATATGATGGAGTGCTGCGCCTCCCATTACCCAAGCAGGTGCAAATAATCGGATACGCGGATGACATCGCGATGACTGTGGTAGCGAAGGAAATTCACGAAATAGAGCGTCTGTGCAATCATGCAGCGGAAAAAATCAAAGAATGGCTTATGATAACAAAGCTTCAACTAGCTGGCCAAAAGACGGAAGCAGTACTAATCACAAGCAGGAAGAAACTAGAGGTAGCCACTCTTAATATTGACGGATATAACATTACCACACAGCAATCCTTGAGATATCTAGGAGTAATGATAGACTCGAGGCTAAGATACAAGACGTATATAGACAAAGCCTGTGAAAAAGCATCTAGGGTGACGGCGGCGCTAACGAGGATAATGGCTAACATTGGTGGACCAAGTCAGAATAGACGAGTCCTCCTAGCCAAAGTGAGTCAGTCTATACTTATGTATGCTGCACCCATATGGGGGATAGCACTGCAGCAGAAAACATACGCAGAAAATGCGAAATCAATAGTACGACTGAATGCAATCAGAGTTGCATGTGCCTACCGCACTGTATCACACCAGGCGGCTGAAGTCATATCAGGCCTCATGCCACCAGACATAATGGCCATGGAAATAAAGCGAGTATTCGACAAAACGAAAAGCACTGGCGATCGCTTAACGAACGAAGAGCGGAAACAGGAAAGACAAAGGAGCCTAAACGAATGGCAGAAACGATGGGACGAAGCAACTACGGGGAGATGGACGCACAGGCTTATCAGAAGCATACAACCATGGATAGAACGGAAACACGGGGAAACTGATTTTTACCTCACCCAGTTTTTAACAGGTCATGGATGCTATGGAGATTACCTATACAAATACGGACATGACGACGAAACAAATTGCTCCTTCTGCAGCAACAGCAATGAAAATGCACTTCATATCTTCTTTTTCTGCCCAAAATACGAAAAGGAAAGACTAGAAATAGAGAGTGTGATAAACGATCGCGTGACACCGGAGAATATAGTGGCTTACATGATCGAATCGAAGGTGGTCTGGAACAGAATGAGAGCGTGGGCAGCTATAGCTATGCAAGAGTTAAGAAAGAAAGAGTGGCAACGCAGCGACAACAGAAGGATGAATCGGAATTAGAGCGAAAATGTGTGAATGAAGAGCCGATTGGCTAAGCTTGGTCCCACGATGTAATGCTTAACGGCAGTTCCGTGGGCCAAATACAAGCAAAGACGACGGAGTTCAGGGTTTAGTACGTAGGCGTATTGTGCCGCAAGTCCAGCTTGGGAGTGCGGCCAATACGAATCGTGCATATCGTCCAGAAAAATGACGATATCTGTGAAGATTCCCCCTCCGAAAACAAAAAAAAAAAAAAAAAAACTTGCCGTTATGGACATTCCAGTGCACTACTGGGATGCGATAGCAGTTCCTGTACTTTTGAGTTACCAACAACAACGCGGAATGTATGGGGAATGAGCCTCATAACTGTGAGCATACCGAAGTTGGAAGATTTGCTGCTATTTCTTGAACGGCGTTCCCGTTGCACCACAAACCGGTAGCACACAACTGTTATTTAAGCGTGTCGCCCCTCGTACAGTTAAGGCGCACGTGGGCGCCACGAATAGTACTCAATATACAAACGCACCCCTCGCCAACGTTGATTGCCCTCAGTGCTCAGGTAATCATCGTCTAATAAGGTGTCCTCAGTTTCGAAACATGCAATTCCTGACGTACAGGTACAAGACCTGTGGCAAATATAGCGGATACGAGTGTATCACCATCATCAGCAGCTTCGGTAACAACGCCAAGCTCTACATCAACAATGACCTCAGGTGCTGCGGCGAATCACACTTCTATCGAACCGCAAGTGTATTCCCGCCAGCAATAACAATTAGATGAGGTCCAGTCATTAGTTGTGCAAGATGACCGGACCATTTTACTTGCGACGGCATTATGCGACATCGGATCTCAGGTGAGCTTCCTCAGTGAATCCATGTTTAAAATTTTGAATTTTCGCAGAACTCTGGGGCAGATCCGAGTAGAAAGTATAGGCGCCAATGCAGCCACTTACACAAAAGGTTCCACAGCTGTGCGATTGAGATCCTCCATTGACGAGACTTTCTCGATGCAATTTGAAGTATACATCCTACCAACGATTACGAAAATGACACCAATATGCAAGGTCGACTCCTCCGCCTGGGATCACCTTTCTGGACTCCAGCTTGCCGATCCAACATTTGGTACTCCTGCCAAAATTGATCTACTTATTGGCGCAGATATTTGGCCCACTTTAATTGCCGATGGGATTGCTGCGGGACCCCATGACGAACCGTGAGCGCTCTGTACCAGCCTCGGTTGGGTTGTGTTTGGCCCTGCGATGGTCAAAACTCCAAATCATTTGACGCATACTCTAACGGTCAAAAAATGTATAGGCGATCAGCAACTGGATAAACTACTGCAGAGGTTTTGGCAGATTGAAGACAATGGTCGTGTCAATGAACTCTCGGTAGACTCTTGTGAACGGATTGTCATCGACACTGTACGTCGCACAGCGAGTGGACGCTATAGTGTACAAATCCCGTTTCTTCCGAATGCTCCAGTGTTAGGAGATTCATATCAAGCAGCGCGCCGTCAGTTTCTTCATTTTGAACGAAAATTAGCTGGCGACCCTGAGCTTCGCAACAAATACATCACGTTTATGCAAGAGTACATAGCACTCGGTCACATGAATCCCGAGAAGGACGATTGCTTCGACCCAACGCAATGCTATTACATACCCCATCATGCGGTAACAGGTAAATTTCGGGTGGTATTCAACGCGTCCTGCAAAACCACAAGCGGAGTGTCATTGAACGACACTCGGTTTTCGGGACCACAGCTCCAAGACAATTTGATTGATATTCTTCATCGGTTTCGACGTTATCAAATAGCTATAACAGCCGATGTCAAGAAGATGTTTCGACAGGTTGAGATCAATCTCTTGCATCGTAAATGGCAACGCATCTTGTGGCGGGAATCTCCAGTCGAACCACTACGTAGCTTCGAGTTGGCTACAGTAACGTATGGAATGACAAGCAGTCCATACAATGGCGATTCGCTCCTTACGCCAATGTGCTGTAAATAACTACAAAATTGTGAAGGACGAAAGGCGGGCTTCTACGGCAAGGAACAGTATCCTTGATTGGATTTTACGTCGACGATTATTTGGAAAGTTTTAACTCTCTGTTGGAAGCTGTTAGTTGTGCTCATGATGTCGATGTGATCCTTCGTCAAGGTCAGTTCATTCTTGGCAAATGGAATTCGAACTGCGCCAAAGCTCTTCATGCTATCGCCGAACCAGAGAAATCTGAAGCAGAAATTGAACTATGCTAATCCAACGCTCTGTTAGGTTAATATTGGAATCCGTTGAGCGATGAGCTCTTTTTTAAGGTGACAATTGAAGACTCACATACACTACCAACAAAGCGTAGTATCTAAAGTGACGTTGCAAGGCTGTATGACCCGATTGGTATACTAGCGCTAGCTGTAGTTCTGGCCAAAATTTTCATTCAAACCCTGTGGAGGAAGGACCTTCACTGGGACACTCCACTACGTGTAGAATTACAAGACCAGTGGCTCGAAATTCGAAATGGTCTTGAAGAACTAGAGTGAATCCGTGTACCGCGTTGGTTAGGCATGTCACCTCATGCATTTTGTACACTTCATGGCTCCTGTGACGCTAGTTCGAAGGCGTATGCTGCGGATATCTGCGTGAATAGTAGCGCTTACTGCAAAAACCAAGGTGGCACTAGTGAAAGAGATTACTATACCACGCTTAGAACTTTGTGCCGCCCACCTGCTGGTAGTCACTCTAAGTCAGGTGCAAAAGGCGCTCCGTTCCTTACTATACCACGCTTGGAACTTTGTGCCGCCCACCTGCTGGTAGTCACTCTAAGTCAGGTGCAAAAGGCACAACGTCCCTTACACACTCTGGAGTGATTCAGCTATCGTTTTACATTGGATTCATAAACAACTCTCAGTTTTGGAACAGTTCGTTGGTAATCGAGTTGCATACATCCAGGCCCACACCAAGGTTGAATGTTGGCGACACATTCGCTCCGAGTACAATCAGGCCGATTGTGCAACTTTGTGCCGCCCACCTGCTGGTAGTCACTCTAAGTCAGGTGCAAAAGGCGCTCCGTTTAGACAACGTCCCTTACACACTCTGGAGTGATTCAACTATCGTTTTACATTGGATTCATAAACAACTCTCAGTTTTGGAACAGTTCGTTGGTAATCGAGTTGCATACATCCAGGCCCACACCAAGGTTGAATGTTGGCGACACATTCGCTCCGAGTACAATCAGGCCGATTGTGCAAGTCGAGGAATTACGCCTGCAACAGGTCCACCTTCTCATTACATATGCATCGAAAACGATCCAGTTGTGCCAGAACTTACGGAGGAGCAACTCCAGGCACAGACTCCAGAATGTCAACTTTTACGTACTCTTATAATCATCACCACTTATAGGATCATCACCAATGTCTTATGACTTCTGCAAATAGTCACCGAATTCCTCTCGTTGAGAAATTTAGCATACTTAGTCGTGTTCCAATACAACAGCGCGATTAAGACGTTTTCTGCCACGTTACAAGGGTCAGCGGTCGAATATTGTGACAGCAGAAAAATACGAATGGGCTCTGCTTCTAACTGTTAAACAAGCTCAAGGGTAAGGCATATAGACGAGAAACTAATGCTCTGAAATCAAATTCCAGATTAGACAGTCGAAATCACCTGTTAGCCCTAAATCCATATGTGGATCCTGAAAGCATTTTGCGAGTCGGCGGGCGTCTCCGAAATGCAAAAATATCTAATGAATAACGGCATCCAATGATTATTCCCAAAGGATCATTTGTCAACCTATTAATTGCTGATTCCCATAGACGATGTCTTCATGGTGGCATCCAGCAAATCTTACAGTACCTGCGACGACGGTTTTGGATAATTCACGCGCGCTCCCAAGTGAAGGCATACATATGGAAATGTACCGTGTGTCGGAGACATCAACGAATTCTCTAGAATCAACAAATGGCTTCGTTACCCCGTGAACGGGTACTTGCAGCTCCAGTTTTTTCAAATAGCGGCCTAGATTATTGTGGTCCGTTTCATATCCGCAATGGTAGTAAAAGATCAACTACAACATCTAAGACATATGCTGCTATATTCGTCTGTACGGCCTCACGAGCAGTCCAAATAGAACTTTCTGAGGATTCATAGACGTTTACGACCGATTTATTAGTCGTCGCAGTATTTGTGCCAAGCTCTTCAGCGACAACGGCATCCAGTTTGTGGGCGCTGATAAACAAATGCGTGAAGATGTGAAGGAATGGGTAATGGCAGCTAATGGAATAGAGTAGGAATAAACAATTTTCATTGCATATGTGTACGTATGTATGCAAAAAATTATATCCGTATTGATTTGTGGATTAAATACGTAATAGGATAGAGGATAGAGATAGCCACAGGTGGAGGCAGTGCTGGATTAAACTAGCCCGGGGCCTGTAGAAAATTATGTCAAGGGGCCCTTGGTTTACTATAGGTTCTCAAGTTTGGGGAACTAAATAAAACAAAATTGTTACAAATAAAATTTTGTGGATTTTGTGTATTATAGGCAAATTTAGAGATAATACTTTCAATATCGACTTCTTTAAGCAAGTCGTGCTCTATATTCAACAAAGTGAGATTATTAAGACATTCTTTGCCCATCGTGTTCCTTAATTCATCTTTATTGTTGAAAAAGAACGTTTGCCACTGCAGTTAGTGATCATGAGAAATAAGTAAATTCGCAAAGCAATTTCTAAGTTTGGGACACACGATTCTAAAGGATTATTGAATAAAAGATCATAATATTGCTGTTCCAGAAGCTCCTGTTTCTTGCTGTCAATAACAGTAGCCACATCTGTGTTCAGCAGCTCTGCGAACTGCACTAATTCGCCGCCTAGGTTGTTCTCCAAATAATCTTCGGAAGCACTGACCATACTATAGGATTTTTCTAAAATCTCTTCTATTGTAAGAAATTTTAGCTGTCGAAATACTTCAAAAACACTAGTAATTTTATGATATGCTTTCATATGTTTAGTTAAAGCAGACAGTACGTTATCAATAATGACAATAAACACGTCAAATTCGAAACGTTGTCCAGGTGTTTGATTTTCAAGAGAGTCGTCGAGTGTAGTAAAGCCGCTGAAATGGTTGTACTTTATATTTCGCTGGATTTGTCGTGATGTCTGTTGCTGGTATTCCTCACAGTAGGTCAGATCTTTGACTCTTACCTCTATATCTGAAAAAGTGGATCGCGTTGCTTGGACGTAGCCACATAATGATTCATAAAGGGCGTATCCCTTTATTAAGGTCTTGATCAGACGACTGCAGCGAAGCACTAGTGGCTTGCAAGCGTTCTAGTACTTCGTTCCACGTAATTGTCATTATTCCCGTTTCTAACTTATCATCATTGAAAGTAGTCCGTAAGCTTTATTACGGCACTCCACTTTTTTCCTCCAATACTTGCTTAATAGTGATAAAACCACATAAAAGTGCCTTCGAGGCATCAGCTCGGGCTGACCACCTAGTCCGATAACCGTTTCAAAATCGGAGTTTTTGAAGTAGAGTCTTTAAGTGCGTTCGTAAGAAGACCCCATCGATAGGTAGAAACGGAAAAAAATTTATAGAGGTTTTCAATGAAATCGAAGAAAAGTAATGCTTCTGTACAGCAGTCTGCATATTCTGCATACTTATGTATTTTCTTAATTCGGGCTTGTAAGCCGATGTATTTCCCACTCATGTTGCTGACATTATAATAGCTTTGCCCACGACAATCTTTGATATGAATGCCACTCTCACCCAAGAAATCTAGTAAACTTTGAGCGAGTTGTTCAGCAGTATGACCTTCCATGTCCAAGAACTTAACAAGTCTTTTTACTGGTATACATGACAGAACATGACTTGAGAGTCTGAAAAACCTTGCTCTTAAGGTTGGACTGAACTAAAATTTTAAGGGGTCAGCGTACGCTTAGAAAAAGAAATAACTAGATAGAACATTTTAATTACTGTGTTTTATGATATAAAATAATGTTTTTTTCATAATATGGAAGGTCACAATAATATCGTTAAACAATAATTTTCAATAAAAATATTGTTAAAGTTTAATAATTATACTTATTTTCTTTTGACGGACATTAAGCATACAAAATATAGAGATATTCGATAATGATTTTCTTTTTATTTATTTTATGAAAATATTTATTTAATTAATAAAAATTTACAATAGCGGTATTCGAAAGAAATTTAACTTTATTTTGATCTAAAAATTAATGGATATTAATAAAAAAAATAATAATCTGGACGCTTGAAGGATAGAAATGTACCTAGAATAGATACTAGTCAAAATATATCGATTATAATATTTATAATTAAATATTAGAACATTAAAGTTAAGAAGTTCGTAAAATGACTACTTATTCTTACGATTTAACGTGACGAAATAGAGTTTTAGATTTTCAGGCGGAAGTGAAGCATAGCCTAAGTGCTTCGCGTTTATAGCATCCAAGGATAATTTACACTCCATCTAAATTGATATTTTTTTAATTACGGTCAGTTTGAGCACGGGGCCCCGCGAATCGGGCAGCATTTGCTACTCTTGTTACGTGGCTAATCCGGCACTGAGTGGAGGACCGGCAATATTACGATTCTTTTGGCGCCGCGATTTGATAGTACGTATGGATAGAGGAGGTCCTCAGCAATAAGAAATGTACACACATATACCCTTCTCAGACTTATATTTTTTGAGATATTTGTATTTAAAGTTTTAAAATTTTTAAAAGTAATGCTCGTTATTTCACTATGTTAACCCAATTTTCACACATTTGTAATCAATATATTATTAATAACAGTATACACATTGAAATATATCAAAAATTTTCACTTATTGTGTATTTTTTAAGAAAATAAATTTGCTTTAAAAACTACTTTGCACATTCATACTTTCCAGAGATTTGTGTGTTTACATTGATAAAAAATAGCGGTGTTGCCATACTTTGTGTCCTGAAAACTAATCAACAATTTTTCTGTATCATTTTTTAATCTTGAGGATATCCTCTTTCTGTCCATACCCTCAAATCGCGGGGCCAAAAGAGTCATCATCGTGTCGGAAAGCCTTGCCTTTAGAGCACACCGTGGAAGAGTTGCTCAGCTTGCAGCAAGCATTGAATCCAAGTGGAGCAAGGTTTGCAGCCACTGTCGCTGAAAATTTAGATGAAATAAGCACTTATGCGAAAAGTGACGAAGTGCAGCCTTTACAAACACCTATAACCAGAGTGGAGGAGCACGAAAATTTGAGAAAGAAAGCTTTGGAAAAGCAAGCGTACATGCAAACCTTGTCGATACTTTGCAAAAAAAATTAATTAAGTGGGAACAACTGAAACTGCAAGGTATACGAAAAAAATATTTGAGTTAAAATAAAGAAAAATTGGTCATGTATAAAATAAAAGAAAAAAAGGCCAATGAATGTTTCTAAATCAGGATCATTAACGTTATACTGCTTACAAATGTTGTGTAACGCAGAGCATACATACTATGTATGTATGTTTGTATATTAAGTCTCTAAATTTGAGATTTTAATTTAGAGACAAGTTTCTGTAAGTGACAGTCACAAAATCTATTACATTTCATTTTGCAGAGATGTCTTTACACTTGAATGAAAATAAATATGCCTATAACAACTATTAAATTTTCTATAACATAGTCAAAAATATAATTATCAATAAAAAATTTAAATATATGTTGACTTTGTTTCATAATATTTACGAAATTTATGTAAAATTTAACTATTTTTAACCTTTTCGTGTTTGAGTTGCTTACAAAATATAAAAAAACGGCAATCGATTAATATCTATGATGATCTTTATTCAGTATATTCAAAATGGCAGACAAGAGTTCTTTTTAGTTTTGTGACCTGCTAACTATCTGTCTCAAATTTGAGGCAATATTTTGAGACTAACGCTAGAGACTGTTTAAAGGGCCCATACACGACGCACAAGTGCGATCGATCTGTGTGAATTCATTTTGCCCATACACGACACACAAATCCATTTTGCGTTCGTACAGTGAACATGTGCGACAGGCAAGCGGAATATTTCTTGAAATCTATTTCTAATGTAGCACTTTTATCTATTTTTTTGTATTTCGTTAATAAGCTATTCCAACTTTTACTTTTCTCAATTTTATTATTATATTAAGATCAATAAATTCTGATACGAAATCTTTATTAAGGGGGTAGCCTGCTTTAGAAGCTTCAAACAATCGATTTTTTTTTTTTTGTTGCTTAAATCTCTTTAAAAATTATCCAACAATATTTCCCCAAAGTTATAGATTGGAATTCGAAATATTGTCGAAGCTACTAGAAGGGAAGTAGTGACCGAGCGTCTAACAGATATATGAGCGCTTGGGCAAAAAACGAAAACTTTAAAGCTCGATTTCTCGGTTTTTTCATTTTTACGATTGTTCTTAATTGGCGGACAGGATAGCAAAAAATCCAAACGTCGTATGGAATTAGGGCAAAGTTTATTATCATTGGCATAAAATTATCCTTTATTTAAACTAAAAAAAATTATGAAAAGTCAAGTTTGATCATATTTTTAAACAACATAAAGTAAACTTCTTTTGGTCAAAAACCACTTTTCTCAATTTTTAAAAAAAATTTAAAATTTTAATTTTCTAAACTTAACTAGAAGATAAATTATTAAAAAATATGAATCTCTTTGAATTTTTTGTTTCCGATAGAAATTGCGACCTGCATCCTGCCCGCCGTCCGAAAAATGCAAATGCGAAATGCATCGGGCAATTGCTTCCCAAAGGCAGAATATCAAAGATTTCGTACTCAAAAAATTTGTGAAAGATGTACAAATATATAACGATAAAGCCTAGAAATTTCGCGTAAATCAATTATTTCTTTCCCTACCAAAAAAATCCTCAAAAAAATCGATTTTTTGAAATCTCTTAAGCAGGCTCGCACACAAGCCCATACAAGAGTAAACCCCATGGGCACACATACCGATCGAACGCACTTGAGTGTCGTGTATGGGCACTTTTAGTGAATAGTAATTAGTCGCAAATTGAGACTTTACCTCAAAATGTCTCAAATAGACACTGGTTACAGAATTCCGCTATAATAATCATTGTTGCTAGACTAGATGGATATCGAAGTTTACGTTCACATAATATTTTTACTTTTTAGCACTCCCAATTGTTCTTCCTATTATGTCCGTTTTAGTATTTATGTATGTACATATATTTATAAATTGTAATTTTAAGTACATAAATAAGCCGAATTGAAACCTCCGGCCGTTCCAAACACCTTTTCAATGAGCTATAATTTCACACAAATGAGTCGTGGATACTTATATCCGTCATATCTTGCATAAATTTATGTATCTTATCATGATCACGCGCCAAATAAAATTTTCCCTCTGAGCAATAATCGCAACATGCATTCCATCTACGCAATCAATCACAGTTTAGCTTTATGTTGTCTAGCACATGCAATTGCATACTTGCTTAACGTTTTCTAAGTCTGAAGTGCTGAACACAATGACGGCGATAGACTGCAAACGACATCTGTCAAATATTAAAATACACACGTTGTTATGGACACAGATATTTTGACAGCTGCACGTCTACACGACTGCAGGCCGACGGTTGTCGATCTCTCTAACTTCAATATATGCCTATATTTGCCAACGGCAAAAGACTTGACAATAGAATTGAAGGTAGAGAGATGAGGCAGAGTGGTGATGCCACTAATATGCAAAATGTAAAATTATTCACAGCTCTAACAAACTTGACGTTATTTTGGAAATAAAAGCATAAAATAGCTCTATTATATCATTTGTAATAACAATTGATAATTTAAAACAAAATATTTACCTATTTACTTATTTATGTATATACGAATGTATGTGTAAGCACTTTTATTGCAGTCGATACTTACAATACGGAAACCACAGTATATACAGTGGAAAACCTTTTCGTGGTAGCTTTCTGGGGGGTGAATAGCGGCCATCTTGGATTTTCAGTTGTAGCAACGCAGTGCTGTATAAATTGAGGTAGTAAATACCTCAGTAATACAGTAAAAAACCTTTGCTTTGTTTACATACATATACTCAACTCTAGAAAGTCTTAGGGTGTTGTGTAACACTTTTTTTGCTACTTTCATGGTAATTAAGGTGTTGTGAGCAGCATTTAAGCTACATATAAATTTTAAAGTTTGATGAGCAGCACTTTAATAGATATTTTAGGGAGTTCACAAGTCGTACTATTTGTCGTATTAAATTATTATAGTTGTAAAACGAATCTTGTGAGCGCCCTGTACTATTTAATGCACTATTGCATGCGCTATTTCTGCAATTAATCAGCTGATTCAAACAAAACAGAAAAAATTCATAAAAATTAAAATGCCTAGAAGAAGTGAAAAGAGCAAATTAATAGCTGCAATTTGCGAAAAATACTTACAAGACAGACTCATGTTGGAATTAAGTAAGTTGTCCATTATTTCCTCCAAAAATTTTTTGCAAATGTAATTCTTTTAGGCGATGACGATGAGCAGGAAGAAGTGAATGAACAATTTAGAATGAATATGCTTATATTATTGAACAATCGCCGAAGTGCTCACTTTGGAGTTCCTAAGTCGAACCATTGGGTGCGGAATGTATTAAAGCATTTTGACGAAAACAGATTTTGCCAAATGATGCGCTTAAACCAAACAGAATTTGCTTACCTTCTAAACTTAATAAAAGATGATGATGTGTTTCGAAATGATTATAACGCAGCACAACTTTCGATCGATACACAACTTAAGATCGTCCTTTTTCGATTACGATCATCAGGTGAAGGACTTTCGGTTCGTAAAGTGGCATCCTTGTTTGGTATAGGAGATGGCGGTACCATTCAGATCGTAACCAGGCGAGTTTTTAAAGCTATTATTAACTTGAAACAAAGGTTTTTATACTGGCCTGATGAAAGGGAGCGATTAAAGCTTATTGCAGCAACAGAAAAGGAAATGCCTGGGTGTGTTGGATACATTGATGGGTCTGAAATTAAGTTGGCCGAAGCACCTGTAAGGAATCACGAAATATTTTTTTCCCCGTAAGCGCCAATATTCTGTAAAAATTCAAGTTATTTGTGATCATCGGCTACGCATAAGACAACTTACACTTGGTTACCCGGGAAGTGTTCATGATGCGAAAATGTTCTCGGGATGTTTGCTCTCAAAACATCCCAATAGATTTTTGTCAACCTCGAAAATTTCTTAAAAGTTCATGTGGGAGTTTGTTGGATTTTTATAAATGTTGTAAAATCTTTGAAATTTTGATTTATATGCTTTTTGAACTAATTCGTTTAAAAATTTATGAAAAATTTATCATGAAAAGCATTACGAATATTGTAAGAAAAATCACTATACATATACTCATTTGTGCTCGCCACTGTAAAAGAGTTTAATTTAATTTAATTATTGAATTTGATTTTGTTTAAATTAAAAAATGAATTTCGTCAACTTATATTTTTATTTATACATTCAATTAATTAATGTTACGCCTGAAGTGCCAAAAAATAGTTTTAAGAAACAGCCGAAAGCTCTGTTATAACGCTGCGATAGTCCGGAGTTTAAATATGTAAACATTTTAATTACATAAGATGTTCGTCATATCTAAAACAACAAAATTTAATGTAATAATTTTTTATAGAAGTATAGCTCATTCTATAATATAAACCCTACAAATAAAAGTTTCAAGCTTTTTACGAAATTCACAAATATTTAATTGTGTAATTTATATTATAGAATGAGCTATACTTTTATAAAAAATTATTGAAAATAAATTAGTAAACGTAAGTTCCAAACAGTATTACATTGAATTTTGGTGTTTTAGATATGACGAACACTTACATATATACGATTTTATAAAATATATAAATGCTGTAATTTATAAAATAAATATTTGTTTACTTTTCTATGAAAGCTAAAAAACAAAAGAAACCAAACAATCCGACAAATGTACGTATGTGTATATCTATATATATATATATCTAACCAAACAATTTAAATGAAATAAAATTTGTCTGATTTAGTGAAATTAATCATTTATTTTTTGTAACATTTGAAAGCATAGCGTCATACCGAATTCTGTACAGGTAAAGTAGAGGGTAATACTATTAGGTAAAGTTAATTTTTTTATTTCAATGATATTTATGTAAGTAAAGACGTTAAACAATAGGTTGGTTTTGAATAAAGTTCAGTAGACTATGTCTAAGGTTTGTTGATGGTAATAAATTTACACTGGGTTCCACGCTGCTTTCATGATCTTCGTTGTTGAAATTTATAAAAATGTTGTGCAAAATACAACAGACCATTATCCACTCATTACACTCTCTCTTGTTTTGGACAGTGTGCAATCTGAACTTGAGTTCTTTTAGACTTAAAAATTTTTCTTTCAAGGCCCCAAAACAATTTTCAATACGTACGCGGTATTTGGAAAAGTATTAATTGAAATTTTCTCTTTCTTCTCTGCTTTATTCTGTACTATTTCGCCGAAACGGGGTTTCTAAGAATGGCTTTAATAGATATGCACTATCTCCAGCTATCCATTGCGAGGTTGACAAAAATCTATTGGGATGTTTTGAGAGCAAACATCCCGAGAACATTTTCGCATCATGAACACTTCCCGGGTAACCAAGTGTAAGTTGTCTTATGCGTAGCCGATGATCACAAATAACTTGAATTTTTACAGAATATTGGCGCTTACGGGGAAAAAAATATTTCGTGATTCCTTACAGGTGCTTCGGCCAACTTAATTTCAGACCCATCAATGTATCCAACACACCCAGGCATTTCCTTTTCTGTTGCTGCAATAAGCTTTAATCGCTCCCTTTCATCAGGCCAGTATAAAAACCTTTGTTTCAAGTTAATAATAGCTTTAAAAACTCGCCTAGTCACGATCTGAATGGTACCGCCAACTCCTATACCAAACAAGGATGCCACTTTATGAACCGAAAGTCCTTCACCTGATGATCCTAATCGAAAAAGGACGATCTTAAGTTGTGTATCGATCGAAAGTTGTGCTGCGTTATAATCATTTCGAAACACATCATCATCTTTTATTAAGTTTAGAAGGTAAGCAAATTCTGTTTGGTTTAAGCGCATCATTTGGCAAAATCTGTTTTCGTCAAAATAACTTACTCGAAAATTTCTTAAAAGTTCATATGGGAGTTTGTTGGATTTTTATAAATGTTCTAAAATGTTTGAAATTTTGATTTATATGCTTTTTGAACTAATTCCTTTAAAAAAATTTATGAAAAAATTTATCATGAAAAGCATTGCGAATATTGTAAGAAAAATCACTATACATATACTCATTTGTGCTCGCCACTATATTACCTTAAATCAATTAAGTTACGTTAAAATACATAATTATTTATATTTTAGCGTAAGCTCTTCTATAGCTAGTCGCTCTTTCGCTTCGAGCTCAAGAACTTTCAGCTTTTCTTCGCTTTTAAAATTCCTTTTTTTCAAATCAAAATTCTTTTCTTTTAACACCAATTCTCTTTCCCTTATAACTAACTCCCTGTTTCTTGCTGCCAATTCTGCTTCTAGTTTTTCTTTCTTGAAACTAATGACTTCGGCTTGGAGTTTCATTATTTCCGAAACCCCCGTTCTGCTCTATATGCCCTTACGGCTCGTACTTGGCGTACAACTAATTTCGGCAGAACTTTCGTTACCATTTAAATGTAACATACAATCTGGGCCTTGGGAGCTCTCCGGTTCTTCAATCGGTACTGCTATCTGAGTTTCTACAGCACCCTCAAAATCCAAATACTCAGCGGTCATCGTATCTTCGATTGCGGCACATTCACTAACTCTGCTCCCAAAAATGTCTTCGAGCTCGTAAAAAAAGTGCACATTTTTAGTAGAGTACCTTAAAAGAAATATAGGTTATTCAAATAAATTGGCAACTGAAACATCTAAAATAGCCACTTTTTCTTCGCTTTGTTGTAGCTCACTCTCATGTTCCACACTTTAGAACGCACAAGCTTCCACTCCATGGTTAGATTATTTGCCATGCAGAATTGCTTATAGTAAGCTTGAGCGTACGGCTTCTGTTAAATATATGTTTCCAAATTATTAAATTTAATATTTCAAGAAATAAAAACAAACCTCAAGTTGCCAATTTTCCAACAGAAACTCAATTAGAGACTTCTCTTCTGCTGCCGCCCATCTACGGGTTGGGTTGCAACGGATACGCTTGGCTTTGACCTAAAATTAAAAAAGGCTCTTTAGTAACACATATTTCTTCTAATTCAAGAATACTTACGTCATTATCTCGGGGTGATTCCATGTTTTGTTTTTAATTATTTTAACTATTGGCCTGCAGACAAATTAACAAAATCAGAATGTAAATAGAAACAGCTGATCGAATAGCATCCACAAATAGCAAGGCAAACATACCTTTCAGAGTTGTATTGTGATATTAAAATTTTACCTGCGAAACAAAAACAAAACTTTTACAACTGTTGTATTACAATAGCGCAATAGACCAAATACGACAAATAGTACGACTTGTGAACTCCCTAATTATGTAATTTAAGTGTTTGCGTTATTTAAATGATTATTTTGAATTACTTTGCATGTTTCTTAAATTGTTATGTAAGTTCTTTTTTTTTAACAAGTGTTAAAAATACGCCTCAAGAATTTCTTAAATTTTGCATGCAAAAAGATACAATCTTGGGCGGTAAACTTTCCTTTGACATATACAAATTGATTAACCGTTACAAAAGAAAATTAAGTGGAGTTCGCATTTAGATATATAAATACAATTTTACAAATAATTTATTTAAATAAAATAAGTGAATTTTAAGATAAAAGAACAAGATTAACTTAGGAAATCAGCACCTTTTATGTTTTCTGTCGGTCAAATGTAAACAAATACATTCAGAAGAAAACTCACCACTGAGAAGTCTAAAAACAAGGCTGCATTTTATTATTAGAACTGACTACTAAAAGAATATCTGAATATCAGTAAATGAAATTTTTATGGGGGAAATATTGCATACTATGGCATTTAAATCACCTATTAATAAATATACATCATTAATAAATAATTTCCTTTTATATTAGCAACAATATTTATAGTTTTTGTTATTTAATAAAATAAATTTCCTAAGTATTTACTACCTCAATTTATACAGGACTTCGTTGCTACTACTGAAAATCCAAGATGGCCGCTATTCCCCAGAAATCTACCACGAAAAGGTTTTCTACTGTATATACAGTGCATACGTCGACGGGTGGCGCTGGTATGAAATCCACTGATGGTCTGGGTAGAATTTATACCGTACACATAACCCAGTTTGAATATTATTGTGTACGGTTGCTGCTGACTAGAATCCCAAGCGAGAAGCATGCGATACGGCGTTATTGCTCGAAAACGACGACCACTTCGACGAAACGATGGACGCTATGTTATGTCGGTCAGCGATTGAGTTGAGAAAGCTCTTGGTGATGATGATGCATAAGCCGCATGATAAACACTTTTTTTGCAACAAATAATCAAATTAGACTTTAGACCAGTGTTGTCCAACCTGACTGTGTGCACGTTATGCTTGTGCTGGTTATTCTAGCGTCAACTGATCGCAAAATTCTGCTTTGCTTGCCTACGAAGTTGAGTATAGTAGCACAATCGTGCTTTCACAGACACTTGTCGCGACATGTTGGTGTGAGGTGTATGGCACTGTCCGTGCGCTATTGTGCGCATAGGCCGTGGACAACGCTGCTTTAGACCTAAGCCACAAAACATGAATATGTTGTCAGCTTAACGAGTAATATATGTAAAACCCATAGCATAATACGAAAACATGATAATTAAGTCACGTGTAGAAGTTCACGCAAGTGAGGAAAGTTCTCTGATCGCCATTCACTTGGGAGTGGCCAGAAACGATTCTTTTACATATGACTCAAGCAGCTCACGACTTCCGGTCTTTGACCAAGTATCCTCTGGGTAGCCTAGGAACATCCGTTTGAAGGCGAGCTAAAGTGAGAAGGCTGGGTTTGGGACCCGCCACGTAAGAAACACCCCCAATGAAAAATGTACAACAGCCTCGGATGAGAGACCCCCTTTTTGATAACGACCATGCCAAACGAAATAAGGACTACGAATTGAGGGCATGCACCTGGAATGTCCAGTCCCTTAATTGGGAAGGTGCCGCTGCCCAGCTTGTTGACGTCCTCGTGAAAAAAAAGGCTGACATCACCGCCGTTCAAGAAATGCGATGAACGGGACAAGGACAAAGACGAGTAGGTCCTTGTGGCATTTACTACAGCGGCCATATAAAGGAGCGCAAGTTTGGTGTGGGAGAGAAGGACGATGTAACCAAAGATACCTTCTATGAGCGCTTGGAGCACACCTATGAGCGCTGCCCCCGCCACGTTGTCAAAGTCGTGCTTGGCGACTTTTACGCCGACGACGGTCGGTAAATTCAGCCTCCACGAGGAAACATCCCCAAACGGGTTTAGGCTGATCGACTTCGCCGGGGGTTTATCTGTGGTACTAGATTCCAGCCCAAGAAAATACATCAAACTACCTGGCTGTCTCCAGATCGAAAAGCCACCCACCAGATCGATCATGTTGTGATAGATGGAAGACACGTCTCCAGTGTTCTAGACGTGCGTACGCTCCGAGGTCCTAACATCGACTCGGACCACTATCTTCTTGCAGCCAAGATTCGCACCCGCTTCTGTGCAGCAAAAAACGCACGTCAACAAACACAAAGAAGGTTCGACGTCGATAAGCTGCAATCACAACAGACAGCCGAACGATTTTCTACTCGGCTTGCACTCCTGCTCTCTGAGAGCACTCGTCAACAACTCGGTATAAGGGAACTGTGGGACGACGTTTCAAACTCCTTACGGACAGCTGCAACCGAAACCATTGGTTTTCGGAAAGTGCAAAAGAACAGCTGGTATGATGAGGATTGCCGTGTCGCAGCGGAGAGAAACAGGCTGCCTACCTCGCAACGTTGCGATCGACCACAACACGTGCGGGATGGGATAGATACCGAGAGTTAAAGAGGGAAGCGAGACGCATTTGCAGAAAGAAAAAGAAAGAGGTTGAAATGCGTGAGTATGAAGAGCTTGTTAAGCTGGCCGACAGGGGTAATGCTCGAAAATTCTACGAAAAAATGCGGCGGCTTACAGATGGTTTCAAGGACGGAGCATACTCTTGTAGAACCCCCAAAGGGGATCTAGTCACCGATGCCCAGAACATATTTAAATTATGGAGGGAACACTTCTCCAGCCTGCTGAATGGCAGTGAACACACAACGCCAGGAGAAGGCGAACCCGGTTCCCCAATCGATGACGATGGAGCAGACGGCCGAGCTATTCAAACACGGCGGCGAAGAGCTGGTAAGGAGCATGCATCAGCTTTTTTGTAAAATATGGTCTGACGAAAGCATGCCCAACGATTGGAATTTAAGAGTGCTATGCCCAATCCATAAAAAAGGAGACCCCACAATCTGTTCCAACTACCGTGGGATAAGCCTCCTCAACATCGCATATAAGGTTCTATCGAGCGTATTGTGTGAAAGATTAAAGCCCACCGTCAACAAACTGATTGGACCTTATCAGTGTGGCTTTAGACCTGGTAAATCAACAACCGACCAGATATTCACCATGCGCCAAATCTTGGAAAAGACCCGTGAAAGGAGAATCGACACACACCACCTCTTCGTCGATTTCAAAGCTGCTTTCGACAGCACGAAAAGGAGCTGCCTCTATGCCGCGATGTCTGAATTTGGTTTCCCCGCAAAACTAATACGGCTGTGTAAACTGACGTTGAGCAATTGTCATCCGACATCGTACAAAAGTATACCCCTCAAGGTATCAGTTGGCAATTTATACCCCCAAGCGCTTCTCATATGGGTGGTTTATGGGAATCAGCTGTAAAAAGCTTCAAATCATTTTCATTTAAAGCGGGTAGCTGGAAATTATAAATTCAATTACGAAGAGTTCCTGACGTTATTAAATCGAAGTGAAGCTGTTCTCAATTCACGGCCACTCACAGTACTATCGCAAGATCAGATCAGATTTTACCGCCTTAACTCCAGGGCATTTTCTAAAAGGAGCACCCATCCTGGCCATTCCTGAGCCAGGCGTGGAGTCGTATCCCATTAAATCGATGGGAACGAATCAAAATTCTTCATCATGATTTCAGCCGCCGATGGAAGGACGAATACGTAAAGGATCTCCACAAAAGATACCGCTGGAAGACTCTTGAACAAGCGCCTAAACTTGGAGACTGTGTCTTCATTCACGATGATTTTCTACCCCCTACCGAGTGGCGGCTTGGCCGCATAGAAAAGCTACATTATGGCTACAACGATCACATACGGGTCGTGGATCTCCGTACGCAAAACGGAACACTAACCGACGACCGCGAATGCAAAAAACCGAAAAAAACCAAACCGATAATATCGCGATATAATAAAATCACTAAATTTTACTATAATACGAGAAATACGCCAATAACGACCATTAAAAGAAATATCAAATCGTCACAAAAATAACACGCCGTATCAAATAACAAAGACCTTAAAAAAAAGTGTCGATCAATACGACGACGCGTTCATGCTACATATCGTGGCACGATACCATCTCCGCTTATCTGTCAGAAATTTATAATCCACAATCTTCTCTATACAGATTAGCATGAATGTAGATACGCCAGTCGCTACAACGCCTACCGCTCCTGTTACCAATGCGCCACGCACCGGGCCTACACCAGCGCCCTGAACTGTGGTTGCAACAACTGCGGCAACAACACTGGCAACAATACCGGCAACCGCGCCTGCAGCGGTACTTGCACCCGCATCTCGAGATGGCACCCGACCACCACCGGCCACATCAAGGACTTTGCAGACCCTTCGGATTAGGTGCCCCATCTGTCGACGCCCACATCGTCTCCACCATTGTGGAATATTCCGGGGTATGCGACCTTTGCAACGGAAACAACTTGCCCAGGCCCACGGGCATTGCCTTAACTGCCTGTCGCACACTCATGCTACTCCAGAGTGTGATTCACGGGGGTTGTGCCAAATGTGTCACCGGCCGCATCACACGCTGCTGCATCGGAGCTCGTCACGCGAAGTGAACCGGCCACCCAACCATCGCGTTCGCGTACCCCGACTTCCACCCGCTGATCGTGTCATACACCAGCGGAGTGGAACCTCGTTGCGGCGTCGACAGACTGGACCACCACCTCGTCGATCCACGGGTCTGAGCAGCGTTATGGCAACGCTGCAACAGTTGCAGCGCCTTCTAGGCTAAACAATCGCCTAGGGGGGCGGGATGGCTAAATGAGCACCTCACCCCCCTCTTAATATAAGGTAGATAGAAGAAATGGATAAAGAAAGAATGGATTAAGAAAACACGCGAAAAATAAAATTTAGAAACTACAACAAGAGAATTGTAATAACTGAAATTTAATATAAGATAAATGACCTCTTCGCAGTAAGGTGAACACAATTTGGATCATGTTTAAAGTTGAAAACTAAATTTTTTGGTGCTCTAGAGGTAACTGCTACGTTTAAACATGGCAAGTACGAGGTAACGAAGGTTGGAGGCCTCAGGGCCGCAAAAAATAATAACAGCGTCGGAATACGGGGCGAATGAAGCATCAGCATCATAAAGCAACTAGGTCCGAGGTTAGGTACTAAAACATTCAATCATACGAAATAACAACGAATGCGTCTTTGACTTATAAAAGATAGGACAGGAGTCATTTGATTACAGTTCAATTTGAAAGTTAGTCGCATTCGGACACATTGTGGTATACTGGTGAAGTTTAAAAAATGTAAATAAAGTGTATTACTTTAAGGAAATGTAAACATAAAACAAGAAAATATAAAAAGTGAATGTTATGGATGTTATGTCATAAGTCCATGTAAAAATCGAATATTAAACAAATGAATGTAAAACAATGAATTTAAGATAAACGAATATATAAATCAATACATATTATAAAATAAAGTCGATTTTTCTGTCCCTATGTCCTTTTGTATGCTTAAATCTTGAAAAGTACGCAACGGGTTTTGATGTGATTTTTTTTAAATAGATAGAGTGATTGAAGAGGAAGGTTTATATGTATAATAACATCCATTATATAAGTAGTAGAGGAATAGAACCCTACGTGATTTATCAAATTAACGTACTAAATATTGTCCGCATTGAAAAGGTCTACAGGAAACTCCACGATGGTATATGTACTATATGCCCATCTCTTATGGATATCCCACAAGAACATTTTTTGGACATTTACTTTTTACAACAAATGATGGCTAATTTTCGAAACGATTTTAGTCAAAACAGCATTATTCCTCATCCAATTAAATACCATAAAGACAATGTTGAATTAATAAAGATCTACAGCCGTTTACAGCATATGATTTAAATTAATAATTTAGAAGATATTACAGATTTGGAAATTGCGTAGCGTTCGGCGGCGCGAGCGTGCCTATAGCACTTTGAATTTAGCAGCGATCGGAAACGATGAAGTATACTATATGAGTACTATTTCAAAAATAATACCATTGCTAAGTATTTAGAATACTGCAGCCAAATACGCAATGCAATGGATTATAACTGGTCACACACTGACGCAAAAATTCAGTTTTATTACGATTAAATACCACTCAAGCACTCCTTAGAATCAGCAATTCGTTGTTTGGTTAGATTATGAACTTAAGAGGTACCCACTTTACATAGTGCTTTCGACTCTCTCTCGATATTGATATCATCGGCCTCAACACTCGCGCCGTTAGTTCTGCTTTCTCCAGACTGGACAAGGAGGCAAAACAAATGGGTCTGGCAGTGAACGAAGTGCAAGACGAAATATCTCTTGTCATCAAACAAACAGTCGTCGCACTCGCGACTTGGCTCTCACGTCACTGTTGACAGTCATAACTTTAAAGTTGTAGATAATTTCGTCTATTTAGGAACCAGTATTAACACCACCAACAATGTCAGCCTGGAAATCCAAGGCAGGATTACTCTTGCCAACAGGTGCTACTCTGGACTGAGTAGGCAATTGAAAAGTAAAGTCCTCTCTCGACGAACAAAAACCAAACTCTATAAGTCGCTCATAATTCCCGTCCTGCTATACGGTGCAGAGGCTTCGACGATGACAACAACCGATGAGTCGACCTTAAGAGTTTTCGAGAGAAAGGTTCTGCGAAAGATTTATGGTCCTTTGCGCGTTGGCCACGGCGAATATCGCATTCGATGGAACGATGAGCTGTACGAGATATACGACGACATTGACATAGTTCAGCGAATTAAAAGACAGCGGCTACGCTGGATAGGTCATGTTGCCCGGATGGACGAAAACACTCCAGCTCTGAAAGTATTCGACGCTGTACCCGCCGGGGGAAGCAGAGGAAGAGGAAGACCTCCACTCCGTATTCCAGAACAAACCTCAATTCTACAATATCCTTACAACCTTCAGAAGAAGAATCACGGAGCATGCAGATATGTTACTTGCATGCAACAACACACCTCTCAACTTGTACAGTATCATGGAAGCTTTGGACGCACTATATCACGACCAAAACGCACGATATGAAATACAAAAACACATGAAGAACTTGGCACAACAACCAACAGAAGACTTGGACACTTATTTCCAATACACACTGACACTGCACAGGAAGCTGGTAAAAAATACAGTGGACCTTCTAAAAACAGAAATAAATAACAAAAGCCGAAGGCCTTGGTAGCCAGTGCTTTAGTTGTAAAGCGTAATAATTATTTATAATTATTAGTCTTGTAAATAAATAAATAAAAAATAAAATAACAAATATATTGAACAAGAATCTATAACACAATTTATTAAAGGATTAAGAAATAAAAATTTGGCAACTGCCGAAATACGATTATAATAAACTAGTGAAAATAAAAATTTAAGACGACCTATCGAAATCCAAAAACAAAATTTAAAAAACTTTTGGCAAAAACCAACTTATCAACAAAGAATAATACAACAAAAGACAAACCCTTTAAATTTTAATCCTCCACAAAGGCAAAGTAATAATTTAAACCAATGGTTCTTGACCAATATAATCAACTTAATAATCATAATAACACATTTAGGCAAAATCAATTTCAACCAAGGCAACAAATGAGGAACAATTAAAATTATGCACAACCTCAAAGAATATTTAATGCATACCAACCTCCACAAGAAAGCATGGATGGTGACGAATCTCGAAGAAACAGTGGGTATAAACGAAATCACTCTAACAGAAAAATCATTCCGCAAAAGATACAAAGGATCAAAACACACCAACAACCTGAACCTCAGCCAGAACAAACCTTCAGACACATGAAAGAAGCTGACGATAAATTGTGTACTTTTTTAGGCTAAAGGATGGACTACCTTGCCTCACACTCAAAGATGATCCAACACAACAAGAAGTAAATATCATTATCGACTCAGGCGCTACAAACAACTACATTCAGAATTCAGAATAGGTAAGAGTATATCAATAGATCCTGTATGGATAAAACCAATAGATGGATATCAAAAAATAAGTTACATAAATTATAATAAAGATTATGAAGAGGAACCTCTTTGACGTTGGTCGCCTTGCCGTGGCGAAGGGGCTTAAGTAAGAGTAAAGTGTGCATCCCATAGGAAACGCACTCTAATCTTACGAACTAAGAGGGACACTTCATAATTTCCCGCAATGGTGATATGGATGAATAAACCCTAGGTTTTACGCCCATCTCCTATTGTGGAATTGTGAGGATACCCGAACCAACACCACCCTAAGCCAAGGTGTCGAGGTACCCGTGCCAAGGGCTGAATGGTCAGCGGGGGGTAATAAATAGCTGATCGCGAACGGTCCCCTCCGATGCCCGGGCGAGGTCGGAGGTATAAATCGCCTTCTCTCCGTATACCGGCTCTGCGGACGAGTGACCAACCCTTTCCGGATTACTCGTGGGACCAAAACATGAACAACAATAAAACAACAACAACAACAACAACAACCATGACGACGACAACAGCGACGACCAAGGACATGAGCTACAGGAATCCTATAACGGAATCCGAAGAGGACGAACTGCTTGCCTCCAGCCAGGAGACAAGTAAGAGTACTACCGGACGTACCAACCAGAGTACACCGGTAGATACAGCAGACAAAGCATCAAATATACCAACTACCTCCAAGGCTGCTATGAGCACCAACCAAAGTGCACTGGCGGCTAAAGGAGATAGCAAAAAGAAACGCAAAAAATCTCAGAATCAGCTGAGGAAAAACCGGTACCAGAGGGCGGTCTTCATACTAGGGAAGATAGCCAAAGACCAGGCGGCCGGTACCCCAGTTGATGAGGCTGAAACGAAGCGCCTTAAATCTATCGTAGAGGAATATGAAAGCTACCTGAAAAGGAAGCAATCACAACCTCAGGAACAGAGCAAAAAGAGAGCACTTCTCAGAAGAGAAATCGCTCCACAACAGAAGTACCCGGAGCTCAGCCCAAAGAACCGAGGAGGAGCGAAGGAGAACACAGCAGCTCAACAACGGCAAGGCATTTCAGCGATGTTGCCAGAGATGGCCTGCAGGTGGCCATTATAGACGGGAAATCCTCCTCTCCGAACACTATACAGGAGAGATGGGTGGAGATCGACGTCAGATTGTCGAGTATGGTGCTAAGCTATGTACTCGACAATCCGGCGGGTCCTCACCCGGAGTTTGACTCCTCTGAGACCCTCAGGGGCTACAGGGTCATCAAGTGCGCAGACCAGGCCTCGTTGGATTTCCTGACGGGTAGTGTTGCTAAAATTAGCAACGCCTTTGAAGGCCTCCAATTGAGGCTTATACCCGCCAGCGATATTCCGAAGAGGCCTCGGGCTCGCATTTGGCTACCCCCACTAGAGGAGCCAGGCGAAAAACTCCTGAGGTGCATTAAGCTGCAAAACAAATCTATACCTGGTATAGATGAGTGGCAGCTTATCAAGGAGGAAAAACCGAACAAAGCAAGCAAGCTAATACTAGTGGCCATTTGTGAGGAGTCCATTGAGGCTCTGAAGAAGACTGACAACAAAATCAGCTTCGGAATACGCAAGGCCAGATTAAAAATCTTCCAAGGCGACAAAGCGGCTGACGAAGACGACACGGAAGATGTCGACGACGCCAGCCAGTTGCTAAGGAATGTGGGCATTGAAGAACCCCGGGATGCCCAATAATAACAGCATAAGGTGTGTACAGATTAACCTGCAGCACTCGAAGAGTGCTACAGCAAATCTGAAAACCCTCATGAACGAGGAGGGCATCGACATCAGCCTAATACAGGAGCCCTGGGTCAATGAAGATTCCATAAAAGGGCTAAATAGCAGCAATTATAACCTGTTTTACACGCGGAACAGAGGTAAACCTAGGGCATGCATTCTTATTAATAAAAGTATAAATGCATTTCTTTGTCCTAATTACAGCACAGCAGATATCACAGTGGTGAAGGTGGAACAGAAGGAAAAGCCCTTCTTCTTGGTCTCGGCCTACTTGGCCCATGACGAAGACGTACCACCGGCCCCGCTCACCAGGCTAGTAGAGGAGAACAAGAAGGATGATGTCCTTATAGGGTGTGATGCAAATGCAAGGCACACCATATGGGGTAGCTCCAGCATAAACACCAGAGGTGAGTCACTCTTGCAGTATATTTTGAATAGTAATCTAAGTATTTGCAACAAGGGCGATAAGCCAACTTTTATTTTCCCAAGCTCAGATAGGTTCCCGGGGTGGGAGGAAGTTCTTGACCTCACGCTATCAACAGACACAGACAGTCTCGTTGTGGATAACTGGAGGGTATCCGACGAGCCTTCCATGTCGGATCACTCCTGGATACTCTTCAGCATCCGCGAGAAGTACAGTGCGCCTCTCACATACCGGAACCCTAGAAGAACGGCATGGGGAAAATTTACCAGTATAGCAACAAAATGCCTCGAAAAGGGAGGCAATAAGAGTATCAGAAATCCGGAGGAACTAGATTCAGAAGTTGAGAAGTTGGAAAAAATCCTAATCACAACTTTTAATAAATCTACTCCGCTAACAGTTTTGAAAAAGAGAAAGTCTCTTCCTTGGTGGAACAGTGAACTCAAGAATTTGAGAACGCAACTAAGGAAAGCTTTCAATGAAAGTTTTAGAACAAAAATCTGGCAGCCATATAAAGACCTTATGAAGGTATACAAAAAAGCAGTCAGGAAAGCTAAAAATGACTCATGGCGAACTTTCTGCACATCGATTGAAAGTTGCAGAGAAGCCGCTAGGCTGAGTAAAATGCTATCCAAAGACCATATTAATACTGCCTACATTAGGGCGGAGGGTAGTGATTGGACCTCCTCGGCAAAAGAGTCTCTGGAGGTACTAATCACAACACACTTCCCCGGGAGTCAGCAAGCACCTTCAACGAGGGTTCAACCGGAACCACCGGTGAACGCAGCTGACTATCGAAGCCAAATAATAGACAAAAGGAAAATCAAATATGCCATAAATAGTTTTGCACCATTTAAAGCGGCAGGTCCTGACGGGATTATGCCCATAATGCTGCAGAAACTGGTAGAACCCATGGTTCTGAGGCTTGAAAATATATTCAAAGCAAGTATTCAACTATCTTACATCCCAAGAAGTTGGAAAAGGAGCAAAGTTGTGTTCCTTCCGAAACCAGGCAGAAGAACACACGAGAATGCCAAAGATTTTAGACCTATTAGCCTTACCTCATTTATGCTGAAGGTACTAGAAAGGCTAATAGATATACACGTAAGAACAATAATGGCGGAGAAGTTATCGAAGTCCCAACATGCGTACATAAAGGGCCGATCAACCGAAACCGCCCTTCACGAGGTGATAAGTATGATTGAAAAATCACTACACCACAAACAATACACCATGGCTGCCTTTCTAGACATAGAGGGCGCCTTCAATAACATAAAAGTAAATTCGATAATTAATTCTCTGGCGCATGGGGGCATAGATGACACTGTGTGCAGATGGATACTATCGATGCTTGAGAATAGGAAGATTATAGCTTCAAACGGCGCTGCAACACAAACAAGTTATGTGAGTAGGGGGACGCCTCAAGGGGGAGTCCTCTCTCCGCTTCTATGGGTTGTAGCGCTGAACGAAATACTCCTCCAACTAAACGGTGGAGGAGTGAAAGCAGTAGCATATGCAGACGATATAGTGTTGTTGGTATCAGGAATGTTTCCTTCAACAGTCAGCGAGATTATGGAAAGAGCACTTCGTAGGTTAAACCTATGGGCTAAAAGCAATGGTCTAGGAGTTAACCCGAATAAAACAGAACTGATGCTATTCACTAGCAGAACCAAAATACCTCAGTTTCAACTTCCGGTACTAAACGGCACAACTCTCACTCTATCCCCAACAGCTAAGTATTTGGGGGTGGAGATTGACGCCAAACTGTCCTGGAAAATAAATATAGAAAAAAGAATAAACAAAGCATACATGACCTACTATGCTTGTAAGAAAATAGTCAACAGGAATTGGGGCCTCAAACCAAGCATAATCATGTGGATGTACACGGCGGTCATAAGACCCATACTCACATATGGAGCTCTGGTATGGTGGCCAGCGCTAAATAAACAGTACAACATTAGAAAATTAAATGGAATACAAAGAGCAGCATGTGCGGGTGTTACGGGCGCAATCAGGTCATGTCCGACTGATGCGCTCAATGTGATCCTGCATCAACTACCAATGGACATTTTTATTCAAAAAACAGCAGCTATTGCGGCGATAAGAATAAAAGAATTGGGAGGTTGGAATCAGCAGAACTACGGACATAGTGTAATCCTGAATAAGCTCACTATTAATAAATCAGACTACATTCTCCCAAAGCTGGATTTCAATAGACACTTCCAGGTGAGGATACCATCTAGACGAGAATGGAGAAGAGGTTCAGTTGCAGAGGAGGGTACCACCTCAGTCTATACCGACGGGTCCAAAATGGACTGCGGAGTGGGCACGGGGGTATTCTCCGCTGATCTGGGCATATCTCTCTCTATACGTCTACCGAACTCGGCTAGCATCTTCCAAGCAGAAGTACTAGGCATAGAAAAAGCCTGCGAAGTTCTATTAGAAAATCACGGGAATATACATAAAGCAACTATATTTACGGATAGCCAGGCGGCCCTCCTGGCATTGTCTTCACCCATGACAAATTCCAGTATAGTTCACAACTGCAAGAGAGCACTAAGCACAATAAAAGACAAGCTCCTACTAAACTTGATCTGGGTTCCCGGCCACAGGAACATTTTCGGTAACGAAAAAGCAGATGAGTTGGCAAAGGCAGGAGCTTCCCTCAATGAATCCGAGGCGGAGCTCATACCGAGCCCGCTGGGATCGATCAAAGGAGAGATCAATAAACAATTTCAACAAATTGCAAACAACAGGTGGAAAAACAGTACAAAATGCGTCATAACTAAACAATTATGGCTAACATACGACAGGAAAATAACCAACGACCTATTAAATAGGTCAAGAAAAAGTATTTACAGAATAACAGCTACCACAACAGGGCACTGGCCATTTGGGGTACATGCGTCCAAAATGGGTATGCCCTACAACGACATCTGCCGAAGCTGCGGAGTAGCAGGGAGCAAGGAAACAATCCTCCACTTTCTCTGCGAATGCCCGGCTCTGGCACAGATACGACACAAAACACTCGGAATCCACCAAGCACCAAATCTTGAATGGATTTCCACCAAAAGCATATCGGACATAAGTAGTTTCATCGAAACCTCAAAATGGTTTGAGAGAGAGGGTGGAACGTAACAGCAGATACAGGAGGTTCTACGAATAGTGCATCAAAATGGCACATCAGTGCTAATTGAGCCCGATAGGGCTGCACTCCTACCTACCTACCTACCTATGAAGAGGAAATTAGAGAAATAATTAGGAGAAATAATAAAACAGAAATCTTACCATTTACCACAACGATAGAAGCAACCATTAGGACAGAAAGTAACGAACTTATTTGGGCGAAACAATACCAATATCCGTACGCAGATAACGATTTCGAAATAAAAACATTATTAAATAATAATATAATACCACCTAGTAGAAATCCTTATAGCTCACCAGTTTAGATAGTACCAAAAAAGGGTATAGATGAAAATGGAAAATGGATAGATTTTCAAAAATTAAATGGAAAAACTATAGCAGATATGTAGATATCCTATTCCGAATATAAATACGACAATAAAGTAAAAGTTAAAGCTAAATATTTTTCAACGGTAGATCTAGAAGCAGGATTTCACCAAATTATATAAAAATAGAATATAGGGAAAAAACAGCATTTTCCATAAATGAAGCAAAAATGAATTCATACGACTGCCCTTTGGATTAAGCAATACACCCTCAATATATCAAAGGTGTGTTGATGATATTCCACGAGAATCTATAAATAAATTTGCGTTTGTATATATCGACGATGTGTTAATATATTCCTTGACACGTGAAGAACATATTAAACACATCCAAATAATAGTAAACGCATTACATAAAGCAAATATGAAAATCTCTGATGAAAAATCACATTTCTTTAAAAATCAAGTCGAATATTTAAGACATATAATAGCACATAATAGGATAACGATAGATCCAAAGAAAGTAGAAACATTAGACAAGTTTCAGATACCTCAAACCCTGAATGAATTAAGATCATTTTTAGGTATGGCGGGATATTATAGGAAATTTATACAAGGATATAGCAAAATAACAAAATCACTAGCCATACATCTACAAGGAGAAAATGGTATAACAAGTAAAAAAATTTCAGCAAAGAAAGAAATTAAATTATATAAAGAAGCTATAAAAGCTATACAAATAATTAAAACAAGATTAAAAAAACAAGTTGAACTATTTCAACCAGATTTCTCAAAACCTTTTGATTTAACTACAGATGCGAGCAATTTCGCCATAGGAGGAGTTTTATCACAAGAAAAGAAACCTATATTTTTATATCGCGAACTTTAACAAAAACACGACAAAATTATTGTACAACGGAAAAAGAATTATTAGCAATAGGAAAAGTTAGGAATTATATTTACGGCACAGCAGATTTAACTATACACACTGATCACCAAGCATTAATATTTTCTATCTTGGACAAAAATCCAAATATAAAACTAAAAAGATGGAAAAATTTTGTACAAGAATCCGGATGCAAAAATGGTATACCTACAAACCAGAACGTACTAGCAGATGCACTATCAAGACAAAAAATTAACACTTCAACAATAGAATCGATGCACTCGACACGTAGTTCACCAAACGAAAACTATAACAAATTAAAGAAAACTAACCGAAATAAAAATGAAACACAAAAGACTTTTCCCAAGTAAGTATCACATACACAATATTGAATATCAAAACAATGATAATTAACAAAAACCTTAAAAGAAATTTGTACACCTAACTTCAGGGATAATGGGATGCCCAACTTATTCTAGTGTGAGAGCGCATCAAAATAAGCGTTTTTTATAACATTTTCCAGATCGCCAGATCGAACAAAATAAGAATATTTGGGCATTTAAATTAAAATGCCCAATTGCACTTTCCACACCTCCCAGGAGGTATGCAAAACGGCGCGTTACCGAAGTTAGTTTTGGGTGCTCGGTTCCCCTTTAGGCCTATATCACCCATTAATAAATTTATTTACATAAATCAACAAAACGATAACAATTCATTAGTGTATAACGAAAAAAAAAACAAATCGATAAAATTATACATATAACGATTAAAACAAAACAATAACAATTCATATAAAAAATATATAAAAATATCACAGTAATATATATATACAAATGCCTACATTTACATCCCAAATTCTAATTTTCCTTAAAAAAATTGCTTTCTTATTTTAGAGCCTCTTTATCCTAACTGTTTACAAAATTTTTACTTTTTTATTTTCTATCGTAAGCTTAAGTTCGCTTATTGTAACCACTAAAAAATAAAAAAAAATTGAAACCTATAGGTGTGAAACACACAAAATTTTATTTTTAAAATTAGGGACACAAAGGCCTTTATTTAAAAATTTAATTAAAAAATATATTCTAATTCTAATAGAAAGGGCTAAAACTATTTTTGGGTCACAATTATCACAACACAAAAAGGGCCTAACATCTTTCATTTTATTAAAAAGAATATCTCCTAATCCTCTTTTATGACAATTACTGTCGAATTCTTCCAAAAATCTTGTTTCCAAAATTTTTACAAATGCAATAAAGTCCTCAGGCGGCTTGACTAAGTTGCATTTGTCTATTTAATTTTGATGCATGAAGATGAATTCCTCCGAAGGAATTTCATCTCCTAAATATGGTAAAGGCAGGGAACATGTGTGCAGTTTGAAAATTTGTAAATAAAAATAGCCGCAAAATTAGCTAAACGCATTCTCTTTCAAAAAATTAATTTCTAAACTACTATCTAATTCGATTGATCTAACAAGAGAGTGTTTAGGCCGTGGTAAACCTTGAAAATCCTGCCAAGAAAAGCCATTCAATAGTGAATCATTACACACATTAAGTAGAACATTATTACTATGTTCCGAAATTACTGGAGCATCAGGTTCTAAAGGCAGCTCACAGTTTCCTTTTTTTACGACGTTTACGTAACGTAAGCCCCACGATTTCCTAAACAAACTAAAGAACATATAGGGCGTTACTTTAGTACCTCCTCTGCTTCGAATCTGCCCAAAAAAATGTTCTAAACTGTCCTGACATAGTCGTCTCGTCTTCAAGTACGGAAAACCTGAGTGTGACAAAAATCGCCACAATCGTCTCAAACTGTTAATGTTTAACACCCACCCCTTTATAAAACTAAAATTATTAGTTGTGTTGCTTTCTAAATCGTCTACGACGCGAATAGTTTTTAAAAATTGTTCTGCCTCATTTAAAAACTCTAACTGTTCAGGGGAACCTACAAACACTTTTTTAGTGGGTACAACAGCCTCAACGAAACTGCTATTTAAAGTATCAAATAATTTATTAAAAAACGAAACGAACTCCGCGGTATTAATAAAGCTCCTACTTTTCGAGCTTAAGGCTCCCGGGCTATATAGGGACTACATACCAGAATCGACCGTATTACTCAATACTTGAGACGCGAATTTAAATTTCATTTTTGGAAGGTATTTGGATAAATGTGAGCATCGGTTAATTTATGCGCACACCGATAACTCGACTTAGAGTCGGTTTCATAAAAATGAACAATATCCGACCAACTTACCCGACTATTTTTAAAGAAAACCGTATTTTTTAAATTTTATATTTTGTCGTAAAAAAATACACTTTCTTGCCATTAACATTAAAAAAAGGCCGTGAAGCTGAAACACCTAACAAATTAGCGAAATTCTGAAAATTGGTGACCTGGTCGCAAACAAAATGGCAAGGAATTAGTCCTATATTTTGCAGTTGGGTAATGGCTTCAAGAATGTATTTCTTGAGGGCATCCCCTTTGCAGGAACCTTTTACGAAAAAATAAGCCAATGGGTGGGACCAAGGCTCTCCACCTATACCTTGCACCATTATAGTCATTGCAGTAGTTGCTAATCTAAAAGTGCGATTTTCATCGCCATAATCCTCAATACCTATCACCCTATAGAATTTCCTATCATACTGCAAATGACATTTCAGTGACATTTCATCACATGAAACCGACACGAACTTTTGTTCGAAAGTGAATCCCCTACTCCTAATCTCTAACGATTTTATGCTACTTTAGGTGCAACCTGGGAAACGGGGCCAGTCTGTAACAAAGTTTTCCAAAGTACTTTCGGATGGAAAATCTAATTGGTGCTTTAAGTGCCCAAAAATACCCAAAGCTATCGTTTTCAAAAAATTGTCATATCGCCGACCATGGGTACGGCGATTACTGTTTATAAAACTACTCCTAATGCAAGTACCTAATACTATGTTCGGACCGACATTGAAAACATTTTGAAAACACATTTGTACGTTGTGGAACGTAAGTCGTTCGGACCGACAATTTGGGTTTTCGCTGAGTTTTCATTGACAACTATCAATAAGGGGATTCTCTTACTCTAAAAAAACTTTTGGCAAAGACCAACTAATCAACATAGAATAATACTACAAAAGACAAACCCTTTTAATTTTAATCCTCCACAAAGGCAAAGTAATAATTTAAACCAATGCTTCTTGACCAATATAATCAACCTAGTCATCATAATAACACATTTAGGCAAAATCAATTTCAACCAAGGCAACAAATGAGGAACAATTAAAATTATGCACAACCTCAAAGAATATTTAATGCATACCAACCTCCACAAGAAAGCATGGATTTTGACGAATCTCAAAGAAACAGTGGGAATAAACGAAATCACTCTAACAGAAAAATCATCCCGCAAAAGATACAATGGATCAACACACACCAACAACCTGAACCTCAGCCAGAACAAACCTTCAGACACATGAAAGAAGCTGACGATAAATCGTGTACTTTTTTAGGCTAAAGGATGGACTACCTTGCCTCACACTCAAAGATGATCCAACACAACAAGCAGCAAATATCATAATCGACTCAGGCGCTACAAACAACTACATATCAAAAAAATTCAGAATAGGTAAGAGTATATTAATAGATCCTGTATGGATAAAACCAATATATGGATATCAAAAAATAAATTACATAAATTATAATAAATATTATGAAGAGGAGATTAGAGAAATAATTAGGAGAAATAATAAAACAGAAATCTTACCATTTACCACAACGATAGAAGCAACCATTAGGACAGAAAGTAACGAACTTATTTGGGCGAAACAATACCAATATCCGTACGCAGATAACGATTTCGAAATAAAAACATTATTAAATAATAATATAATACCACCTAGTAGAAATCCTTATAGCTCACCAGTTTAGATAGTACCAAAAAAGGGTATAGATGAAAATGGAAAATGGATAGATTTTCAAAAATTAAATGGAAAAACTATAGCAGATATGTAGATATCCTATTCCGAATATAAATACGACAATACAAGCGTTAGTTAAAGCTAAATATTTTTCAACGGTAGATCTAGAAGCAGGATTTCACCAAATTATATAAAAATAGAATATAGGGAAAAAACAGCATTTTCCATAAATGAAGCAAAAATGAATTCATACGACTGCCCTTTGGATTAAGCAATACACCCTCAATATATCAAAGGTGTGTTGATGATATTCCACGAGAATCTATAAATAAATTTGCGTTTGTATATATCGACGATGTGTTAATATATTCCTTGACACGTGAAGAACATATTAAACACATCCAAATAATAGTAAACGCATTACATAAAGCAAATATGAAAATCTCTGATGAAAAATCACATTTCTTTAAAAATCAAGTCGAATATTTAAGACATATAATAGCACATAATAGGATAACGATAGATCCAAAGAAAGTAGAAACATTAGACAAGTTTCAGATACCTCAAACCCTGAATGAATTAAGATCATTTTTAGGTATGGCGGGATATTATAGGAAATTTATACAAGGATATAGCAAAATAACAAAATCACTAGCCATACATCTACAAGGAGAAAATGGTATAACAAGTAAAAAAATTTCAGCAAAGAAAGAAATTAAATTATATAAAGAAGCTATAAAAGCTATACAAATAATTAAAACAAGATTAAAAAAACAAGTTGAACTATTTCAACCAGATTTCTCAAAACCTTTTGATTTAACTACAGATGCGAGCAATTTCGCCATAGGAGGAGTTTTATCACAAGAAAAGAAACCTATATTTTTATATCGCGAACTTTAACAAAAACACGACAAAATTATTGTACAACGGAAAAAGAATTATTAGCAATAGGAAAAGTTAGGAATTATATTTACGGCACAGCAGATTTAACTATACACACTGATCACCAAGCATTAATATTTTCTATCTTGGACAAAAATCCAAATATAAAACTAAAAAGATGGAAAAATTTTGTACAAGAATCCGGATGCAAAAATGGTATACCTACAAACCAGAACGTACTAGCAGATGCACTATCAAGACAAAAAATTAACACTTCAACAATAGAATCGATGCACTCGACACCTAGTTCACCAAACGAAAACTGTACATACGCAAAACAAACGATAAATTCATCTAAGAATCAAATCAAATTAAAGAAAACTAACCGAAATAAAAATGAAACACAAAAGATTTTTCCCAAGTAAGTATCACATACACAATATTGAATATCAAAACAATGATAATTAACAAAAACCTTAACCCATTCCTTCCCAGTGTCCTATTAATAGGACACCATAGTAAATATTTTTTTTTTTTTCAAAACTGACCGTTTATTTTAATTATTTCTGTAGAAATTTATATTCATGTACTATTTTCCTGTTATAATATAACTTTCTCGCTATACATATTAAAAGTATTAACAATTTTTAAATCTGGTCAATTTTGTAAGGTCAAGAAGACCAATCTTTTCTTAATTATATATAACATCAAAAAAATATCTACTTACTCTAAAGTTTATAAAAATTATTCTAAGATCTTAACCAAATACCTAAGATATAAAACAAGCAACAAAACAAATTTTGGAATTATGTTACATGCTTTCGAAATAAGCCGTACTAAAAATATGACACTACTTACTATTTGTCGCGAAAGCAAGTCCTGTACATTAAGAGTCAAATGTTTTGTGTCTTGCGTGTCTAGTGTTTACATTATTCGACAAGTTTATGCCGTGCATACTACATCTTGTGTCATGATTGTGATTTTTATTTCATACATGAGTTAAAAAATTGTGAATAATATTGATGGTTTGATCGTAAAGTGGTTGACGAAGGCAAGTAAAATTATTTTGATTTTGTTTTTTGATGAAATAGTAAAAGTACCTATACACTTTTCTGTTTGATAAATATGTGCCTATATATATGTATTTCTATTGCTTATATAATAGATTATGGACCCAGTGAAAGCAAAGTATATAAAGGCTTTGAAGGTGTCCGAAATTGCAGATTATCTACAAGAGATCGAAGATGCAAGTGATGAGGACTTGAATGATATTGATGTTGTCATATTAACTCCAGACGAAGTGGATTAAATGACAGACATAGAAGAAGGTCCTGATGATGATATGGGAGTTTTACCTGTGCCTGAAGTAGCTGGTCAAGTGGAGTTTTCATGTACGGTTGACAACGTTGAAGAAGGTGAACCTAATCAAAGTACTACATCTCGGGCAGGAAAGACAGTCGCTTGGTGTAAGTGTAATCCAGTTTATTCTGATAATCAACCGGGATCTAATACGGCTAATCAATATTTGGAAAACATGATAACGGAATTGGAAGGGAAATCGGCGGTAGAAATATTTGAAAACTTGTTATGTGACGAGAATTTAGAATATATTGTTCAAGAAACAGAAGCTTATGCCAAGCATTATAAAAATGACTTGAACTTAATCTCACCGTGCATGAGTTAAAAGTCTTCATAGTAATTTTGTTTTTTTTTCTTCATATCACCATTTGCCTCAAAGTAAACTTTATTGGTGTAGAGATGATGGTGTACACATTCCATTTATTGAACAATCAATGTCACGCAATCGGTTTGATAAAATTAAGGCCAATTTACATATCAATGATAACTCGAAAATCGATAACACTGCCAAAGCTTTCAAAATTCGCCCGTTTATCGCAAAAGCTAATGAATCTATTCAAAAGTTTGGGATTTTTGAATCCAATTTAGTGGTTGATGAAATGATCGTCAAATACTTTGGTCATCACGGAATCAAATAATTTATAAAAGGAAAACCAGTAAGGTTTAGATACAAACTTTGGGCATTGTGTGGAGTCAGTGGCCGTCTGCTTTAATTTTTCGTTATATGCAGGCAAAGAAACTCAAACCGCAGATAATACTGGCGATGGTTTGGGCTCAAGAGTGGTAAAAAAGTTGCTTGAACTGTGTACCGATCCCTGCGCACAGTTCAGTAGTATACAATTGTTGGTGGATTTAAAAACTCAAGGGATCAGAGCTACGGGTACAGTCAGAGAAAATAGTAGTCAGAAATGTCCTATCATGACAAAAAAAGAAATTAAAAAGGAAAGACAGAGGTTATTCTGATCATCGCTTTGATAAAAACAATGAAATATTATGCGTCAAATGGCATGATAACAATGTAGTATGTCTTGTGACTAATTTTGACACTGTCGAACCTTTTTTTAAAGCTAATAGGTACTCAAAAACGGAAAAAGCGAAAGTAGCCGTAGATCAGCCAAGACTTATTCATAATTATAATAAAAACATGGGCAGGGTGGATAAACACGATTGGTTGATTGCTAAATATCCAATCCTTTTTAGAGGCAAGAAATGGTACCGTTGTCTAGAAATTCGTTTTCTAGATATGTTTCTAGTAAATACCTGGATTATTTACAACCAGGTCAATAAAGATGAGACAATCCCTCTGCTAAATTTTGGATGAAGGGTTTGTTTTTCATGGATGAAAAAATCAGAAGATAGGACAAGTAAACCTACTCCAGGCTCTTCCAAAGTTCTGATGCAACCCGTCAGATTTGACAATTTAGGTGACATGATGACGAGGGACAAACAGAGGCGTTGCCAATTACTAGGTTGTAAGAAAAAACCTTTTACTTTTTGGGTCAAATGCGATAAAACACTTTGCAGTGATTGTTTTATACCTTATCATACAAAACAAACTTAAATACGATGATAATTTTCAAACAAAGTTGATACACACATAACCGAGTGCATAGAAGTGAGAAAAACAACGCGATGGAAATTAGACAACAATATTTTTGGCACGATATGGCGAAAGAAATCAAAAACTTTCCACGAAACTATACAAATTGTTATGAACAAAAATACAAACGTAGACCAATAAAACAACTTCTAGGGAGAACACCAGCAACAAATCTACCAGGAGAATCTATAAGTATGGATATATTCCACATAGGAAATAGAACATATGTAACTAGTATGTGTAGGTGCTCAAAATATTTATTAATGAGAGAAATAGCAGACAAAGTCAACACCGTAGATAAACTAGAAGAAATTCTCACACTTCCATACCCATATTGTAAAAACCTACAAACCGATAATGAGAGTATATTCACATTCACCCTGCCAACCATGAGTGGGTAAAACACCAGTTTGCCAAAGGCCGTGTGAAGATTCTTCCCACTTTTCCCCTTACACGTACGTATACATGCAGATTTGCATTTTTTGATTCCTACTTTAAAAATTTCTTAAAATTTCAAAAAACACATTTTGATTTTTAAATTATTAATTTTATTATTTTTAATATATATTTACATAAAATTGTAATTTATTGTAATTAAATATTTTAACGCTAACATTGTGTAAATAAAAATAAATTTAAATTAAAAAAAAATAATTTCATCTGAGAAAAGATTAATTAAAGAAAGGAATTATTAATAGCTGAAAATAAAAGAGTAAAAAAAAATTATAAAAGACAAATACCTGAAAATAAAAGACAAATATCTGAAAAGAGATTGAAACAAAATACAGGTTATTAATACCTGAAAATAAATAATAATTAAATAATAATAATAATAACATCTGAAAGAAAAGATAAATATTATTTGATCATTTAAAATATAAAACAAACATTTGTTTTCACATATTATATTGGATTGTACAGGCCGCCTTAAACGCATAAAATACATATGTTTCACATATGTACGTATTTATTTTTGCGTATTATATTGGAATGCGCAGTCTAATTTCAAACAACACACACTTTTTTTCACATACTCACTTAAGATTTGATATTTGCTAGTTCTGATGATATTGCTGCTGCTGCTATTTCCAATTCATTCCAATGCTATAAAAACATATGAAGTACATAATTATTTGCAAATTATTTAAAAAAAAAAATCATATAAAATTCACTTACTTACCTTCTTGTTGTAAGAGCCTCCTTTACGACGGTACGATCACGAATGACATGCGTCTTTCAATCGTTTTTATTACCCTTTTTGGGATTTTTTTTTGGCACTATTGACAATTATGTTTTCTCCTTCGCACTTATTCAAATAAATGAAGAAATGGAAGAATCTTTTTTTCATCCCATTTAAGTAAACAAAAAATAATAGTGCATAGAGAAAAAAAATGTGTGTGTGCTTATGACCACACGACAGAAGTGAAAACTTCACCAGGGCAAGATTAATACTACGAAATACAAGTTTTTTTTTTTGCGTATCGCGTATAATAAAAGAAATATCCATATTCATAGATGTTCCGGCAATTTGTGAATTATGAATCGCAGGTTGTCGATTTTGTAATACGAGTGGTGGATTTGCATGTGAAGGTCCAGGAATTTGTGAGTCATGAATTATGTGACCAACAGATTTTAGAGCATTAAGCGTTTCTTCTCACGATACCTTCTCGAACGCTCCTTTGCCAGTGTTCTCTTTCGTTCGGCATTATTTTCTCGAACTCGCGTGCTCTGCATTTCCACCGTAGCGTCATCCTGCATCGAAGAATTCAGTTGTTCATTAGTCAATTCCCTTTTTCGTTTCAATTTGTTATGAATTTGATTTTCTTCGTCCATCTTCTCTAATAGAAAATATGTTTACATTCGTATATAATGAGCAATTAGTATAATAGAAATGTGCGGTATTTTTTTAATAATAAAATAATAAAATTTCTGTTATAGAGGTGAATAATTTGTCCAAACACTGACGTGTGTATCAAAAAGTCGAATAGAAATACTTAATTTCTTATTACTCATTTTTTACGATGAATTACGAAATACATTACATATCTATACTGATATGAGTGAAGTGGTTTGTGAATTTTCCATGGTATTTTAAAAATATTAATATATACCTGGGTGCGTGTTGTTGTTCAAAAATTATCGAGTGCGACAGAGAATCAACGGTGTACAGTGACTCACAGCTTAAAAGATGCGGTTGCATTTTTAATTAAACAAAAATCGAAAACTCACAAAATTTATTTTTCTTTTGACTCTCACACATTTTAACTAAATCATTGCAATCATATTGGGATTGTATTACCTTTATTTGGTCGTAAAACTGCATACAGCGATGTCACGAAAGATCAGTACGAACTTGTGTACAAATTTTATGTCATAGCTAAAATGATGATGGACTCCAGATACTCACATACCTTGTGCTAGAACAGGGATGGGCACATTTTTAGCCCGCAAAGTTAGCAAAGTGCGCACGGAGGCTAGATGAGGGGAATATCAGTTTGCGGAGAGAAGGGCATAACAAGTTGCGAAAAGTTGCGAAAAAAATCAATTGCATTCCTCCGTAACTTAATGTTCATCGCAGAGTCAGGGATAATGGGATGCCCAACTTATTCCAGTGTGAGAGGGCTTCAAAATAAGCGTTTTTTATAACATTTTCCATTGTGGCCAGATCGAACAAGATACGATTTTTTGGGCATTTAAATTAAAACACCCAACATTTAATACGATTGCAAATTATTATATATTGGACTTTTAATAAATGACGAAACTATTTAAATTATTTCTTAAGATGTTATAGTATATTAAAACAACTGACTTTTAATGTTTCAATACTTAATAAGGTGAATTAAGCCTGCTAGTTCTCAATTATTAAATGTTTTCAATCATTGCTAACTGAAAATTAATGCTACTATGCATACAATTGCAAAACGTTTAATGAAATATATTTAAATTTCGAATTTTCTTTGATTTTCATTGTTTTACATTTTTATTAGTGATCTTCAACGGCGGCAACAAATTCCTCCGTTCACATATATTTTGGTATAATTTCAATCTGGTCGTTCCAGTCATTCCAATTGCAAAACGTCAAGACCTACCCAATCCAGTCAACTGTCAAAGTTCGGTAGATGAGCGGCTCTCACATTTCCAGTGACAGGAGAGTTGGGGATCTCTTTATCTCTGGCAGAGTGGTTGCGGCAATACTGACATTGTACACAAATTAAAGAGCGGAAGTTTACTTCATATCGGAATTGTACAGTTGTGTGAACAAAAAGAGGTAAACATAATTTGCAGAGTTTAGAGTTTCGCATTAAAATTTGTTTTTATTTACTTTTGCATGGTGGGAAATTCTAATCACTGTTAGGAAAAAATATATAAGTTATACTTGTATCTAAAAACAATTTTCTTTAATAAGAAAACAGCACATTTAAAACTTCACAACACCTATAGTTATTCCTATTTTGTTCACACCACTATACATGAGATAGAACAGTTAATGGTGGTGATGCCAGTTGTAAAAATTAAATTTAGCTACAATTGAGAAAACTTTTCTCAAGTTGTGGGCTTTTATACGTACATATGCAAGGCAGTTTTATATATATGCATATATAAAAAAAAAGATATATATATATTTATACGTAGGTTGCTATATATAATTCTGGACTAGGCAACACTAAGTGTTGCCAGATGCAATCTGACATTTCCATTGGAAAGTTTGACATTTTTTAGCTTAACATCACTCAGAACGTTTTGTCATTTAATCGTGAATTGTTTTATTTACATGGAATTAAAAAATTCATCTCGGCCAAAAAATGGAATTAACTCGTGAACATTTTCGTGCGATCATTTTTCACAACTTTCGACGTGGATTATCACGACAAGAGTGCATCGATGAACTAAAATCTTTGTATGGCTATGAAGCACCATCCTATAGCACTGTGAAAAATTGTTACAACGAATTCAATCAAGGCCGACGCTCGCTCAAAGACGAATTCCGTGAAGGTCGTCCAAAAACAGCCGTTGTGCCAGAAAACATCGATGCCGTACGTGAACTGACAATGCAAGACCGTCATGTAACATACCTTCAGATAGAGGCATGCCTATGCATTTCTCCCACCAGCATACATTCGATATTGCATGAACACCTGGCCGTTTATTCTCGTTGGATCCCGCACATTTTGACAATCGCTCAAAAAGGGCTCGTATGGATTGGTGTAAAGAAATGCTGAAAAAATACGATCGCGGTGCTTCAAAAGACGTTTATAGGATCGTTACAGGTGACGAATCATGGATCTATGCGTATGAGCCCGAAACAAAACAGCAATCGACCGTGTGGGTCTTCCAAGACAAGCCAAATCCAACGAAAGCAAAACAAAAAAAACAAGAAAGGTGCATTTCTGTTAGTAACTATGTGTCCAGTTTGTAAGGCAGCTATATGTTATAGTTAACCGATCTGAACAATTTCTTCGGAGATTACATTGTTGCTTTAGAAAATAATATATACCAAATTTCGTGAATATATCTTGTCAAATGTGAAAGTTGTCCATACAAGAACTTGATTCCGATCGCTCAGTTTGTATGGTAGCTATATGCTATAGTTAACCGATCTGAACAATTTCTTCGTAGATTACATTGTTGCCCTAGAAAATAATATACACCAAATTTCGTGAATATATCTTGTCAAATGTGAAAGTTGTCCATACAAGAACTTGATTCCGATCGCTCAGTTTGTATGGTAGCTATATGCTATAGTTAACCGATCTGAACAATTTCTTCGTAGATTACATTGTTGCCCTAGAAAATAATATACACCAAATTTCGTGAATATATTTTGCCAAATGTGAAAGTTGTCCATACAAGAACTTGATTCCGATCGCTCAGTTTGTATGGTAGCTATATGCTATAGTTAACCGATCTGAACAATTTTTTCGGATATTACATTTTTGTCCTAGAAAATAATCTATACCAAATTTGGTGGAGATACATTGTCAAATGCGAAAGTTTTCCATATGAGAACTTGATTCCGATCGTTCAGTTTATATGGCAGCTATATGTTATAGTGGTCCGATATCGGCCGTTCCGACAAATGAGCAGCTTCTTGAAGAGAAAATGACGTTTGCAAAATTTCAAAAGGATATCTTAAAAATTGAGGGACTAGTTCGTATATATACAGACAGACGGACAGACGGACAGACAGACGGACATGGCTAAATCGACTCAGCTCAACATACTGATCATTTATATATATACTTTATAGGGTCTCCGACCCTTCCTTCTGGGTGTTACAAACATCGTGACAAACTTAATATACCCTGTTCAGGGTATAAAAAACCGTTTTCGTTGATAAATATGCCTATTTTCATTATTAGGCCAAAAATATATTTAGCAGCCCTCGAATAAGCATTTTCATTAAATTATATACATATATATATATACGTATATTATGGTCACAAGTATCTTTTAGTATATATATATAGATAGTATATTAATATTTGTGATATTTTCAGTTTGGTTGTTTTATCAAAATATTCAAAGAATTTAGGTTTTTTTCTATAATTGTTCTGTTAAATTTTAAAAGTCTAAGTTGCCTCTGGAAATGTATTAAAATAATAATACGCGCTATAGAAAGGGCACACATATTTTCAAAAATATAAGATGTCATCAAATAAAAATATATTTGCGCGGTATGGCATTATTGATTGAGAGTGGCTAAGCACACAAATAGAATACAAACACTAATGCAGTGGTCGGAATTTCTTAGCACAATTGTGCAAACCAGAGATAAAGAGATATTTAAGTCCTCTCTCACTGGAAGTGAGAGAGCAATTGTTAAACGTCAAAACCTACTGAGCTTTGACAGCTAATCGAAATCAGTAGGTTCTGACGTTTATCAATGGGAAACGGGCGATGGCTAGATTGAAATCTTACCGAAAAAATATGTAAACAGAGGGATTTGTTGCATCGTTCAAGACCACTTATAAAATATGAAAAACAATGAAAATTAAATAAATTTGTAAAACTTAAAGGTATTTGATGAAACGTTTTGTAATTTGAAGCATCATAGTATTATTTTCAATGGAAAATGATTAAAAGACATTTAATGAATGAGTGCTAACAAGCGTAAGTCCTTTTATTGGATATTGAAAGGTCAAAATTCAATTGTTCTAGTATACTTTAAAAAGATTTAAATAGTTTCTCCATATAATAAATAACCACTATATAGTAATTTTTATTCGTACTAAATGTTGGCCCTTGGGTTGATAAATGCCCAAAAATTATTATTTCGTTCAATCTGGCCATAATGGAAAATGTTATAAAAAACGCTAATTTTGAGATGCTCTCACACTGGAATAAGTTGAACATCACTTTATTCCTGTTGCAAACTAACTTCACACGTACGCTTACGCTCTATCGTTCAGTCGTTGTAGAGCCAGGGAAGACTGTAGCGCAAAACCAAATATGCCCTGCGAGAAATATTTTATGATTCTAAATACCTTTGGTGCCATGCAATGCCTTTTATGTTCAAAGTATTTTAAAGATAATAAAGAATATATTCTTAAAAGACATTTTGTTAATTTTCATTATACTATTAATTAATTAATAATTTTAATTCCAAATTCTCACTGGGCTACTTCTTCTTCGTGCTCACCAACACAGTGACAGATCTTCTCATGCCGACCATTGCAATAATGGCAGATTCGCGTCGTATTCGCTTCTCCCTCCGCTACGAGTGGCAGGCGTTTTGTTCTCGTGTTCATTCGAACAATGTTGCCATTACTCAATACGCGTATGTAGTTTTGCACACATCTAACTTTTCAATTATAATTTTTCATAATATAAAATACCAAAACTGAAATCAAACTAGTAAAACTAGTTTATGTATTTATAAATAATAGCATTCGATTCTGATTTTGAGTTAGTTTAAGAAAATTTCAAATATATTGAAGACAATTTTTATAATTACTACAGTATATGGAACCTGGCAACCCTGCGTTGTGAGAGAGCAATCAGCTGAATCGTTTCATTGCGCATAAGAATCATTTATGTATATGCGTTTGAAGACAGTGGTTGAGAAACCAAAATTATTATAATTTAAATGTGCCGAAATGTCATCAGCGAGGGAAACCAGTGTAAATTATATAATATCTATGTTTGGAAGCACCTACATTTGAGAACAATTTTTTTCAATAATGAAATTAAACAAACACAAAATAAGAAAAAGGTTATCTGATTTACATTTTGGTACAATAATGCGCGTAGCTACGCTAATGAGATTAAACCAAACATAGAATTTATTATGGCAAATAAACCAAATTAAATCCTGTTATAAAGACATATTAAAAAATTATTACTAAAATAAAATATTTATTATACTTTTTTTTATTTGTCTTACATTTTATAAATTTATAGTAGTTACAAAGAAACTTAAAATTGTTAGGAAATTTTACAGTTATTACCCACAGTGCAACTTCCCATATATGCGTGCGCTCTCATTTGTAAACATGGTGTGGGAAAATAGTTGCTCTCATTTGTAAATACGGAGTGGTAAAATACGTTGCTCTCACTTCCCTCTTTATGTTTGCCCGCGAGGTTCCCCTCACCTATCCCTCAAAATGTCCACTCGTGCCCGCACGGGCAAAATGCCACTGAGGGCTAATATGCCCATCCCTGTGCTAGAACATACCTGTGTGCGTGTTGTCGATACGTTGTCGATACGTTGTCGAGTGCGACGGAAAATCGACAGTGTATACTGTATGTGTATAGGACTATAGGCGATGCTCTATTCTCTAGGTCTCTGCTTTGTGTTATCCTTCGTCCGCCTCTTTCGGACGTGAGAATGTAATGTCGAATGTGTCAGAGAAAGAGAGAGTGAGAGATTCGAATTGCCGAATTCTACCATACCGAGCGACTATAGCAGTGACGCGTTTAGTACGTCTTTCTTGCTCTGCCTTCTGCTTCTCTCTCTCTCCCTCTCTCCCTTCCCTTTTTGGCCCCGAGCCTCTATTACCCGATGGAGCGTCACATAGCAGCGTTACGGCTCAGTTTCATTCAATACCCATATTTAACTATTCTCTCTCCCCTCCCTCAGTAGACTGCAGCCGACTTAACACAAAGGAGCGTTACATAGCCGAGCGTGACGGCTAAGTCTGTTTCAGTACCCACAAAATCAGTGCACAACGCGCCTAAAGAAGTTTTCACTTCAAAAATGTGTAGTTGTATTGAAATATTTTACACAAGAGGGTAGCCGTGGTTGGCAGGGTTGTAAGTTACTATACAGACGACTACATATGTACATACATATAACACATAATCGTACGCCAACAGCTCATTCGGCATCAAATGGTTCAGTTGAACATTTGTACGCTCATAGAAATCGCAGCAAAATTAGCCAAATAACAAAGATCCAGTTACGGAAATATTTAACGCAGCATGCGAGTATAATAGGACAATACACACGTTGACAAAACAAAAACCAGTGGAAGTATTTTTCAATAGGAAGAATTTTGCGGTAATAAAACAATTGATTGAAAAGAACAAAGACGAAGTTTTAGATTATCATATTAAAAAAGAGTGAGCTGTCAGTTGACAGCTGGCAGATGTGAAACATCGAAATTATTTTATACAAGTAATAGGTTAAAAGGTACAGATTATGACAGGAACTAAATATGGTACACAATGAAAGAATATAGTATTATGAATTTTTTCCAGAAAATGATGACAAATAGTTTATTCAATAAACATTTATTTTCTTTATATTCAAAATTTTATCCAAATATTTGTTTAAAATCACGTCAACTCAATTATTTTCATCAGTGACTTCCTTAGTAATTACATTCCAAGTTGCCTCTGACGGTATTACTGTGACAATTGGTCGATGATAACTGAAGTATGTTACAAAAGTATTAGACATCACATTATCAAGATATCTAATAAATACACCATCCATTGTTGTTCGATATCTTGTAGTACATTTTCTTGGATTGTTGTTTATTTCCAACTAAAATTCTTCTTGGAGGAACGCTATTAATGGCATATACCCACATAGATATGATTGTCGCCGTGGCGATACAGGCCGTGCAGAGAACGTTTATCATAGAGAAGGTTCACGGCGCGGAGAACGTAAAAATATTTTTGGCTAACTCGGAGTTTCACCACTGCCTGCTCGGTAGGAGAAAATTTAACAGTTGCGCTTGAACAGAGCTGAACATTCACTGAAAAATGTGCTCAGAATTACATACATATGTATGTATATGTATATTGCTGTTACAGACGTATGTTAGCTATTTTGCATATACATGTTTTTATACGTTTACATGCCGACATTCATATGAATTCTTCCTGTGCATATCTATCATCATATTTATGTGCATACTTCATTACATATGTATATAACAAACTATAATAATATATTATAAAAATTGAATATATTACAATAGTGATAAATGTACATAAATCGTATATTTTATCATTCAAAATTTACATATGTATGTATGTATATTCACATGTATCATGACCATATGTGTTTATATTCGCTTTCGCGAGTTCAAATCATGTTATCACTGATAAGTGATAAGTGCGCGCTGCTCATGTGTACATATAATACATAAATATGTGCGTATGACCAGAGAATGTCAAAACATAGAGAAGGTGCAGGTTCGACAGCGAACATTTGTTAGATTTACCGTAGGGAATTCACCTCACAAGCACAGAAATCACGCTGTAAAATGTTAACATTTTTAACAGTTCTCCACATATTCAACAAAGATAATAAAGAGAAATAAATATATGTATTTACGGCATATGATGACATGGCATATATGCCCAAGCAGAGAATATGAAAAGAGATAAATATATGTATGCATGCCCATGACGAATCTCGTTTTGCTTGTTTATATTTTATTTCATTTTTGACACCGAAAAATGTGTACAAAACACAAATCTCACACAGAGAACATAAAGACATTTTTTTATGTTCTCTATCTCACCTAGAAAATGTAGAAATGCTTTATTTTCTTTGGTCTCTCATATACAAGAATATGAAGAGACATAAATATATGTATGCATGATACTCCCAAACAGAGAATATTGAAGAAAAATAATTTCTTTGATATTCCTTAGGAAATATGTACATATGTTCAATTTGGTATGGAAATATGTATTTAGACCTTTTTTAATTTTTTTTTTTTATTATTTTTCAAATTATTTTATGTTAATTTTATCTTATTTTATAATAAGTCATTTTAAGTAAATAAAAGATTTACCTAAACGTTATGATGATATATTCATGATTCATGTTAGCTTTGAACCAGGCATTTCCTTTCATACGCAATGTACGAATATCAGGAATTTCGTTTTGCCGTCGTTATTTCAATTTCTCATGCTTCAATTTTTGCTTTCAACCAAGAAATCGCTTGTATGTATGTGCAATGTATGCCTTTGCGTTTTGCCGTCGGCATTTCCATATTGACATGCAAAAGTAATTACATATGTATTTCATTATTTCGTTTTGGCCCAATTTTGTATATTAAGACAAGTGTCAATAATTGCGCCAAAATCAAATAAATATTTACATATTAAGTAAAAATCTTCTTCTTACATGTTCTTTGTATACATATATCATACGTAAATAAGTATTGAGCTTTACTCTCAAATGAAAGTAACCCTCCTTCTTTCTGCTATTAATATATTGGGCAAATTGACATGTGTCGATAATTGCGCCAAAATTAAATATATTATATATCATATGTAAATATGTTTTAAACTTTACATAAAATTTAAGTGTCAATAATTGCGCCAATTTTCGTAAAGTTGGTGATTTTGCGCGGATAAGACGTGTTTTTGTGCGGTTAAAACGTGTTTTTTTTTTGTATTAATTTTAAAGTGCCGAAAAATGCCTAAAGTGCGAAACCAGAGAACGTATATTTATAGAGAAGGTCCAACAACGGACAAGCGTGTGAACTGTCAAAAGCTAACAAAATGCGATGAGCGTGTTTCACCACAGCTAGCTCAGAAGGAGAAATGGTAACAGTGGCACGAGAACAGAGCTGAGCATTTAATGAAAATTATGCTCAGAAATATACATACATTGCTATTTAAGACGTATGTTGGCCTTTTGCTTATAAGTTTACGTTACATGCCATCATATTAATTGATATGATTATCATTTTGCGAATATTTATGAATACATGCAAAACTGATAACATTTTAATTAAATTATGATATTTTCAAAATATATATTTGTAGTTAATGTGTGAATAGCCGTTAATTTTTAAATATTTCTTATAATATAATATAATTTTATATATGAATGTTTTTATATACATACATATATGCGATATATATATGTATATGAGATACTATCATAATATCCTAAAAATCTTAATATATTACAATAATATTGTATGTAAATTACATTTCTTCATTTAAATTTTCATACGCACTTACATATTAGCACATAATTACATACATCCATATGGAAGTACAATTCAAATTCAAATCGTGATATTATCATTTATCAGTAAAAAGTGTGCGCGCACTGCTCTATATGTACATACATATGCAAATGTGTACGGCATTGCCCAACAAATGATGTATAAGTTAGCAACATTAAAGTTAACTGCGATAAGCAGAATAATATGCTGAATACAATGCTTGCGACACACCTTGGCATCACGACAGTGAACTGAAAACGGCGTTGTGCATCCTACTACATGAACGCATGTACACAAGACAACACAGCTCTCCATTTTGCATGTACACTAGTTCGTTGTGGCCATACTAATACCTTGCACTTCAATGAAATTTTAATATTTTGTTCAAAGTGAAATTTTTTAAGCAAAAAATAAGTAAATAGGTATATATTTTTGTTTTAAATTATTAATTGTTATTACAAATGATATAATAGAGCTATTTTATGCTTTTATTTGTAAAATAACGTTAAGTTTGTAAGATCTGTGAATACTTTTACATTTTACATATTAGTGGCACCACCACTCTTCCTCATCTCTCTATCTTCCATTCTACTGTCAACTCTACTGTCGTCCTACTGTCGTTGCCAAATATAGGGGAATATTGAAGTTAGCGAGAACGACAACTGTCGGCCTACCGTCGTGTAGTCGTGCAGCTGTCAAAATAACAGTGTCCATAAGAACGTGTAACTCCGGCTGCGTTAGCTTGTATTTGGCCCTGCGGGACCGCCGTTAGGTATTACTTCGCAGGACCAAGCTGGGCAAGAATGCCTCTTCAAAAACTCCTTTCGTAGTTATTCAGCTGCTCTCAGGCTTCTTCGCTGTCGTTCTCTTATCCTGAGTTCATGGATCGCTATTGCGGCCCACTCTTTCATTTTTGCCCATACCACCTTCGATTGCAGCATGTGGCTTATAATGTTGTCAGGCGTCATCCTTTGATTTGTTATTCCTTCGATGGTAGTTCTCTCCATTACGTATCTCGAGCAGAAGAAGAAGATATGCTCGGCGTTTTCGTTGGCACTGCTGCAGAACGAACATTTTGTGTCATCATCGTGGCCGAATCTGTACAGGTATTCCCTGAAACAGCCATGGCCTGTCAAGAATTGCGTGAGATAAAAGTCTGTCTCCCCATGTTGTCTCTCAATCCAAGCTGATACGTTTTTAATGAGCCTGTGCGTCCATCTTCCTTTTTCTGCCGCGTTCCATTGTCTTTGCCACTCTTCGAGGCTAACCTGTCTCTCCTTTTTTCGCTCTTCAGCTGTTAAACGCCTATTCATTTCTTTAGACTTTAGGTATGCTCTACATAGCTCTGAGGCCATTAGGTCCGGAGGCATAAGACCAGATATGATACCGGCCGCTTCATGTGAGACCGTTCTGAATGCACAGGCCACTCTGATGGCGCATAGCCTGGTCACTGCTTTTGCCTTATTGGCATTTGTTTTTTGGCGCAGTGCTTTTTCCCATATAGGGGCCGCATACATCAGTGTTGACTGACTCACTTTAGCTAGTAGGGCTCTCCTACTTTGACTAGGGCCACCAGTGTTAGCCATAATTCTTGACAGGGCCGCTGTAACAGTAGCTGCCTTGCTACAGGCCTTTTCAACATGTGCTTTGAAATTCAATCTCGCGTCAATCATAACGCCAAGGTATCTCAGAGAGTTTTGCGTTGTAACGTTGTATCCATCGATATTTAAGGTGACCGTTTCTAATTTTTTCCTGCTCGTGATAAGCACCGCTTCCGTCTTTTCTCCAGCCAGCTGCAACTTAGTTTCCGTGAGCCAGTCCTTAATTTTAGCTGTGGTCGCATTACAGGAGTTTTGTATTTGAGAGAGCTCTTTCGCAACTATCGTCACAGCAATGTCGTCCGCATAGCCAATTATTTGAGTCTCTTTTGGCAGCGGTAGGCGTAGCACCCCGTCGTATAGCACATTCCAGAGTAACGGACCCAATACGGAGCCCTGCGGTACTCCACCTGTCACCACGTACCTTTTTGGGCCGCCATCGGTGTCGTACAGTAGCAGTCTATCAGACAGATAGCTACTGATTATCCTTAGTAGATATCCCGGAGTGTTCCTTGCCTCTAAAGCCCTAATTATATGTGGCCAGGATGCAGAATTAAAAGCATTTTTGACGTCAAGTGTGACAACTGCACAATACTTTTTATCGCCATGCATCCACCTGGTTCCCTCTATGGCCTTGGCCGCGATGTCCGTCAATTTCCCGACTGCGTCCATAGTGGATCGATGTCTTCGGAAACCAAATTGGTTTTCAGACAAGCCAGGCAGCTCTCCTTCTAGGTGACGTTCTAGACGTTTACAGACTAACTTCTCCAATATTTTGGCCATCGTGTCAATCATACAAAGTGGTCTATACGCACTCGGCTCGCCCGCCGGTTTGTTTGGTTTCTGAAGGAGAACCAGGCGCTGCTTCTTCCATACTCTTGGGAAGACGCCTTCGTTTAGACACCTAGAAAAAATTTCCGCGAAGGCCTTCTTGTTGCGTTTAACCGCAATCTTAAGCGCCTTATTTGGGATGCCATCAAGTCCTGGCGCCTTTGTATTACCGAATCTTTCTGCCACTTGTACTATCTCCTCCTCGTCGATTGTCAAAGTTTCGACCGTTGGTGGTATTCTTCTGCTCGTATGCTGCTCTTGCGATGGGAAGAGCGTTTTCACCACTTTCTCCAGCAGTGTAGCACAGGTTGGTGCTTGGTTTTTACCCCCCTTGACCTTTGCCATTACTATTTTATAGGCATCTCCCCATGGATTTTCATCTACCTTCTCGCATAGTTCTTTAAAGCTTGCGGTCTTACTTCTTTTAATAGCCTTTTTAAACTCATTTCGTTTTCTTTTAAAATATTCTCGCAGCCTCGTTTGTTCTGGCGTACCTAAGCTTCTTTGGGAGAGGCGTCTCGCTCTATGACATTCGCTTCTTAGTGCGCTAATCTCCTCGTTCCACCAGTATGCGGACCTTTGGGGTGCGTTTTGCCTTTTTCTACACATAGCCGCGTCGCAGGCTTTACTTACGTGACTTACCAGCATTTCAGCTTGTCGGTCTAAGTCGGTTGAGCTACCCATTTTTTCATCCAGCATGAGGTCGAAGATGCTCTCATGTAGGGTTTCCACCTTCCATCCTTTTTTCCGTGGCTTTTTTAGACTGCCTTGGTTTCGCGGCTTCTTGCCGATTTCAAGCATAATGGCAAGATGATCACTATGTGTGTAGAAGTCACACACTTTCCAATGTGCAGATCGAGCCAGTGAGTTGCTGGCGAACGTGATGTCTATAATCGATCCGCGGCCATTTTTCTCGAAGGTATTTCTGCCTCCCGTGTTAAGCAGTACAGCATCTAGTAAGGCGAACGTTTTGAGCAAAGCATTACCCCGCTGGTTTGTCTTGCTACTACCCCATTCGATTGCCCAAGCGTTAAAGTCGCCTGCTATCACATTTGGTGCAGTAGTAAGGGCGTCCTGAACTAATTCATCGAGGATCTGTTCATAAACACCTTGTAGTATACTCGGAGGGAGGTAACAACTGTAAAAATAGATTCCGCCTATTTTCGCTCGCGTATAATATGATTTCCCCAAGAGCGGCTTGTCTTGGAATGCGTTTTCCCCACAGGCCCATATGGCGGCTTTGCTCTCTTTATCGGAAATCCAGGTACCAGCACTTATGTTTTTATACTGCTCACAGACTATCGCCACATCTATCTTCTTCTCGTAGATTGTCTGTTTCAGTAACTCTTGGGCCGCTTCGCAATGATTTAGGTTGATTTGTACGACCCTCATTTCGCCTTTTTACATGCCGCTTGGTAGAGGGGACATTTCCAACTTCCCATTCGGTGATCCGTATCCTTTTTTCCGTTTGATTTGCATGACGCACAAAATGGTTTTTTGACGCATTCTTTTGCGAAGTGCCCCGTTTCACCACATTTTGCACAACACTTGCTTCTGTCATCCTCGCTGGTACATGCCCTCGCCAGATGCCCATATTCCAGGCATCTGAAGCACTTCCTAAGGTTCGGTTTCTCCCTTATTCTGCATATAACCCATCCTATTTTGATTTTGCGTGCATCAATTAGTTTTCTTGCGTCCGATGCTGGAATGCTGATCACCGCCGTCTGCGTACCCGCGTATGCCTGTCTCATACTTTTAATTGAGCTTTCCCTGAAGGAGCTTAGCTCATTAATTTGTATTTGGATTGCATTCACTATGTCTTCTTTTGTTGTTACCTCATCTAGGTCGCGGATCTCTACAGATACTTCATGAGTTAAGGCTCTTATCTGTGCCTGGCCGCCTAGCACCTTACATATTTCCCTTTCGTATGTACTCGTGTTTGTCATTTGCGCCTGCTTCATTTCCAGAAGTATCTCGCCTTTTGCCGTCTTTCTGATGCGCGACACGTCCTCCCCAAGTTCTTTGAGGGTATCCTCCTTCTTGACAGCCCTGAGTATGTCGCTGTACGTCATGCTTCCAGAGCGTGAAATTATGATTGCGTCCGGTCTCGGACGTGGGACATGAGTGGCCTTCTTCTTCATGTTTGGCGTTTTTCGCTTCACCTGAATCCAATCGTTTTCTTTTTCCTCTTTCTTTCCTTTTGTAGGAATGTCGCCTTCATTCCTTTTGTTAGCAATAGGCCTCTTTTGCATTTCTTCTTGAATTGCTTTTTTCTTTGGTGGAGTCTTGCGCGCTGGCTGCTCATCCTCGCGTGGCCTTTTCGGTGTTGAATCCACTCCTACGTGTCTTAAAAGGACATTTCGTTTGGCTGCTTTGATTGTATTGTTATACTCGCTTTGGGCGCGTTCGTGGAGCTTCGTCACAGAGGTTAACAGATCACGTATCTGGTTGTTGATCGTTCGTTGAGGCGGTTTTATTGCCTCAGTTAGCCTATTGATCATATCTCCCAGCTCAGACATGATATCTCCTCTTGGTTGCGTGAATTCCTCTCGCGGCGTGCTGTCTTCCAGCGCTGGTGGTGACGATCTCGCTCTTTCAGGCCTTTCCACGGTGAGCCCCTGTTTCGGTGATCGCATCAGTCTTGGCGCACGTCTAAAGGGGTCAGCCTCGGCGCAAGGACCACTCAAGGTCGGCGTTCTTCTGGACGGTTGCGATTCTGCGATCCTACTGCCAGGGCTTTGTGTGCCGTTGCTCGATAAGCAGTCATGTACACTGCTACTATTACATTTGTTTTCTTTTCTCAGATAATTCTCCATATGTTAAATTTTTACAGCGCATCGTGTGTAGGGGGGCGGGCCGAAATAGACAGGAACGGGTGTACCCTCGGAGACCATGCTCCTACCCCAGTTCCCTGAGGCCTGTCCTTCGCTTTACCAGTCCCGGAAAACACGGACGGACCGGCGCTCGCCCGGGGCAACGCAGGCTACTACTCCTGCGCCCAATGCACACTCCCTGACCAGGGACCGAAGTGGCTGTTTACTGATACACCACGCGGCTAACACCTCGGCAGAGCAAGCTCACATCACCCTTTGCATCGCACCAGCGGAGACATCGCTGTCAGGATATCCAGGGACTCCCAGTGCGCCGCGCTGTGTATCGGTCAAGTTATAAAATCAGCCGCACCTAACATGGTGAACAGACGCTGACCAGGAAGCCGCCCATTATGGGTCCGTCGCGCCTGGATTTTTTTTTTTACACAACATGCCCTTGCATGTTGCGGGGGGACACATACTTCAAAGGGGCGGTGTCGGTTCGCCCACTGTCACAGGAGTTTCAACGGTCTTGCTGGTTTTTATACCGCAACCTCCACTCCCGCCGCTTCTCGTCGGGGATTGCTTATTCGTTTAAACTTATTTCGCAACTAACCTGCTACTACAGGCCGTCCGGCTATCCGCGACCTGCCGACCCCCCCGGTCGCTTAAAGCTCAGCGACGGTGACTATTCCCACTGGAAATTTAAAGTCCCACCGGGCATCCATAAGAACGTGTGTATTTTAATATTTGACAGATTGTGTTCAGCGTATAATGCTGGATAAGCAATTAACCAATCAACATCCGGCACGCGCAGTATAAACTACAACCAGGAATTAATGCTGACCAACAACAATGCAACCATTGCAACGAGACACAAGTAAATAAGTCAATAGTGCCAGCATAAGTAATTTTTAAGTTATAAATAATTGCTAATTGAAATTGTAATTTAGTCTTAGCAGAACATTTGACAATAAAGGTCATTTTACCCAAAAATATAAATTTTTTTAGCCGTTTTAATTTAACCGGCAATAATTGGCGCCCAAGCTTAAAAAAGCTTGTTCCGTTCGTGAAAGTCTAAAAGTGCCGTTAAGAAATATAAAAAAACGCCGCGAAAAAGACAGTGTTAAGAAAAACCAACACATCAAAAAGAGCGTGAAAAGGATAGGAAAAGAGACTTCCTGGATGCTCCAACGATACCAACAAGAAATAGTAGCGAAAGCCTACAGCCAAGGTAACAAAAACAGTGTGAGAAGATGTACCTCAGTACGAACAAAGAAAAGGGATAAATACACAATCACCGGTTACGAGGATAATGAAGCTGTATATAGTGTAAATAGCATAAGGAATATAATTAATAATAAAAAAAAAAAAACAGAGCGAAAAAAATTGTGAAAAAAGTTAAAAAAAAAATTGTTAAATTATTAAGTGAAAGGAAAATTTTAATAAATTATTAAGCTACAGAAAATTTTTAAAAGAAACGTAAATATTGCCTTAGTTTTGCGAAAATCAAAAGAGAGAGATTTTTAAATTAACCAAAAACTTTATGCATTTATATTAGTAAAACAAGAACCAAACAGAATTCTCGTTTTAGCTATAGTGTAAGTAAATATAAATAACCAAAAGATAAACTAAACTGAAAATAATATTGCTTAACTCTGCGATTCCGTAGCCAACTCAGGAGTTGACCGGACCCTCCAGGGTAAAAAGCCTCCTTCCTAGAAGGGATAACAAAAAATATAAATATTCAAACTAAAATAGTGATATAAAATTTTGAAAAAAAAAATTTAGAAATGGCAAATCCAAACAATCTAATTAGACCCCTCGTACTCGGGATTAATCCTCCTGCTGCATCAACAGCACCGTCAGGCCCTAATAACACAATTCCGCCAGAATTGGCGAACATGATAAAAAACAATAGGGGCAAGTGTACCTAATGTAGTACATAATATTCTTAGTAATAAAATAAACCCGGTCATTACGGGCCAAACAATAGACGAACAATTCCAAAACAACACGAATGAAATGGATAAGATTCCACACGTTGTGAAATCCCTAAGGGAATTTTCAGGAAATGCTTCAGAATTTAGTTCCTGGAAAAAAAGTGTCGAACGCATTTTAAGAAACTACGAACCCTTAAAAGGGACACCTAAATATTTCGGCATTTTAAATGTCATCAGAAATAAGATAGTTGGAAAGGCAGATATAGCCTTAGAATCTTACAACACCCCCCTAGACTGGACAGCAATATCCCGCTGCTTGACTACTCACTACGCAGACAAACGAGACATAGGCACTATAGAGTACCAAATGACATGTCTCATACAAGGACGAATGACAATTAACGAATTTTACCAAAAGGTATATGGACACTTATCTTTACTTCTGAACAAGATAGGATGTATGGAGATAGGAGAAGAAGCAGTCCACTTGTTAACGGAGAATTACCGCGCTAAAGCCCTCGATACTTATATAAGGGGACTTTTTGGTGATCTTCCTCGGCTACTTGGCATTAAAGAGCCAAAAAGCCTACCTGAAGCCCTCCATCTTTGTCTCAAATTAGAAAATCAAAGCTTCAGAGCTTCTCACGCTAATAACCAAATCTCTATCACACCATCAACTTCTCGTCAACAACTCATGAATCAGAAACAGCCACGACAGAAGTACACCCAACCCAGATATCATCAACTATTAAACCCTCAAAGCACATCCAAATTTTATCCTGAACTAGCTTATCTACCAAATCCCTTGACATATTCCAACCCACAAAACTACGATAGCAACCAACTAAACCTTAATCACTCTAACATTACATTAGGTACACCCTATTGCTGAAGTTACCATGTTTTTTATCATGTTCGCCAATTCTGGCGGAATTGTGTTATTAGGGCCTGACGGTGCTGTTGATGCAGCAGGAGGATTAATCCCGAGTACGAGGGGTCTAATTAGATTGTTTGGATTTGCCATTTCTAAATTTTTTTTTTTCAAAATTTTATACCACTATTTTAGTTTGAATATTTATATTTTTTGTTATCCCTTCTAGGAAGGAGGCTTTTTAACCCTGGAGGGTCCGGTCAACTCCTGAGTTGGCTACGGAATCGCAGAGTTAAGAAATATTATTTTCAGTTTAGTTTATGTTATTGGCTGTACAAGTCGTATTTTATCTTTTGGTTATTTATATTTACTTACACTATAGCTAAAACGAGAATTCTGTTTGGTTCTTGTTTTATTAATATAAATGCATAAAGTTTTTGGTTAATTTAAAAATCTTTCTCTTTTGATTTTCGCAAAACTAAGGCAATATTTACGTTTCTTTTAAAAATTTTCTGTAGCTTAATAATTTATTAAAATTTTCCTTTCACTTAATAATTTAACAATTTTTTTTTTTTTAACTTTTTTCACAATTTTTTTCGCTCTGTTTTTTTTTTTTATTATTAATTATATTCCTTATGCTATTTACACTATATACAGCTTCATTATCCTCGTAACCGGTGATTGTGTATTTATCCCTTTTCTTTGTTCGTACTAAGGTACATCTTCTCACACTGTTTTTGTTACCTTGGCTGTAGGCTTGCGCTACTATTTCTTGTTGGTATCGTTGGAGCATCCAGGAAGTCTCTTTTCCTATCCTTTTCACGCTCTTTTTGATGTGTTGGTTTTTCTTAACACTGTCTTTTTCGCGGCGTTTTTTTATATTTCTTAACGGCACTTTTAGACTTGCACGAACGGAACAAGCTTTTTTAAGCTTGGGCGCCAATTATTGCCGGTTAAATTAAAACGGCTAAAAAAATTTATATTTTTGGGTAAAATTACCTTTATTGTCAAATGTTCTGCTAAGCCTAAATTACAATTTCAATTAGCAATTATTTATAACTTAAAAATTACTTATGCTGGCACTATTGATTTATTTACTTGTGTCTCGTTGCAATGGTTGCATTGTTGTTGGTCAGCATTAATTCCTGGTTGTAGTTTATACTGCGCGTGCCGGATGTTGATTGGTTAATTGCTTATCCAGCATTATACGCTGAACACAATGGTTGCGACAGACGACAAACGACATCTGTCAAATATTAAAATACACACGTTCTTATGGACACTGTTATTTTGACAGCTGCACGACTACACGACGGTAGGCCGACAGTTGTCGTTCTCGCTAACTTCAATATTCCCCTATATTTGGCAACGACAGTAGGACGACAGTAGAGTTGACAGTAGAATGGAAGATAGAGAGATGAGGAAGAGTGGTGGTGCCACTAATATGTAAAATGTAAAAGTATTCACAGATCTTACAAACTTAACGTTATTTTACAAATAAAAGCATAAAATAGCTCTATTATATCATTTGTAATAACAATTAATAATTTAAAACAAAAATATATACCTATTTACTTATTTTTTGCTTAAAAAATTTCACTTTGAACAAAATATTAAAATTTCATTGAAGTGCAAGGTATTAGTATGGCCACAACGAACTAGTGTACATGCAAAATGGAGAGCTGTGTTGTCTTGTGTACATGCGTTCATGTAGTAGGATGCACAACGCCGTTTTCAGTTCACTGTCGTGATGCCAAGGTGTGTCGCAAGCATTGTATTCAGCATATTATTCTGCTTATCGCAGTTAACTTTAATGTTGCTAACTTATACATCATTTGTTGGGCAATGCCGTACACATGCAAAATATGTATGTACATATAGAGCAGTGCGCGCACACTTTTTACTGATAAATGATAATATCACGATTTGAATTTGAATTGTACTTCCATATGGATGTATGTAATTATGTGCTAATATGTAAGTGCGTATGAAAATTTAAATGAAGAAATGTAATTTACATACAATATTATTGTAATATATTAAGTTTTTTAGGATATTATGATAGTATCTCATATACATACATATATGCGATATATATATGTATATAAAAACATTCATATATAAAATTATATTATATTATAAGAAATATTTAAAAATTAACGGCTATTCACACATTAACTACAAATATATATTTTGAAAATATTATAATTTAATTAAAATGTTATCAGTTTTGCATGTATTCATAAATATTCGCAAAATGATAATCATATCAATTAATATGATGGCATGTAACGTAAACTTATAAGCAAAAGGCCAACATACGTCTTAAATAGCAATGTATGTATATTTCTGAGCATAATTTTCATTAAATGCTCAGCTCTGTTCTCGTGCCACTGTTACCATTTCTCCTTCTGAGCTAGCTGTGGTGAAACACGCTCATCGCATTTTGTTAGCTTTTGACAGTTCACACGCTTGTCCGTTGTTGGACCTTCTCTATAAATATACGTTCTCTGGTTTCGCACTTTAGGCATTTTTCGGCACTTTAAAATTAATACAAAAAAAAAACACGTTTTAACCGCACAAAAACACGTCTTATCCGCGCAAAATCACCAACTTTACGAAAATTGGCGCAATTATTGACACTTAAATTTTATGTAAAGTTTAAAACATATTTACATATGATATATAATATATTTAATTTTGGCGCAATTATCGACACATGTCAATTTGCCCAATATATTAATAGCAGAAAGAAGGAGGGTTACTTTCATTTGAGAGTAAAGCTCAATACTTATTTACGTATGATATATGTATACAAAGAACATGTAAGAAGAAGATTTTTACTTAATATGTAAATATTTATTTGATTTTGGCGCAATTATTGACACTTGTCTTAATATACAAAATTGGGCCAAAACGAAATAATGAAATACATATGTAATTACTTTTGCATGTCAATATGGAAATGCCGACGGCAAAACGCAAAGGCATACATTGCACATACATACAAGCGATTTCTTGGTTGAAAGCAAAAATTGAAGCATGAGAAATTGAAATAACGACGGCAAAACGAAATTCCTGATATTCGTACATTGCGTATGAAAGGAAATGCCTGGTTCAAAGCTAACATGAATCATGAATATATCATCATAACGTTTAGGTAAATCTTTTATTTACTTAAAATGACTTATTATAAAATAAGATAAAATTAACATAAAATAATTTGAAAAATAATAAAAAAAAAATTAAAAAAGGTCTAAATACATATTTCCATACCAAATTGAACATATGTACATATTTCCTAAGGAATATCAAAGAAATTATTTTTCTTCAATATTCTCTGTTTGGGAGTATCATGCATACATATATTTATGTCTCTTCATATTCTTGTATATGAGAGACCAAAGAAAATAAAGCATTTCTACATTTTCTAGGTGAGATAGAGAACATAAAAAAATGTCTTTATGTTCTCTGTGTGAGATTTGTGTTTTGTACACATTTTTCGGTGTCAAAAATGAAATAAAATATAAACCAAGAATGATAGAATACAAGATTACGACAACCGCCATTATGATACGTCATAGTTGCGTGTTGAGAAGAACAAGAGTGAAAAACTGTCAAATGGCCTGCATATATATCGTGAATATAAACAAGCAAAACGAGACTCGTCATGGGCATGCATACATATATTTATCTCTTTTCATATTCTCTGCTTGGGCATATGTATATGCCATGTCATCATATGCCGTAAATCAGGGATGGGCACATCTTTAGCCCACAAAGTTAGCAAAGTGCGCACGGGGGCTAGATGAGGGGAATATCAGTTTACGGAGAGAAGGGCATAAAAAGTTGCGAAAAGTTGCGAAAAAAATCAATTACATTCCTCCGTAACTTAATGTTCATCGCAGAGTGGTTGCGGCAATACTGTCATTGTACACAAATTTAAGAGCGGAAGTTTACTTCATATCGGAATTGTACAGTTGTGTGAACAAAAAGAGGTAAACGTAATTTTCACGTTTTAGAGATTCGCATTGATATCTGTTTTAATTTACCTTTGCATGCTGGAAATTCTAATCACTGTTCGGAAAAAAATATATATGTTATACTTGTATCTAAAAACCATTTTATTTAATAAGATAACAGCATATTTTAAAACTTCACAACACCTTATGATTGTTCCTATTTTGTTCACACCACTGTACATGTGATAGATCAGTTAATGGTGGTGATGCCAGTTGTAAAAATTCATTTTAGTTACAATTGGGGAAACTTATCTCAAGTTGTGGGCTTTTATACGTACATATGCATATCTGCATAAATAAAAAAGAAAAGATTCCAGTTTCCATTATATGTATTGTGTTTAAACATATTGCAGTTCCATTTAATGAAAATGCTTATATAAATATATGATTTGTGATATTTTCAGTTTGGTTGATTTATCAAAATATTCAAAGAATTGAGGTTTTTTTCTATAATTGTTTTGTTAAATTTTAAAAATCTAAGTTGCCTCTGGAAATGTATTAAAATAATAATATGCGCTATAGAAAGGGAACACATATTTTCAAAAATATAAGAAATCATCAAATTAAAATATATTTGCGCGGTATGGCATTATTGATTGAGAGTGGCTAAGCGCACAAATAGAATACAAACGCTAATGGCAGAAACATCTTCTCATTTCGCAACGAGCGGCAAGCGTTTTGTTCTCGTTTTCATTGGAACAATGTTGCCATTACTAAATACGCATATGTAGTTTTGTACAAATCTAAGTTTTCAATTATAATTTTTCATAATATAAAATATCAAAACTGAAATCAAACTATTAAAACTAGTTTATATATTTGTAAATAATAGAATTCGATTCTGAATTTGAGTTATTTTAAGAAAATTCCAAATATATTGAAGGCAATTTTTATAATTACTACAGTATATCGAGCCTGGCAACCCTGCGGAAAACCCCAAGAATGTTGGAAATTCTACGATTGGCGGATGGTAGAAGGGTTGTTGGGTAATTATTTACATTGCGCTCTTATAAGATTCATTTGGTCATATGTGTTTGAAGAAACAGTGGTTCATAAATTGAGTTATTATTGAAATTACTTTTTATAAGGAAGTTAAAAGAAATAACCTGGTTTGAAACTTTTTGCTTCGAAAATTATATCTAAAATAAGAAGTAGGTTATCTGATTTAAATTTTGGTACAATAATGCGTGTAGCTATAGCAAATGAGATTAAACCAAACGTATAATTTATTATTTCAAATAAACAAAATTAAATGCTGATATAAAGACATATTAAAAAAAATAATTACTAAAATCAAATATTTATTATATTTCTTGTTATTTGTCTTACATTTTATAAATTCATAGTAGTTACAAAGAAACTTAAAATTGTTAGGCAATTTTACAGTTATTATTCACAGTGCAACTTCTCATATATGCGCGCGCTCTCATTTGTAAACATGGTGTGGTAAACTACGTTGCTCTCACTTCCCTCTTCATGTTTGCCCGCGATGATCCCCTCACCTAGCCCTCAAAATGTGCACTCGTGCCCTCACGGGCAAAATGCCACTGAGGGCTAATGTGCCCATCCCTGCCGTAAATACATATATTTATTTCTCTTTATATTCTTTGTTGAATATGTGGAGAACTGTTAAAAATGTTAACATTTTACAGCGTGACTTCTGTGCTTGTGAGGTGAATTCCCTACGGTAAATCTAACAAATGTTCGCTGTCGAACCTGCACCTTCTCTATGTTTTGACATTCTCTGGTCATACGCACATATTTATGTATTATATGTACACATGAGCAGCGCGCACTTATCACTTATCAGTGATAACATGATTTGAACTCGCGAAAGCGAATATAAACACATATGGTAATGATACATACATATGTAAATTTTGAATGATAAAATATACGATTTATGTACATTTATCACTATTGTAATATATTCAATTTTTATAATATACTAGCTGACCCCGCAGCCGTTTTCCTGCGTGAAATTCTGTGTTTTGAAATGAAAAGAAGGTTAAATTTATCATTTCTTTTTTTTTCAATGTAACGCAGCTTGATAAACAGCATTTTTTGGTTTCTGTTCCGGTGCGTAAATCTACAGAGAAGATAGTTTTCGAACTCGTAAGCACGCCACGTAATTTTGGCCGTGTGAAAAACATAGCATTTCCAAATTTATGCCATACACCTCTAGCGACTATCCTTGTGTCCTGTTGATTGTAATCGCAAATGCAATTTTCCCTAGAAACTGAATATGTGTGAACTGAAATGGCAAATTGTTGGAATTCACGTAAATAATGCGGGGCCATATCAAGCCTCTCCAAAGAATTTAGAAATTCCACTGGATAATTTACGGCGATCGATCGATTTGTCTGAGCGCAAGTCTCCCGGAATTTGACTTTGAATCTTCCAGTTTAAGTCAACAACATTGGCATTTTTGGTAGCTAACATTGCGCGAGCACTTCAGGAATCGTAGTTACGATAATTTGGCCAATGCCCGAACATTCGTGATGAGTTCATATTTCGTGAATTGATAACCGGCGAATGGAATTGATATCAAACCACCGGAAGTATCAACCGGAATTAACCCATTTCCAATTTTTTGTACAGTATCCCTTGGGTTGAAATACACTCTTTGGCTGTTCTCCAAATTAACTGCGAGACGCACAACACTCGGAAATCATTCATGAATTGCAAAAGTAAATATCCTACAAAGCGCTGTAGTGCAGTTCACGTATCGACCGTATCGTTCAAGACCAATAACCGCCATGTGGCTTCCTTTGGTGATCTACTTACAAACGTATTTTATCGATTACACCAAACTGCAATACTCAACATTGATATAATTTTTGAATGTGAATTAGACAATAATGGTGAATATAGTACGATCCATGTGTTGTCAACTTCGATATTCACTCTTCTAAATTGAATGCTAAATGTTCTGCCACTGTCGTCTGGACGCCGATAGAGTGGATATCCATCATTTCTAGTTTGTGTTCCGAAAGAAAAGCACGTGGATACCGTTTTGTGCATTTATTGTCAGACATACAAACCGAAGTGGGATTTTGGTGTCTGCAAGGTCCATGAACCATATTCGTTTTCATCACTTCGTATAATAATGGATCTTTCTCTGCATCAGGAATTTCCGCAGAAATGATTTCATCAATTTGATCTGGTGGAACCACTATCCACCATCCAAAGAAGAACATCGTAACTGTTGTTTGAAAAGTCGTGCTGTGACATCGTGATGATCGCTTGCTGATTGACCGCGATCTATAATACTGCACGTACTATGTCACCGCATCCTGTGAATACTCGTTCATGTGCCTTGGTGTGACGCCGACCGATATTAGCGCGACCACTTCGTGGCATCGTAACAAATTTCAATCTGAAATTGATCACTTTGTGTGTGACCTACATAACGCTTTCACTGAATAATTTTCAAAAATTTTTGAAGCAAACGACAAATTTGAACGATTCAAATAATTGAAAAACAAAACAAAAAAATTAAAAAAAAAATTTTGTCTGGAAAAAAATAACTTTTTGGAAGTGTCCAATTTTCCGACTTTTCCTCACGAAAAGCATACGGTTTTTTTATTTCCAAACCTTCCCCGATCCACACAGAATATTCTCTGAAAATTTCATCAAGATTGGTTCAGTCGTTCCCTTAGCGCTACTAACAAACAAACATTCATTCGTTTGTATGGAAAAAAGAAAAGGGCTGTTTTTAGGGGTTCCCGGCAAATATTCGAACTTTTCTTGCCGTAAAAACCATCCTTGAGACTCACCGAACATTTTAAAAAAAGAATTGGCGAAATTGGTCCAGGCGTTTTTGAGTTATGCGCTTACCAACACATTTTGCGATTCATTTTTATATATAAGATTATTATAGTTTGTTATATACATATGTAATGAAGTATGCACATAAATATGATGATAGATATGCACAGGAAGAATTCATATGAATACACATGTCGGCATGTAAACGTATAAAAACATGTATATGCAAAATAGCTAACATACGTCTGTAACAGCAATATACATATACATACATATGTATGTAATTCTGAGCATATTTTTCAGTGAATGTTCAGCTCTGTTCAAGCGCAACTGTTAAATTTTCTCCTACCGAGCAGGCAGTGGTGAAACTCCGAGTTAGCCAAAAATATTTTTACGTTCTCCGCGCCGTGAACCTTCTCTATGAAAAACGTTCTCTGCACGGCTTGTATCGCCACGGCGACAATCATATCTATGTGGGTATATGCCATTAATATCGTTCCTCCAAGAAGAATTTTAGTTGGAAATAAACAACAATCCAAGAAAATGTACTACAAGATATCGAACAACAATGGATGGTGTATTTATTAGATATCTTGATAATGTGATGTCTAATACTTTTGTAACATACTTCAGTTATCATCGACCAATTGTCACAGTAATACCGTCAGAGGCAACTTGGAATGTAACTATTAAGGAAGTCACTGATGAAAATAATTGAGTTGACGTGATTTTAAACAAATATTTGGATAAAATTTTGAATATAAAGAAAATAAATGTTTATTGAATAAACTATTTGTCATCATTTTCTGGAAAAAATTCATAATATTATATTCTTTCATTGTGTATCATATTTAGTTCCTGTCATAATCTGTACTTTTTAACCTATTACTTGTATAAAATAATTTCGATGTTTCACATCTGCCAGCTGCCAACTGACAGCTCACTCTTTTTGAATTTGATAATCTAAAACTTTGTCTTTGTTCTTTTCAACCAATTGTTTTATTTCCGGAAAATTCTTCCTATTGAAAAATAATTCCACTGGTTTTTGCTTTGTCAACGTGTGTATTGTCCTATTACAGAGAACGTATAATATAGAGATTCATAGAAGGTTCACGGGCAGCACCGTTTTACGACATTTTATTTTTTGGAGGGGTACTCTTTTCTATTAGTGGATTTCACCACAAAATCAGGGGTACTATTTTCTATAAGCGGATTTCACCAATATTTTACAGAAGCGTCGAAAATAGCAGAATTGAGCATTTTCAGTGTTAAATGAGAAAAGTAATGCTAAATTCAATGTACGCTTACAGATTCGCACATTTACAATGCGCAAACAGCTATGGATATCATTTATAGATATTCTCCATATATTTGATATCAAAGCACATAAATATGTATGTGCAATTTGACCCATTTAATGATGAATTGCACTAAATCTGTTGAAATGTATAATAAAGTCATGTTTTTATATACATACATATGTATGTGTGTACATATGTATGTATGTATGTATTTATTTGCTTTGGGCATTAGAAGTTTTGATAACATCTTAAAAGACCATATCATATGCATACAATTATGTGTAAAAAGATTTTAAAAAACCTTTCGCATAATGCTCACATATTCACATATGTACATACATACTATGTAGTTTTGTGTTCATGTAAACAAATTTGAAAGAATCATTCATGTTTGTAATTTTGTCTACACAAAACTTTGTTTGTAAATATACACACCCATTGTTTCACACAAAAACTCCGTTGTCACGGACAACCAATGGCCGAACTTTACGTTTTGTGAAAAAGTCAATGTGTCGAAGGACTGACGCGACAAAAAAAAAAAAATAAACGAATGGCCGCCGATTGTCACCGCTTCCCTTGCCGCTGTACAGCTCCGCCTACAAACCAGCGTAAATATGTACGAGGTGTGTTCAAAAAGTATCGCGAATCGTAACTGACAGTTTTCTTTGATTGCAGGGGCGGGGTGCATCATGAGTTCTTGCCACAGGGAAGAACGGTCAATATTTGTGGAAGAACAAAAATTGGCTTTTGCACCACGATAACACCCCTGCTCACACACATCGTTGCTTGTGCGCGACTTTTTGGCCAAAAACAACATACTAATGATGCCGCAGCCACCGTATTCCCCAGATCTGGCCCCCTGTGACTTTTTCTTGTTCCCTAAACTGAAAAGGCCCATGAAAGGACGACGTTACGCTTCTCTTGATGAGTTAAAGACGGCATCGAAGGAGGAGCTGAAGAAGATAAAAAAAAATGATTTTTTGAAGTGCTTCGAAGATTGGAAAAACCGTTGGCACAAGTGTATAATATCTCATGGGGATTACTTTGAAGGGGACAAAATAGATATTCATGAATAAATAAATAGTTTTTGGAAAAACACAAAATTCGCGATACTTTTTGAACACACCTCGTACATATGTTTATGCGTGAGCTTGCATACATATCGATGCAGCTGCGTAAAAATATTTCAGAATTAGGAAATATTTTCTACATTCCTTGACAAATACAGTCAATCCCGGTTATGTGCCACATTCAAAGATACAGATATTTGTAGTTAGTTAAAAATAAAAATATAATATGGTACATAAGTGAGTGAGGATACTTAAACGAGTGGTACTTCCAACAATAATTTCTACGTATTTCAAAAAAACAAACCGTGAGATGCAGTAAGATATAATATAAGCTGTTAAGAGTGTAGAGGGAAGGATTTGATTTTCCTTTAAGCGGAGAACTACTTAACCGGGATTGACTGTACACATAAATCAGAGGAATATTGAATATTTTCTTTGAAATATTTCTTGACTTGAAAATCAACAAATAAACTCTGTTGTCGATTTTATTCTAGATATATATTTGCGGGGTTGTCACTTTTTTTAAATAAAATTTCAGAATATATTCAATTTATGAATTTTAGATTTTGAAATCGTCGCGAAAGACGCTTGTAGGCAAGGCATGCTCGGAGAGATGTAATGGCTTTTGCTTTTATGAATGAATCGAATATGCTTTTTGAAAGTACGTTTGCATTCATTAATGAAAATTTTGTTGTTGTGTAATTTACTACAAATTTTGACGTCGGCAATTTGGCTGCCATATTGATTTCTCATGCTATTTGTGACGATTGTTGTTTTTGTACAACAATATTTGTAGTTTTTGCGGGTAACATATCTACATGCGTACGCACATAAGTATGTATGATGTGTATGTATGTATATTATTTGTGTGGGAATATCATGCGCACATATCTACATGAGTGCGCATATAAGTATGTATGATGATGTTTGAGACGATTGGAGAACAATATTTGTAAATTTTGTTGGTAAGTTTGTGTATGCATCATACGGCAATGTTACACACATGCAAATATGTACATACATATGTTCATATACATTAATGCGCGCTGATATAGTGTATTGATAAATGATAAAATAACTATTTGAATTTCTGAATGCATATGTATAAAATATAAATAAAAATATTAAATGTCCTAATTGACTATCAGTGATACATGCGAATATACATAGATATGTATGTATGTACATATGTACATATGTATGTGTTAAATGATGAAAGGTAGGATTTGCCTAAATTGATTATTAGAATATTAGTATTTTGTGATGATATGTTATGTACAATATACATACATATATGTATATTATCAAACATAAGAAATATTCAAAAAGTAGGTCTTATTTGAAGATTGTAAATAAATATTACTATGAAATAGCATATGTACTATAATTTAACTAAACAAAACGAAATTCATATCAATAAATATGATTCCATATACATAAACGTACATATGTAAGTTAACAAAATAAATATTTTGTTATACAGTGTGCTGTACCATGTAAGCCTAAGAATGCTCTGGAATGCAGGTACATAATTTGGCAAACACATCACGCCACTTTACCGCTACCCACTAAAAGAACGCCAAACTAAAAATAGAGATTTTAATGACGCTACTAGCACGCCACTTTACCGCTACCCACTAAAAAAACGCCAAACTAAAAATAGGGATTTTAATGAAGCTACTAGCACGCCACTAACAATATGCGTCGCTGCCGACGTCTCGTTCTGCCGGCGCTTAGAATATTAAGTTGGTGATAGCTTAAGCTTAGATTTAATTCGGCTATCCTTCAAGCAGGTTGGACATCGCTCCAACAAACTTTAACTTTAAGAAAGTATTTTTGTACAGCTTTTATAAAACGTAATGAAATAAAAAATTTAAATAAAAAACTTAAAGACATTTAACTTGTATATGCAAAGAGAATAACATGTGGCTGTAGTATCAAAGCAAACCTCATACATATCATGACATATCCACATGTGAACGCATGTAAGTATGTATGTTGTGTATGCATTGTTTGTGTGGGAATGTCATACGCACATATTTACATGTGTACTCATATTGTAAGTATGTATGATGATTTTTAAGACTATTGTTGTTTTTCCAGAAGAATGTTTGTATTTTTTGATTTACATGCGTACGCATATATTATTTGTGTGAGAATGTCATACGCACATACATACATATGAGTGTACGTACATAAATATAGAGAAGCGCGCGCTTTTAATATTACTGATAAATGATAATATCTTGATCTGAAATTCATTTGCACTTGCATACATATCTGCAGGATAGATGCGTATGAAAGTTTTAATCGATAAGAGGTGTAATTTACATATAATATTATTGTAATAAATTATGTTTTTAGGATATTACGGTAATATATCATATATATAGCACATATACACGTATATGAAATTATATTATATTATCAAAGATAAGAAATATTTAAAACGTAGCTTTTATTTGCACGTTAACTACAAATATTACATTGAAAATAGCATTTCATTACAATATTATCAATTTTGCATGAATTCACAAAAATTCGCAAAATGATATTCATATCAATTAATACGATTGCATGTAAACTTATAAAAATATAGGCAAAAGAGCAACATACGTCTGTAATGGCAATGTATATTTCTGAGCATAATTTTAATTGAATGCTCAGCTCTGTTCGCTCAGCACTGTTAAAATTTCTCCTTCCGAGCCAAAAGTGGTGAAATCCAGTAATAGGATTTTGTTAGCTCTTGACAGTTTACACGCCTGTCCGCAATTGAACCTTCTCTATATTATACGTTATCTGCTATGAATCAGGTGACAAGCAAAACAATGAACTGCCAGACAAAATCCCGTTAAAAATAACTGACAAAATCAGTTTGTTATTTTTCATTGTGGAGTACATAAGTAGTTGTGTTGTGAAAATATAGTGTTTAGGTTCTTTTTATTAAAAATATAGTGTATAAGTGTTTTTACTAAAAATATAGTTGGTAAGTGTATTATTAAAGCCATCGTAAATACATGTATATAAATATATTATGTTTTCCTAACGTATTATAAGAAAATGCCGAGAACTAAAAATAAGTGTGTGGCTGGATGCGTAGGAGCGCGACGGTTTTTCAATTTCCCCAACAAGGAGAAAGGTGGATCCAGGTTCGTAAATAATTTTAATTAGTAGAAAAATATAGTTATTTAGTGAAATTTAGAAATATTTTTTCATAAATTGTGCCCATTTTGATATTGTTTTAGATGCAATTTATTGCATGATAAAAAATATATCATACTTGCGAAATGTAATGTAATTTAGTAAATAGTATTGTAATATTTAATAGATCTAATTTAATATGTTGTTTGGAGTAGCGTAGTAGATGTAAATATTACTATAATTATAAATTATAAGTACAAATAAATGTAGTACGAGTAGAAAGTAAGTATCGAAAATACTAATAAATGTTATAATGTAACAATATTGGTTTTATTTGTAGTCGATATTAGATTTTAAAATTTATTATTATAAGTAAAGGTAAAGGTTTAGGGTGCATTTGTTTTTTCTTAGGCATAATATTTGGAAACAACGATTGGGCGTAGGAGAAAATCGGCAAAAATATTTATATGCCTGTGACCGCCACTTCTCGGATGAAGTCCGGTATTTGAAAAAAATATCGCCGACTGCGGTTCCGGATAAAAATTTATCTCCTACACCCAGTTTTCAGGTAGAATTTAACGATCCTACTTCGACTATCGAATTAGGAATATTAGATTTTGAACCTAAATTGGTCGAGAACCCCTCAGGTTCAAGCGACCTGTTATTGCTAGCGTCTGTAGCAGAAGACGCACTCGAACAGGAAATAGGAGTTTTTGAAAATATTTCCATGGGCGATAGTTCGTTAGAATAAGGATGTCAAACAAGTTTTAGTTTGACATCCTTCGCGTCTAAAAACTTAAAATTAATGGAGGAAAATGTAAGTTTGATGGTTAAATTAGAAGAAAAAGATGAGGAGATTAGTAATTTAAAATTTCAATTAAAAGAAATGTCGGTAAAGCTGAAGTCTTTAGAAAGTGAAATTAAAAATTTAGGAGAGGTTAGTAATTATGAAAATTTTAATAGAAATCTTCCTCCTCAAATAAGTAGTATAATAAAAAATAGTTTAGTAAATTGTAGCCGTCAACCAAATGGTCGTAGATACGACACCTATTTCAAAACTTTGGCTTTAGGTGTATACTTTCTTTCACCTTTAGCATATAGACACCTAAAACCTCTTCTTAGATTTCTGGAAGAGAGAACACTTGACGAGTTCGTTTCCGAATGGCGCCGAGACCACGGTTGTAGTAATAGTTCTTTAAAGTGTTTAGAGTTAAGAAGTCGGGGTTTTACGCAGGAACAAAAGTTTGTATCAATTTTGTGCGATGAAATGGCACTTAAGAGTCATTTCCAATACGTCCCTAAATACGATAAGATTATAGGAGTAGAAGATTACGGCGATGAAAATCGTACGTCTCGTATAGGTAATAGTGCAATGACTCTTATGGTTAGAGGTATTGGTGGAATGCCTTGGACACACCCACTCTCCTATTTCATTGTCCATGGTTCATGTAAAGGGGATGTCGCCAAAAAGTATATATTTGAGGCCATCACCCAATTACAAAACATAGGTCTCATACCTTGCCATTTTGTTTCAGATCAGGGATCTAATTTTGTCTATTTATCTAGGATTTTAGGAGTGACCGAAGAACGCCCATATTTTCAGGTTAATGGCAAGGATATATTCTTTTTTTTTTTTTTTGATAGCCCCCACCTTTTAAAAAGCGCTAGGAATTGTTTAGAAAATTCAAAAAATAAAGTCAGTTTTAAATCGCGTTCGGTGAGTTGGGATGACATTGTACATTTCTATAATAAGGATTCCCAAAATCCCGTGCGTTGCGCCCCTAAACTGTCTGAAGCACATATGTTTCCTAATAACTTTCAAAAAATGAGTGTGAAGCTGGCATCCCAGGTTATGAGCGACACTGTAGCCTCTGGTATGCTCGCTTCATACAGTTCAGGGCTTTTGTCGTGCCCTAATGCTCGATTTTTAAGTACCGCGGAATATTTTTTATTTTTTAATAAGCTATTTGATATTTTTAATAGCAGCAACTTTGAAGCTATTTTGCCAACAAAAAAAAATTTTTCGGCGTCAGACAACCAGTTAGAATTTTTAGATGAGGCAGCAGGAATTTTAAAGACAATTAGAATAGAAGACGAAAATGGGTCTAACATAACAAATTCTTTTAATAATATCAAGGGTTGGATTTTAAACATAAGTAGTTTAAGACGTTTGTGGCGATTTTTGTCACAGTCAGGCTTCACTAACCAACAGACGCGAAGACTTTGCCAGGACAATTTAGAACACTACTTCGGACATATTAGAAGAGGAGGGGGAAGAAGTGTAGGGATTACCCCTTACATGTTTTGCAATCTTTTTAAAAAATCTTGGGTGTTGCGATACGCCAATATCGTAGTAAAGGGAAACTGCGAACTCGTTGCAGAAAACGAAACATTTTCAATTGCACAGTCTCATCAAATAATAGCAAGTGTGTGCAATGACAAAGTGGTACGGGATCTTTCTTGGCAAGAATTTCAAGGTCTACCGCGACCAGACCAAACCTTTAATCGGATAGCAGTAGGAGAAAATTTAGAATTAGATTTAGAAGTAGATTTCTTAAAAGAAAACGCAAATTCGTATTTCTGTGGCTATTTTTATTTAAAAATTTATAAGACACACGCTTGCTCCCAACCCTTGCCATATATAGGAGATAATGATATTTCACGAGAATTTTATTTTATTCAACAGAGACAAGTTGACAGGTGTAGTTTAGTAAGACCGCCACAGGAATTTTTAGATTATTTAAATAAATTAGAAGCAATTTTCCTAAAGGAATTTGATTCAACTTGTCATAGGATAGGTGTAGGGCAAATTTTATTTGATAAACTCAAATGTGTCAGACCCTATTCCTGCTGTGAAAATTGCAACAGTGATCTAATTTTAACATTATTTGTTAAAATTAGAATTTTCTTTTTAATTAAATTTTATAATAGAAGCCTTAGTACCCCTAATTTTAAGTCAAAAATATTATGCGTTTCGCACTTGTAGGTACAGTAGGTGGTAAAATATCTTCAAAGCTCTACGGAAGCATATGTGTGTAAACTTTAGTTTTTGAATTTTTTTCTCATATATTAACATATATAATTTTTACATATTTTTAAAACTTCTATTTTCTGCCCAGCCCTTTTAGTTTTAAATTATGTAATAATTACCCCTGAAAACTGGGTGTAGGTTAGTTTGTATATATGTAAATAATGCGTACTCATTTTATTTATTTTCTTATTTTATATTCATATTTATTGGTTACAAATATTTGCTGTTAAACAGAATAATGAAATGTGATATTTTGTTTGTATAGTTTTAAGATTTTTTTGTTTTGAATGATGTTTTTGTTAATTTTTATATTATTTCTGAATTTCGACAAATATTGTTATTTTTGTGATTTTATTTTGTACCTATATGGGTGATATAGGCCTATAGGGGAACCGAGCACCCAAAACTAACTTCGGTAACGCGCCTTTTGTATACCTAAGCGGTGGTGTGGAAATTACAAACTCCCAAAACATTTACTAAAAATTCCCTAACACATTTCTTCCATAGTGGCATCATTGGCAAATGTTATAAAAAATGCGTATCAATTTATCCATGGCGAACGGTCATCATGTCATCGTCGGATGATGATTATTTATTATTGGCATGTGCTGCAATTCTTATGAAAAGAAAAAAATGAGAAAGAAGAAGAAGAAGGCGGAGTGGATGAAAAACTGGTACAAACAGCGAAATAAGTTTACGCATGAAAATCTTCTCGCAGAATTACAAATATCTAGCAAAACGGATTTTTGTAATTTTTAATGAACTCTTAACTAAGGTGGAGCCATTAATTAAAAAAAATACAGTGCTGCGAGAAGCAATACCAGCTAACATGCGTTTGTCAGCAATCTTAAATTATTTGGCGACCGGAGATAAATTTGAAGATCTTAAATTTAAAACTGCAATTTCTCCTAGATCCCTTGGATTGATCATCATAGAAACTTCAGAGGCAATTATTTCGTCGCTTTCAACATTTATAAAAGTAAGTTATAACCTCAATTATTATATCAATAAATAAAGAATTTCGATTATGTTTTATTATAACTTTTTATTTCAAATTTTCTATTACTTTTACTTCATAAATTACATTTGTACATAAAATTAAAATTAATTAAAAATTATTCAGCATTTTTACATAAAATTAAAATGAATGAAAAATTAGTCGGTAAAATTTGAAAAAAGTTGCGAAATTTGAGATTGTGACGTCTCAGGATCACTCACTGACATTGTAGTATTAATAAGTTGTATAGGTGTGGAACTGCTGCTGCTAAATATTTGGCCTGCATTGTGTATTAGGCCATTAATTTGCACTGAGTTTCGGTGCAGTGTCCTCATCTGCCCCTCAAATAGAATGTCTTCCACAAATTTTTCGCATAAAATGCGCTGCTGTGGAGCCATCCTGTCTAATTTCACAGCCCAGGAGTTTGTTATTGTTGTTGTGGTTGTGGCTGGCTTGGCTGATAAATGTTTTGTTGCAATCTCTAACAGCACATCAGAAGCATCTGCTTTTCTTTTGGTTTCTTTTGGAACAGTTTCTTTAATAATATTCTGAAATGATAAAGAAATAAAAATACACATATTTTAAATTATATATTAATTAATATTTATTTAAACAATATAATATCTTTTCTTTATTGAATTCAGGTGCCGCAGTCAGAATCGGAATGGAGATCAATTGCAGAAGAATTTTATGAATTTGGAATTTTCCAAACTGCATAGGCGCATTGGACGGAAAGCATATTGCTATAAAAAAACCTCCAAACTCAGGATCATTCTACTATAATTACAAAAAATGTAGTATTGTTCTCATGGCAATTGTGAACGCAAATTATGAATTTATAGTTGCGGATGTTGCTACAAATGGGCGCATTTCTGATGGTGGTGTTATAAAAAAACCGACTTTGGGAAAGCTATTTACAATAAATATTTGCAAATACCTTCATCATCGCAACTATCAAATAGCAATAAAGTTCTGCCATATGTTTTTATTGGAGATAATGCTTTTCAAATGCATGAAAACCTTTTGAAACCTTATCCTGGCACCAATGTCACGAGCAAAGAACGCATCTTTAACTACAGGTTGAGTTGAGCGCGTAGAATTGTTGAAAATGTGTTTGGAATACTAGTATCTCGATTTGGTGTTCTACAAACCACCATTGCAGGTCGAGCCGGAAAAAGCCCAAACCATTGTTTTGGCTTGTTGCTATCTGCACAAATTTTTGCGCGCAAAAAAAATGTATTCATTCTCCGATATAATTGATAATGAAGTTACCAGCTCAGGGGATTTGGTTATTGGAAAATGGAATGCACATCGCGAGACTTTTGCAGAATATTTTAGCAACGAAGGGGCAGTTTCTTGGCAAGCGAAATATGCATAACTTTAAATTTAACTACATATTTTTTATGTTTATAAACATATTCTAAAAATAAAAGTTTATCGAAATATACGTTTTTTAAGAATTTCACTTAATGTAGTACTTCTTGATGTGCTTGGTTCCTCCACATCATTTCGAAATTGAATATGCGCATAGTAAAATAAATTTGACTTGATTTTGAGCGTCAAATTTGCATTTTTTTTGCTGTTCATGGGAGCAGAGTCCCATATTTTTGAACACTGATTCTTATGTAAAATTGGACGAGGAATCGAATGGAAAAGTCAATTATGAAAAAAAATTTGGAGAAAAGCACAAAAAACGGTATTTTTGGATATCAGAAAGCTGAGATTTTTTTACATAAAATTGGATAACTAGAAATTTTTTTCGCTCAATTTTGAGGTCGTTCAAAAATAAAAGAAATAGTCATTTTTTTGTTTGATCTCAATTTGAATTGCACGCCAAAAAACAATGGAGCAACTTTGACCACTAAAAAGTTAACAGATATTCTTATTTTGGTCTATATTATGAAATTCTAAAGTTTGGTCAAAATCGGAGAACCACGGGTACAAAACCATGTCGCCAATTGATGGAATGTCCCATATATGTGTCTATGCATGCTCCTTATGATACTCCTTGCCACAGCATTGTGATATTTTCATGCTTCAATTTTAACTTTCAACTTGGGATTCGCAATGTATGCAAATATGTAAGTATGTACATATGCTTTTGCGTTTTGCCGTCGGTATTTCCATATTGGCATGTAAAAATAATTATGATATGAATTCAATTCAATTTGGACTTGCATGTTTAATAATTTTATTTAATTTTTACATAATATACTATACTATAAATATTTTTGTATTATATTTCTTACTAATAGAAGTTAAATTTATAACAAAAATATATACATATGTATGTATGTACATCTTCTATCATATTAATCTTATGTATCTGCACATGCTCATATGAATGCATGTATACGCATGTGCGTACACTTATCAATATATTACATGTGCGCGCATTGATCTGCATGTTCATACATTCATATATTCTTATATTCTTATATGTACATATATTTGTATACATTGCCGAACAAATTTTGCACAAGCATACAAACAAACACGTAGCAATGCCGAAAAAGATAAACGAATGGCCGCCGATTGACACCGCTTCCCTTGCAATTGTAACAGCTTCACCATCCAACGTGCGTAAATATGTATGTATGTATACGTATGAGCATGAATACATATCGACGCAGCTTTTTGTCACGGAAAAATATTTAAGACAAATATTATAAATCGACAACTCCTATGTTGCCACTTTTCTCACTGCTTTCTTGGAACAAACACCAGAAGATGTTCAATTTAATTATGATTTTTAGCTTTTGCCGTAAAATAAAAGGCAAAAATTAAAAATAAATTCCGTCGAGATTCGAACCCGTGTACTCATTGTGGCTCTTCGAGCACTTGCCACCAGCACCACCATTGACACTTATATTGCGTTGTCCTAATTATGGTTTGGTCATGCATGGAAGAAATATACAATGGATCGCCGATTGTTACCTCTTTCCTTGCTGCTGGAACAGCTTCGCCAAAAAACTAGCGCAAATATGTATGCATATGTATGAGCTTGCATACATACCGACGCAGATTTTTGCGAGCCACGGAAAAATACTTATTTTATAGCAGGAACAGTCAAAAACGCTACTCCCTTCCTTCCTTTTCCTTCCTTATCAGAAAAATGTGTGCACAGTGGAGAACGTAGGAAAAACGCAGAAATCAGCAATCTTTGTTTGTTTTCATTTGAACAATGTTGCCATTGCCAATACGCATATGTAGTTTTGTACACATCTATGTTTTCAATTACAATTTTTTACAATATAAAATATCAAAACTGAAAACAAACTATAAAAAATAGTTTATATACTTATAAATAATAGCATTCGACTCTGATTTTGAGTTATTTTAAGAAAATTTCAAACATACTGAACAGATAGAATTATAAAAGTTGATAATTACTGCAGTATATCGATATTGGCAACCCTGCGTTGTGAGAGAGCAATCAGCTGCGACGTTATCTGCGGCAAAATCCAAATCTCGTAGATTCTCACGTCATCCCACGTCAAAGAGAGAAGGGAGTAGCGTTTTTCACTGTGCAGCTACATTGCGCGCCCATAAGATAGGTCGTGCCAGCTGACTCGGGCCACGATTCTGCGTTTTTGACTGTTCCTGCTATTAGAATTGACAGATATTGTATATCGACAAGAGCTATATTGCCACTTTTCTCACTTCTTTCTGTGAAGAAGCATCAGAAAGTTGTTCAATTTAGAATTTTTAGATTTTGCCATCGTCGCGAAAAGACGCTTGTAGGCAAAGGCATGCTCGGGGAGATGTTACGGCGTCTGTTTTTATGAATGAAGCGAGGTCGCTTGTGGCATATGCGCCTGCGTTTATGAATGAAATCGTTTTTGTTGTAAAATTTACTACATTTGGGCTTCGCCAATTCGGCTGCCATATTGACTTGTGATGCTTCTGCTATTTGGACAATTGCTGTTTTTGTAGAACAATGCTTCAATTTTTTGTTGGTGATATTCACATATGTGTGTTTGTACGCGTGTGCATTATTTGTTCGGCAATGTATACAAGTATATGTACATATAAGTGTATATGAATGTATGAACATGCAGATCAATGCGCGCACATGTAATACAGGGTAGGCCATTTAAAGTTGACCCATCTGGCAACGCTGTAACTTTTAACAGCGCTGACAAATCGGCTAATGTCATACCGCGTTAGAAGCGTCATTCGAAGACAATTTATACCATGGAACAGTACACTCCAAAAGAACGCGCTGAAATTGTTCAGCTTTATATTCAAAATAACTTTTCAATTGTGTTAACTCAACGTGCGTTTCGCAAAAAAAATAAAGTGAAAAGTGCTCCAGTTAAGAACACAATTAAGTCTTTATACGCAAAATTTGTGAACACCGGTAATCTCAGTAATGCCAGTCATGCATCCAGACAACGCACAAGACGTTCTGATGAAAATATCGAAGCTGTACGAGCCAGTATTGAGGAGACTCCATCGACATCGAGTTATCGCCGCTCTCAGGAATTAGACATCTCTCGCACCACTCTCCGACGCATAATTCATAAAGATTTGAAGATGTTTCCATATAAAATTCAAATGGCACAAAAACTAAACCCAGCTGATTTTCCGCGACGCCTTAATTTTGGCAAATGGGCCATCGAAATGGCAATGGGTCAACTTTAAATGGCCTACCCTGTATATTGATAAGTGATAAAATCATGATTTGAATTTCTGAACGCGCACATGCTATACATGCATTCATATGAGCATGTGCAGGTATGTAATTAAGATTAATATGATAGAAGATGTACATACCTACATACATATGAATATATTTTTGTGATAAATTTTTAATTTCTATTAGTAAGAAATATAATACAAAAATATTTATAGTATAGTACATTATGTAAAAATCAAATAAAATTATTAAATATTTTAGGACGCCAAGTCTTTTCACTTTTATTTCTCAAACTGTACTGCCTCAGTAGCTTTCTCACCGAAGACGTTTACATATACTCATTCTAACATAAATTCATTTTCTCTGCTTACATGCTATGTATTTACTTATATATCTTTGAAATGGACACATGAACTTGTGAAACATGAATATATGTATCAACACAATGACAACCAAGAATGTGTTTAAATGAATACAAATGAACTTTAAAAGAGAATCAACAATAACTGAAAACGAATCTTAAGTTAACGGGATATATCTACATTAACCTTTCAATGGTTTACTCTTTTATATTTAAATTAACCCGTCAATGGTTTACTCCTTTATATATAAGTATAATTGGAATAACTTAAAGTTAGGATGTATTATCATACACATAGTACTTATTACTACAATTCGGCCGTCCTGACCATGAGATCTCCTGATCTCAAGCGCATTTATGTCTTATTGTGTAAGCCAAACCAAGGTCGTATATTTCCAACAGCCCAAACTCCCTTATAAGGAATTCTGGACTGTTGAAAACCTTCAACATCCTCCAATACATATCTGTCGTTACGTAAAATTTTTGAAATTTTATACGGCCCCTTAAATTTTGGCAATAACTTTCTAGACACTCCCGCCGTTGAGTCAAAATTTTTTATCATAACGTAATCACCTGGATTGTACTTGTGCGCTGTCCGTCGTTTTTTATTTACATAGTCCTCGTTATAGGACTGTAACCGCTTTTCGTTTTCTTTGGCTTGTGACCGTATTTCATTGGGACTTTTTTGTATTTTATTTTCTTTATCATTTATTAAATTTTCTCCTAGCAGATCTACACCCTTTCTTCGTTGCTTACTACCAAATAGCATTACACTAGGGTATTCTTTAATTGTTCTAAGAATGCTATTATTTAGCGCATATTCAACAGTTTCAATCACATTATCCCAATAAATTCCTTTTTCTGTGTCACACAGCTTGGCTATCATCGGACCTAGGCTCCGGTTCACTCTTTCTACCTGTCCATTAGCCTGTGGTTGACGTGAAACAACTACCCCTGTCAGAAATTACTATTTTTGGTCTACTATACGCTCGAAAGTAATCTTTGAGTGAAGTAATCACTTCCTTTGCATTAGTTGTTTTTGTAGTATATAAGCGAGTAAATTTTGTACAGGCGTCTATTACTACAAAAATGTGCTTCTTTAGCCTCGAACTATCTACAGGACCGTAATGATCTACATGTATAATTTCAAATGGATTCTCATTTTTGGGAATATTATGCAAGAAACCCTCTTCTTTCCCATGTTTCGACGAAAAAAGTATACATTTTAAGCAATTTTGTATGTGGCTAGCTGCTTTTTCTCTCATCTTAGCAAACCAATAATGTTTTGAAATAAGATCCACTGTTTTATGAACACCTATGTGACCCATTTCATCGTGATACTTAAATAGTACATGCCTTTCCATTGCTTCAGGAACACAAAAAAGGATCCTTCCATTATTTACTTTTTGATATATAACCCCATTCCTCATCTCGTATAAATTATGTTCACATTTTTGCAAAATGCCTCGCAGTTCCTTTAATTTCCCATCTTTTGGCTGACATATGATTAAATTTTCTTCAAAAGTGTTGGACTCCACCAGTAAAACATTATTACTGCGACTTAAAGCGTCAACATGTTGCATGCGTGTACCTGATCTGTGCTCTAAACTGTAATCATAATTTTGAAGCTCTAGTGCCCACCTCGCTATTCTAGGATTCAATTCTTTTTTATTTAGTGTCATAGTTAATGAATTACAATCAGTAATTATTTTAAATTTTAACCCTTGAAGGTAAACCCTAAATCATTTGAGTGCATAGATTATGGATAACGTTTCTAGTTCAAAGCTATGATATTTCATGAGACGTCCGTCTCACTTGTTCTTTTAGAAAAATAAAATATGGGATGCATTTTCCCGTCTACTTTTTTTGCATCAGAATTGAACCAAACCCTACTGCACTTGCATCACAATGTAGTTCTGTTTCATCCAAGGGATCATAAATCGCTAATATCGGTGCTTCCAATAACTTTTGTTTGAGCTCTTCAAAACTTTGTAGCTCTTTAGCTCCAAACTGAAATTTGTTGTCCTTACGAGTTAAATCATACAACGGCCTAGCAATAATCGAAAAATTCTTTACAAATCGTCTGAAATAGGAACACAAACCCAAAAAACTTTGTACAGAATGAATTTTAGTTGGAATTGGAAAATTTTTAATCGCCTCTAAACCCTTTTCATCCGCTTTAACCCCTGTGAAATGGTGTACCCTAAATATTTTACTTCTTGCAGCAAAAATTCACACTTATCAATTCGTAACTCCAACTTGTTCTCGACCAACCTTTTGAAAACTTCTACTAATATTTCTAAATGTTCCTCCGCAGTTTCTGTAGCTATCACTATGTCATCTAAATATATTATTACTTTATTTTCTTTCACCATATCTAGAAAAATCTTATTTACAAAACGTTGAAATGTAGATGGTGCATTTTTTAACCCAAATGGCATTCGCAAAAAATCGAATTGCCCTAAAGGTGTTATGAACGAAGTATATTTAATTGAATTTTCTTCCATAAATACATGGAAAAATCCGTTCTTTAGATCGAGTTTTGTGAACAACTTTTTATTTGCTACTCTATCTAACAGGTCATCTATCAAGGGAATAGGGTAATTGTCCTTTGCTGTGACCTTATCAAGTGACCGATAGTCAACACACATTCTAATGTCGCTTGTCCTTTTACGCACTAGTACAATTGGTGACACATATTCTGACTCACTCGGCCTAATTATTTTCTTTTCCAAAAACTCATCCAACAATTTTTGTAATTCAATTTTTTCCGAATAGGACAAACGTCTTGGAGGACAGTTGAAAGGTTTTACATTGTCAACGACCATCTTCATCTCACTTTTAATTTTAGGTTCAGCCGCGCGCTTTGGTTTTGTATAATATTTACTTAAAATTTCATTAAATTTTTCGATATAGTTACAGATTATATTCGAGCCAATTTTGACATTTAATTCTTCATTAACAACGTTAGCCATCAATAAAAGTTGTTTCTCTAAATTTTCTTCTTTGCAATTTTTAGTCACTTGACTTGAAGCTTTAATTACCATTTCACAGTTTTCTTTTACATTGCCTTTGTCGTTTACATATATATTCTTTAAATATATATCTTCGTTATCGTGACTATCTTTTTTACATTTATACTTTAGTTCGGTTTTAATGTCGTGCCGACTTTTCGTCATACCTACATCACAACAATTTTTATTTTTTTCAGCTCTGAATAACTTAAAATTACAAATTCTCAAAAAATCTCTTCCCAATACAGCCTCATAATACATAGTGCAATCATCAACTACTACAAAATTTAATTCAAATAATTCATTATTTATTTTAATACAACACAAAAACTTTCCATAAGTTACAATTCTCGTATTATTTAAACCAAAATAAAAAGTATTCACATTTGATAAAAACTCCAATTTCAAATTTTCTGCAACGCAAGATTTTTTTATGAAGCTGATTGGGCTACCCGAGTCGATCAGACATTCTAGTGAAAATGAAATATTTGTATAATCTTTTATAACAAAATGAAATAATCTTACATATTCATTAACTGCGTGGACAGTTTTCTTGTCTGGACATGTTGCTATTTGATGATTTCGACTGCCACACCCATAACACGTACCCACCTCTCGCTTTGGTTTACGGCATTCTGCTGCTAGGTGTCCACGACTGCTGCAGTTGTAACATCTTCTTTCTTGAATCTGCGACTGAGCCGGCGCAATCGGTTTTGGCCCAGTTTCAATTTTGGAAAATGCTTGGAGTAATTGTGCCTTTGTTGTGTAGCACTGCATATACGCTTGGTTGCGTAGCCGATAATCAGGTATGCCGTCGATTATGTATTCGACCAACTCCTTTTCTCCCAGCTGTAGTTGGTTTGCCAATACCACCTTATCGTTGAAATATTCAATAAACCGCTCGCCCGACTTCCACTTCCAGGTCTCAAATTTTCGCCGCAGCACCACTCTGTTTTCACCTGAGCCAAACACTTGATTCATTTGACTGATGAGCTCATCTACTTGTTGAGTTGCGAAATCGGGGTTGCCATATAACCATTGTTGTGTTTTGCCTTTCAGTTTGTTAAGAAATATAATGCGCGACTCGCCTTCATTTATAGTGTAGGCACTGGCGACGCTTTTGAACTGTGCCGCCCACAAATTGAAATTAACGCCACCTTCATACTCGGGTATCAGATTTTTTATCAGGTCAAGTGAAATTGTTGCCTGATTCAATTGCGGGTGGCTCAATGTTTCACCACCAAGCATCATTCGCTGTAGCATTGCATTCTCCCGCTCCAGCAAATCTTTTTCACGTTTCAATAAATTTGTCTCTCGCTTCAGTAATTCAACCTCTGTCGGACCTGCGTCTGCTACGATTTTCACTGGCTGCTCTTCGACTTGTTATATGGTGCTACCATTTTCCATCTGCGCAGCAGCAACATCGTCCGTATTTGGTACATTCTGTTGATCTTCAAATATTGGGAGCAAAATTTCGTCAACTTCTGCACCACTTGGACACTCGCCACGTTCACTTGCAGGAACCTCTGTCAACCGCAACACTAAAGTACTTTTATTACCACTCGATGGTAATTTAAGACGTCGGAGCCAAGCACGCAATTGTGCAACTGTATGGTCTGCCACATTATCCATCTTAAAATTGTTTATTTATTTATTTTTTTTTTAATCTTTAAATTGTACACGCACTTTTTGTTTTCATAAATTGTGTCATAAAATTGTTCGCTTCTTTGTGTTTTTTCAAAATAGTACATAAATTGTTAAAAAAAAATTTTTTTTTTAATTTTAAAGTTGGGCAAATCTCACTTCTGAGATTTTAGGACGCCAAGTCTTTTCACTTTTATTTCTCAAACTGTACTGACTCAGTAGCTTTTTCACCGAAGACGTTTACATATACTCATTCTAACATATATTCATTTTCTCTGCTTACATGCTATGTATTTACTTATATATCTTTGAAATGGACAAATGAACTTGTGAAACATGAATATATGTGTCAACACAATGACAACCAAGAATGTGTTTAAATGAATACAAATGAACTTTAAAAGAGAATCAACAATAACTGAAAACGAATCTTAAGTTAACGGGATATATCTACATTAACCTTTCAATGGTTTACTCTTTTATATTTAAATTAACCCGTCAATGGTTTACTCCTTTATATATAAGTATAATTAGAATAACTTGCAAGTCCAAATTGACTATAAATATTATTATGCATGCATTCATACCTCATATCATAATTATTTTTACATGCCAATATGGAAATGCCGACGGCAAAACGCAAAAGCATATGTACCTACTTACATATTTGCATACATTGCGATTCCCAAGTTGAAAGCAAAAATTGAAGCATGAAAATATCACAATGCTGTGGCTAGGAGTATCATAAGGAGCATGCATACATACATACATACATTTATGTCTCTTCATATTCTTGAGTATGTGAGAGAGCTGTATTTGTACAAATTTTTAGCTGTTAAAAATGGAATATCAAATAACTTATTTCTCTTCAATATTCGCTGATTGCCCATACATGCTATGGCATCATATGCCGTACATACATACTTATATTATTTCTCTTCATACTCACTGGTGGAGTATGTAAGAGAACTGTTAAAAATATTAACATTTCACATCGTGAATTCTGTGGTTGTGAGGTGAAATTCCGTATCACAATTTTATAAAATGTTCGACATCGAACCTGCACCTTCTCTATACTTTACATTCTCTGGTTCAACTGAACCATTTGATGCCGAATGAGCTGTTGGCGTACGATTATGTGTTATATGTATGTACATGTGTAGTCGTCTGTATAGTAACATACAACCCTACCAACCACGGCTACCCTCTTGTGTAAAATATTTCAATACAACTAAACATTTTTTCTCTATGCGCTATTATTTTTTGCTTACTTAAATGCGATGAAAAAAAGTTTCTTTGATTTCTTCATTTATTGGAATAAGTGCATAAGGAGCATGCATACATACATATGTACATATATGTCGCTTCATATACTTGAAAATCCGAAAGAGCGGTAATAATACACGATTGTTAGCAGTTACGCATGTCCAGGGATAGGCACCATCACAATCAAACAAGCATCACAAAATGAGATTGTGTTAGTGCGCTTACTGTGGGACCAAGCGTACCAGCAACCAAAAATAATCAGTCTGCTTGCAGATGTCGAACGAGCAGGTCTATGTCGCACGAAGCCGCAATGCTACGAATACGTATGTATATACATATGCACATTTTTAAGAATATGTGCATAAACCATTGAATATAAAATATAATTATTTTTCATTTCAAGCAAGAATAAAATTTAAGTTATTAGTTAATTATAAATTAGTAATCTAATTCATTTAAAAACTTAAAAATAAATTAAATTTGTATATGATACAACTCGTGCGCATCAACCTGCTCAGTTCAACTTCTGATTGCAGACTGATTTTAACATCGCTTTGTTCCATCGTAAGTGCTCCTTTTACGCTCTTCGCTTGTGCGTGTTAGTGACAATCGGTGTGTGTACGTATACGATAGCTTACGCTCTTTTAGCACCTGCTAAGACTTTGCCCATGCCTGCGCATGTCATTCGTGATCGTACCGTCGCACTGTGGTCTGAAATTCGAATTTTTTGGCATAAATTAGAAGGAGTGGTAGTAGGCCATTGAAATTTCGCATACAGGTTATGTATGACTTAGTTAAGAAAAATTCCAAGAATTGATGAAATCGGTCATTCTCCAGGGGTACCTCCCTTGGACCTACAGTAAAAATTTTTGAATTTCAGCTCCAAAAATTGCGATATCTTCACGAAAATTGGTAAATATGTTATTCTTGTAATACGCATCGACGATACCAAAAATATTTGAAATCGGCCAGTCCCTAGGAGTACCTCTCTTGGACCTATAGTAAAAATTTGGTTTCATAAAATGAAAAATTTGCATATGATAGGCAAAAGTGGTCAAATAATTTTATTATCCAAATATTTATACATATGTTTTCACTGAAACAATTATTTTTATAATAACATTGACTGTACATCTGAAATGAGAGAGAAGTTACAGAATTATTAAATTCACTTGAATATAATATAGAAAGTTATATGTACCAAGCAAATCATTCAAAATCACAGTCTTCCGTATCTAAAACTAAAGCCGTCTCCACAACGTCTGCTTCCGATATATCGGAATCAGAATTATCCGAATCGTATTCAGATCCCCCTGGCAAGTGGTTGAAAATTTGAAGCTCACTTGAAGGTGTAAGCAATTGTATTACTTCTTCTGGTAGCTTCTGTCTTTTCCGATATTTTTGTCTAGCGGGAAAAAAGGGGGTCTGAAGAATCCATTGCTCTATTGAAAACATCAGTCATCATTATTTTATCTTGCATGTGCGTTGCGATCTCTCTTGTATAATTAAATTCGAGCTTCTGACGCATTTTCACCAAAACAACCAAGAGGCTTTACGCAATTTTGTATAATCTGTGAGCCGTGAACAAATATTTTATGAACTGTTGCTGACATTGGAAACCATAAATATTTGTCCATGTACAAGAAGGCAGTTCTTTTGCAAAAATCTTCAAACTTTGTGGTATCTACAGGATACTCGCAGGAAATAGCAATTAATATAACTCTAAAGTTATTCAAATTTTCTATATCAATATTTGTAATTAAAGAAAATCGTTCCAAATTGTTAAATGCTTTCCTGGCAGTATTGCCGTCATTTGATGTTCCACTACCATTTGCTTTAGGCTTATCTACATGAAGGCCCATTTCTTCCCAAAACCTCTTTTGTACTTCTTGTTTACGAAGTTGGAATGCTTCTTTATCTGAAGCTTCCCTTATTTGCCACTTTTTTAATTCGATTCTATAAGCAATGTGTACAACGAATTCAAATACTCGAATCCATGCATGAAGTGGGCTAATACCATATCTAAGGGATGTAAGTTTGGGTTTAAAAACATCAGAATTAAAATTTTTAGTTGTTACGAATTGTTTTGGTGTAGCACCACATTTGGGCATTTTTGATTAGAATTGGTGTTTGTTATAACATTTAGTACTTTTCCATCAATCAAAGTCATATGCAAATCATAATTGACAATAATTTTTTCTCCGTTATCAAGGTAATATTCAAATGGATTTAGATAAGATATTTGCATATCTAGCTGACTATTTTCTGATAGAATTAGAGCTCTAGATTCTTTTGAATTGCATTTTTAATGGCCTGCAAAACCGCACTGATTGCGTAGTGCGATTCCTCCAAATAATTTTGCCAGAACTGTCCAACATTTGTAAAGGCATAATGGTAGTTACAAACAGTGATTGGTCAAAAAGTTGGGGTGTACTTGTCTCAAACCTTTGTTTAAACATACTTTGTCCCGTTGTACCGTCAAAACCATAGCTAGCAATTGAAACAACATTCGAAATTTCTGCCATGCCGTGCAAAACATCTTTTTGGAATAAAAGAATGCGTTGTGCGGTATGGTCTAAGAGATTTTGCAGTGATACTTCTGCTGAAGACTCCGACACAGATATCTCGTTAGGCCGGCAAAGTAGCTTGCATTCAATTACTTCCTCATAGCTTGGATATATATTGCAATTCCTTTCTTTATTTAACAACCTCATGTTGATATATTGTCTTTTGCTTAAATCATTTTCAAGTAAAAATGCGAGAGTTTCTTCCGGAGTGAGTGGAACTGCTTCGGGTTTTTTGGAGGTAACAGATTTTCTTATTTCGCTTTGTTCTGCTTGATGTGCAGTTTTCTTTAAAATAAATGCTAAATCACTTTGTTTTAATTTTTTTGCCGCCACAGTAGCTGCATGAATCAAAAAATCAACATCGTCATTGTTTTCACAAGAAAGATCACTTGCCAGCTTCCTCTTAAGTCGATCTTTTGCATCTGTGTAGCTAACCTCTAGTCGTCCTGCTTTACTTGCACAGGGTTTTTCAAAATCATTCTCAGAAATTTCAATAGTAGTTGTTGCGGTAACCCACTGGGGGTATTTCTCTTTAAATCTATTAATCATACGATTACATTTTGATAATTTTTGGTAAACATATGCTAATAAATTTTGTATTTTTTTCTTATTTCATCTTTTTTCTTTAAATTTAACTCATTAGTATTAATTTTTTAAAAACCCAATCCAAAACAACATTAGTTTTGCGATCGCCCTCTATCCAAACTCCAAGCATTTCTTCGTGTTGGAATTTAAAGGTTGCTAAGAATTACAAATATATTTAAATGGGGCAAAAAAGGGTCAATCCCACATACATGATTTTAAAGAACATACCCCAAACTTCCACCGAACATAAAAATCTGGAACAATACGGGACAACACACACAACTTTCACTCCACAGAACACAGGTTAATACGAAATTTTCGATTAAAAAAGCTATCAAACAAAACTCCACACTATACAGATATAACACAATAAACCACATTTTTTTCCATTAAGTTAAAAAATAGATACCTTTCTTATATTCTTCCATTATACATTTATTTCTTTTTTTTTCTTTATTTTAGCGTTAAGATATTTAATTACAATAAATTACAATTTTATGTAAATATATATTAAAAATAATAAAATTAATAATTTAAAAATCAAAATGTGTTTTTTGAAATTTTAAGAAATTTTTAAAGTAGGAATCAAAAAATGCAGCCTTGCATCAGCTTTTTAAAATGCAACCCTGCATGTATACGTACGTGTGAGGGCAAAAGTGGGTAGAATCTTCACACGGCCTATGGCAAACTACATCATGTTTACTACTACTACCACATGTTTACCCAGTGATTATCTGGTGTTTTACCCGCTCATGGTTGGCAGGGGGAGAGTGAATATACTCTCATTGTCGGTTTGTAGGTTTCTACAATATGGGTATGGAAGTGTGAGAATTTCTTCTAGTTTATCTACGGTGTTGACTTTGTCTGCTATTTCTCTCATTAATAAATATTTTGGATGGAGGATGGAGTCATGTGTAGAAGTTCACGCAAGTGAGGAAAGTTCTCTGATCGCCATTCACTTGGGAGTGGCCAGAAACGATTCTTTTACATATGACTCAAGCAGCTCACGACTTCCGGTCTCTGACCAAGTATCCTCTGGGTAGCCTAAGAACATCCGTTTGAAGGCGAGCTAAAGTGAGAAGGCGAAATATCCCCTACTTAGGGTTGTGCGCTGGGTTTGGGACCCGCCACGTAAAAAAACGAACCAATGAAAACAACCAAACAGCCTCGGATGAGAGACCCCCCTTTTGATGACGACCATGGCAAGCGAAATAAGGACTACGAATTGAAGGCATGCACCTGGAATGTCCGTTCCCTTAATTGGGAAGGTGCCGCTGCCCAGCTGGTTGATGTCCTCGTGAAAATAAAGGCTGACATCACCGCCGTCCAAGAAATGCGATGGACGGGACAAGGACAGAGACGAGTAGGTCCTTGTGACATCTACTACAGTGGCCATATAAAGGAGCGCAAGTTTGGTGTTGGATTCGTGGTGGGAGAGAGACTCCGTCGCCGAGTACTATCATTCACTCCGGAGAATGAACGTCTAGCCACAATCCGCATCAAAGCGAGGTTCTTCAACATATCGCTGATTTGCGCCCACGCCCCGACGGAAGAGAAGGACGATGTGACCAAAGATGCCTTTTATGAGTGCTTGGAGCGCACTTATGAGAGATGCCCCCGCCACGATGTCAAAATCGTGCTTGGCGACTTCAACGCCAGGGTGGGCAAAGAAGGTATCTTTGGCACTACGGTCGGTAAATTCAGCCTACACGAGGAAACATCCCCAAATGGGTTGAGGCTGATCGACTTCGCCGGGGCCCGAAATATGGTTATCTGTAGTACTAGATTCCAGCATAAGAAGATACATCAAGCTACCTGGCTGTCTCCGGATCGAAAAACCACCAACCAGATCGATCATGTTGTGATAGACGGAAGACACGTCTCCAGTGTTTTAGATGTGCGTGCGCTCCGAGGTCCTAACATCGACTCGGATCACTATATTGTTGCAGCCAAAATTCGTACCCGCCTCTGTGCAGCAAAAAAACGCACACCAACAAACACAAGGAAGGTTCGACGTCGAGAAGCTGCAATCACAACGGACAGCCGAACGATTTTCTACTCGGCTTGCACTCCTGCTCTCTGAGAGCACTCGTCAACAACTCGGTATAAGGGAACTGTGGGACGGCATCTCAAACTCCTTACGTACAGCTGCAACCGAAACCATTGGTTTTCGGAAAGTGCAAAAGAACAGCTGGTACGACGAGGATTGCCGTGTCGCAGCGGAGAGAAAATAGGCTGCCTACCTCGCAACGTTACGATCGACCACAACTCGTGCGGGATGGGATAGATACCGAGAGTTGAAGAGGGAAGCGAGACGCATTTGCAGAAATAAAAAGAAAGAGGCCGAAATGCGTGAGTACGAAGAGCTTGATAAGCTGGCCGACAGGGGTAATGCTCGAAAATTCTACGAACAGATGCGGCGGCTTACAGAAGGTTTCAAGACCGGAGCATACTCTTGTAGAACCCCCCAAGGTGATCTAGCCACCGATGCCCAGAGCATACTTAAATTATGGAGGGAACACTTCTCCAGCCTGCTGAATGGCAGTGAACACACAACACCAGGAGAAAACGAACCCGATACCCCAATCGATGACGATGGAGCAGATGTTCCATTGCCCGACCATGACGAAGTTCGAATAGCAATTGCCCGTCTGAAAAAAAACAAAGCGGCAGGGGCCGACGGATTGCCGGCCGAGCTATTCAAACACGGCGGCGAAGAGCTGATAAGGTGCATGCATCAGCTTCTTTGTAAAATATGGTCGGACGAAAGTATGCCCAACGATTGGAATTTAAGTGTGCTATGCCCAATCCATAAAACAGGAGACCCCACAATCTGCGCCAACTACCGTGGGATTAGCCTCCTCAACATCGCATATAAGGTTCTGTCGAGCGTATTGTGTGAAAGATTAAAGCCCACCGTCAACAAACTGATTGGACCTTATCAGTGTGGCTTTAGACCTGGCAAATCAACCACCGACCAGATATTCACCATGTGCCAAATCTTGGAAAAGACCCGTGAAAGGAGAATCGACACACACCACCTCTTCGTCGATTTCAAAGCTGCTTTCGACAGCACGAAAAGGAGCTGCCTCTATGCCGCGATGTCTGAATTTGGTATCCCCGCAAAACTAATACGGCTGTGTAAACTGACGCTGAGTAACACGAAAAGCTCCGTCAGGATCGGGAAGGACCTCTCCGAGCCGTTCGATACCAAACGAGGTTTCAGACAAGGCGACTCCCTATCGTGCGACTTTTTCAACCTGCTTCTGGAGAAAATAATTCGAGTTGCAGAACTCAACAGAGAAGGTACCATCTTCTATAAGAGTGTACAACTGCTGGCGTATGCCGATGATATTGATATCATCGGTCTCAACACCCGCGCCGTTAGTTCTGCTTTCTCCAGACTGGATAAGGAAGCAAAAGAAATGGGTCTGGCAGTGAACGAGGGCAAGACGAAATATCTCCTGTCATCAAACAAACAGTCGTCGCACTCGCGACTTGGCACTCACGTCACTGTTGACAGTCATAACTTTGAAGTTGTAGATAATTTCGTCTATCTTGGAACCAGTGTAAACACCACCAAAAATGTCAGCCTGGAAATCTAACGCAGGATTACTCTTGCCAACAGGTGCTACTTTGGACTGAGTAGGCAATTGAAAAGTAAAGTCCTCTCTCGACGAACAAAAGCCAAACTCTACAAGTCGCTCATAATTCCCGTCCTGCTATACGGTGCAGAGGCTTGGACGATGACAACAACCGATGAGTCGACCTTAAGAGTTTTCGAGAGAAAAGTTCTGCGAAAGATTTATGGTCCTTGCGCGTTGGCCACGGCGAATATCGCATTCGATGGAACGATGAGCTGTACGAGATATACGACGACATTGACATAGTTCAGCGAATTAAAAGACAGCGGCTACGCTGGCTAGGTCATGTTGTTCGGATGGATGAAAACACTCCAGCTCTGAAAGTATTCGACGCAGTACCCGCCGCGGGAAGCAGAGGAAGAGGAAGACCTCCACTCCGTTGGAAGGACCAAGTGGAGAAGGACCTGGCTTCGCTTGGAATATCCAATTGGCGCCAAGTAGCGAAGAGAAGAAGCGACTGGCGCGCTGTTGTTGACTCGGCTATAATCGCGTAAGCGGTGCCTACGCCAGTAAATAAGAAGAAGAAGAATAAATATTTTGAGTACCTACACATACTAGTTATGTACATATGTTCTATTTCCTATGTGGAATATATCCATACTTATAGATTCTCCTGGTAGATTTGTTGCTGGTGTTCTCCCTAGAAGTTGTTTTGTTGGTCTACGTTCGTATTTCTGTTCATAACAATTTGTATAGTTTCGTGGAAAGTTTTTGATTTGTTTCGCCATATCGTGCCAAAAATATTGTTGTCTAATTTCCATCGCACTAAGCACTCGGTTATGTGTATTTGTTATAATTTTCAATTGCTTGTTTTTGTCTGCTATGTCTTCAACAAGATTTTATGCTGTAAAGAGCTTGTACTTTAGAAAATGTTTACTTATATGCTGAATACAGTGCTCGCGACACGACATGGCAGCACGACAGTGAACTGAAAACGGCGTTGTGCAGCCTACTACATGAACGCATGTACACAAGACAACACAGCTCTCCATTTTGCATGTACACAATTTCGTTGTGGCCATACTAATACTTTGCACTTCAATTCCAATGAAACACCTAAACATATTTTTGCTTGTGAGCGGCATTTTTCGGCAAAAATGCGCCTTAAAAAGCGATTGCGTTCGAGAGCCGTTCCCGATATCAATTTAAAAGTTGAGCCTACATTTGACGTCCCAAATTCTGACGTAAAAAATATAATTTTATTGGGTTTCGAAGATTTTGCTCCCAAAGTTGAAGAAGCTGTCTCAAATGCACACAATGCATCGAGACAGCTTTTTTCAATTATTGAAAGTGAGATAGAAGATGGAATTTTAGAGCCTCTTCCATTTTTTGAGGAGGATATATCTCTTAATTTTGATAAGGGCGCGCAAACAGGTAGGGGTCTGACAGCAGGTACATAAAGGAAGAAGAAATTGAGTATAGGGTTTTGAAAATAAGGTTAGAAGAAAAAGAGCAGAAAAATAGGAGTTTAAGGCCCAGTTAGTTGAAATGGTCGTAGAGTTAGAAAGATGTAGGGAACAGCTAAGGAATAGCTCATTTAGGGAACAGTCAGACCCTCTTTCTTTAGTTTGTAGTAAAGTTCCTCCTCAGTTATGCTATGTTCGGACCGACAGCGAAAACATGTTTTCGTAGGAAAAAGCGGTTTTCGCACGAAAACTTGTGTTTTCGTCCATGTAAAATCTGTCAAACGAAAACACAGTTTTCGCTGAAAACTGCTTGAAAACTTGCATTCCACTCATAACAATCGGTGCCTGCTCTAGTTTAATCGACTTTTTTGGAAGACATATTTTGCCGGCCCTAAATTGTCACATGATATTTGTTTACTTTCCATATACAAATACAGCTGCTCACTGTTAAGGGGATTCTCTTGTTCTTGCAAAACCCTTGTACGGTGCACCAATTGCAGAATTTTCTTCTTTGTGCAACGGCACAACAAACACACGCAAAAATTTCTTTGCAATGGCTGTAAAATATGTCAAATCAAAACCCATGTTTATTTTCGTGCCGTCATATATCACTAGATTCGCAATGGGTACTGTCTTGGCCTTGCATATTTCGGTATAGGATTTTTGCATTTTGTGTCATCTTGAAAGAGTAAGAGAATCTCCTTTTGATAGTTGTCAGTGAAAACTCAGCGAAAACACAAATTGTCGGTCCGAACGACTTACGTTCCACAACGTACAAATGTGTTTTCAAAATGTTTTCAATGTCGGTCCGAACATAGTATTAGGTACTTGCATTAGGAGTAGTTTTATAAACAGTAATCGCCGTACCCATGGTCGGCAATATGACAATTTTTTGAAAACGATAGCTTTGGGTGTTTTTTTTCTATCTCTAGTTGCTTATCGGCACTTAAAGCACCAATTAGATTTTACATCCAAAAGTACTTTGGAAAACTTTGTTACAGACTGGCCCCGTTTCCCAGGTTGCACCTAAAGTAGCATAAAATCGTTAGAGATTAGGAGTAGGGGATTCACTTTCGAACAAAAGTTCGTGTCGGTTTCATGTGATGAAATGTCACTGAAATGTCATTTGCAGTATGATAGGAAATTCTATAGGGTGATAGGTATTGAGGATTATGGCGATGAAAATCGCACTTTTAGATTAGCAACTACTGCATTGACTATAATGGTGCAAGGTATAGGTGGAGAGCCTTGGTCCCACCCATTGGCTTATTTTTTCGTAAAAGGTTCCTGCAAAGGGGATGCCCTCAAGAAATACATTCTTGAAGCCATTACCCAACTGCAAAATATAGGACTAATTCCTTGCCTTTTTGTTTGCGACCAGGTCACCAATTTTCAGAATTTCGCTAATTTGTTAGGTGTTTCAGCTTCACGGCCTTTTTTTTAATGTTAATGGCAAGGAAGTGTATTTTTTTACGACAAAATACAAAATTTAAAAAATACGGTTTTCTTTAAAAATAGTCGGGTAAGTTGGTCGGATATTGTTCATTTTTATGAAACCGACTCTAAGTCGAGTTATCGGTGTGCGCATAAATTAACCGATGCTCATATTTATCCAAATACCTTCCAAAAATGAAATTTAAATTCGCGTCTCAAGTATTGAGTAATACGGTCGATTCTGGTATGTAGTCCCTATATAGCCCGGGAGCCTTAAGCTCGAAAAGTAGGAGCTTTATTAATACCGCGGAGTTCGTTTCGTTTTTTAATAAATTATTTGATACTTTAAATAGCAGTTTCGTTGAGGCTGTTGTACCCACTAAAAAAGTGTTTGTAGGTTCCCCTGAACAGTTAGAGTTTTTAAATGAGGCAGAACAAGTTTTAAAAACTATTCGCGTCGTAGATGATTTAGAAAGCAACACAACTAATAATTTTAGTTTTATAAAGGGGTGGGTGTTAAACATTAACAGTTTGAGACGATTGTGGCGATTTTTGTCACACTCAGGTTTTCCGTACTTGAAGACGAGACGACTATGTCAGGACAGTTTAGAACATTTTTTTGGGCAGATTCGAAGCAGAGGAGGTACTAAAGTAACGCCCTATATGTTCTTTAGTTTGTTTAGGAAATCGTGGGGCTTACGTTACGTAAACGTCGTAAAAAAAGGAAACTGTGAGCTGCCTTTAGAACCTGATGCTCCAGTAATTTCGGAACATAGTAATAATGTTCTACTTAATGTGTGTAATGATTCACTATTGAATGGCTTTTCTTGGCAGGATTTTCAAGGTTTACCACGGCCTAAACACTCTCTTGTTAGATCACCCGCATTAGATAGTAGTTTAGAAATTAATTTTTTGAAAGAGAATGCGTTTAGCTATTTTTGCGGCTATTTTTATTTACAAATTTTCAAACTGCACACATGTTCCCTGCCTTTACCATATTTAGGAGATGAAATTCCTTCGGAGGAATTCATCTTCATGCATCAAAATTAAATAGACAAATGCAACTTAGTCAAGCCGCCTGAGGACTTTATTGCATTGGTAAAAATTTTGGAAACAAGATTTTTGGAAGAATGCGACAGTAATTGTCATAAAAGAGGATTAGGAGATATTATTTTCAATAAAATGAAAGATGTTAGGCCCTTTTTGTGTTGTGATAATTGTGACCCAAAAATAGTTTTAGCCCTTTCTATTATAATTAGAATATATTTTTTAACTAAATTTTTAAATAAAGGCCTTTGTGTCCCTAATTTTAAAAATAAAATTTTGTGTGTTTCACACCTATAGGTTTCAATTTTTTTTATTTTTTAGTGGTTACAATAAGCGAACTTAAGCTTACGATAGAAAATAAAAAAGTAAAAATTTTGTAAACAGTTAGGATAAAGAGGCTCTAAAATAAGAAAGCAATTTTTTTAAGGAAAATTAGAATTTGGGATGTAAATGTAGGCATTTGTATATATATATTACTGTGATATTTTTATATATTTTTTATATGAATTGTTATTGTTTTGTTTTAATCGTTATATGTATAATTTTATCGATTTGTTTTTTTTTTCGTTATACACTAATGAATTGTTATCGTTTTGTTGATTTATGTAAATAAATTTATTAATGGGTGATATAGGCCTAAAGGGGAACCGAGCACCCAAAACTAACTTCGGTAACGCGCCGTTTTGCATACCTCCTGGGAGGTGTGGAAAGTGCAATTGGGCATTTTAATTTAAATGCCCAAATATTCTTATTTTGTTCGATCTGGCGATCTGGAAAATGTTATAAAAAACGCTTATTTTGATGCGCTCTCACACTAGAATAAGTTGGGCATCCCATTATCCCTGAAGTTAGGTGTACAAATTTCTTTTAAGGTTTTTGTTAATTATCATTGTTTTGATATTCAATATTGTGTATGTGATACTTACTTGGGAAAAGTCTTTTGTGTTTCATTTTTATTTCGGTTAGTTTTCTTTAATTTGTTATAGTTTTCGTTTGGTGAACTACGTGTCGAGTGCATCGATTCTATTGTTGAAGTGTTAATTTTTTGTCTTGATAGTGCATCTGCTACTACGTTCTGGTTTGTATGTATACCATTTTTGCATCCGGATTCTTGTACGAAATTTTTCCATCTTTTTAGTTTTATATTTGGATTTTTGTCCAAGATAGAAAATATTAATGCTTGGTGATCAGTGTGTATAGTTAAATCTGCTGTGCCGTAAATATAATTCCTAACTTTTCCTATTGCTAATAATTCTTTTTCCGTTGTACAATAATTTTGTCGTGTTTTTGTTAAAGTTCGCGATATAAAAATATAGGTTTCTTTTCTTGTGATAAAACTCCTCCTATGGCGAAATTGCTCGCATCTGTAGTTAAATCAAAAGGTTTTGAGAAATCTGGTTGAAATAGTTCAACTTGTTTTTTTAATCTTGTTTTAATTATTTGTATAGCTTTTATAGCTTCTTTATATAATTTAATTTCTTTCTTTGCTGAAATTTTTTTACTTGTTATACCATTTTCTCCTTGTAGATGTATGGCTAGTGATTTTGTTATTTTGCTATATCCTTGTATAAATTTCCTATAATATCCCGCCATACCTAAAAATGATCTTAATTCATTCAGGGTTTGAGGTATCTGAAACTTGTCTAATGTTTCTACTTTCTTTGGATCTATCGTTATCCTATTATGTGCTATTATATGTCTTAAATATTCGACTTGATTTTTAAAGAAATGTGATTTTTCATCAGAGATTTTCATATTTGCTTTATGTAATGCGTTTACTATTATTTGGATGTGTTTAATATGTTCTTCATGTGTCCAGGAATATATTAACACATCGTCGATATATACAAACGCAAATTTATTTATAGATTCTCGTGGAATATCATCAACACATCTTTGATATATTGAGGGTGTGACGGTGGATCCGAAGGGCAGTCGTATGAATTCATTTTTGCTTCATTTATGGAAAATGCTGTTTTTTCCCTATATTCTATTTTTATATAATTTGGTGAAATCCTGCTTCCAGATCTACCGTTGAAAAATATTTAGCTTTAACTAACGCTTGTATTGTCGTATTTATATTCGGAATAGGATATCTACATATCTGCTATAGTTTTTCCATTTAATTTTTGAAAATCTATCCATTTTCCATTTTCATCTATACCCTTTTTTGGTACTATCTAAACTGGTGAGCTATAAGGATTTCTACTAGGTGGTATTATATTATTATTTAATAATGTTTTTATTTCGAAATCGTTATCTGCGTACGGATATTGGTATTGTTTCGTCCAAATAAGTTCGTTACTTTCTGTCCTAATGGTTGCTTCTATCGTTGTGGTAAATGGTAAGATTTCTGTTTTATTATTTCTCCTAATTATTTCTCTAATCTCCTCTTCATAATATTTATTATAATTTATGTAATTTATTTTTTGATATCCATATATTGGTTTTATCCATACAGGATCTATTAATATACTCTTACCTATTCTGAATTTTTTTGATATGTAGTTGTTTGTAGCGCCTGAGTCGATTATGATATTTGCTGCTTGTTGTGTTGGATCATCTTTGAGTGTGAGGCAAGGTAGTCCATCCTTTAGCCTAAAAAAGTACACAATTTATCGTCAGCTTCTTTCATGTGTCTGAAGGTTTGTTCTGGCTGAGGTTCAGGTTGTTGGTGTGTTTTGATCCATTGTATCTTTTGCGGGATGATTTTTCTGTTAGAGTGATTTCGTTTATTCCCATTGTTTCTTCGAGATTCGTCAAAATCCATGCTTTCTTGTGGAGGTTGGTATGCATTAAATATTCTTTGAGGTTGTGCATAATTTTAATTGTTCCTCATTTGTTGCCTTGGTTGAAATTGATTTTGCCTAAATGTGTTATTATGATGACTAGGTTGATTATATTGGTCAAGAACCATTAGTTTAAATTATTACTTTGTCTTTGTGGAGGATTAAAATTAAAAGGGTTTGTCTTTTGTAGTATTATTCTATGTTGATTAGTTGGTCTTTGCCAAAAGTTTTTTAAATTTTGTTTTTGGATTTCGAAAGGTCTCTTAATCTTAAATTTTTATTTTCACTAGTTTGTTATAATCGTATTTCGGCTGTTGCCAAATTTTTATTTCTTAATCCTTTAATAAATTGTGTTATAGATTCTTGTTCAATATATTTGTTATTTTATTTTTTATTTATTTATTTACAAGACTAATAATTATAAATAATTATTACGCTTTACAACTAAAGCACTGGCTACCAAGGCCTTCGGCTTTTGTTATTTATTTCTGTTTTTAGAAGGTCCACTGTATTTTTTACCAGCTTCCTGTGCAGTGTCAGTGTGTATTGGAAATAAGTGTCCAAGTCTTCTAATGGTTGTTGTGCCAAGTTCTTCATGTGTTTTTATATTTCATATAGTGCGTTTTGGTCTTGATATAGTGCGTCCAAAGCTTCCATGATACTGTACAAGTTGAGAGGTGTGTTGTTGCACGCAAGTAACATATCTGCATGCCCCGTGATTCTTCTTCTGAAGGTTGTAAGGATATTGTAGAATTGAGGTTTGTTCTGGAATACTTGGAGTGGTTCCAGGACTTTCATAACATGTGACTTCCATATCGTTTATTTTTCTTTGTTTCCTTGGAAAGTAGGTAATTCTTTTATAACTTCGATTTGTACATGTAATATTCTTGTACTGCATCGTGGCTTTTTGGTATGTTGTTGGAGTGGAAGTTTCGCGATTATTAGGATTTGTAGTTTGGAACATCCGTAATAGTAACTACTTGTCCTTTCTCCTTTCTTCGTCCAATTTTGAAAACTGATTCTGAATGTAGGACATTATGTAGTTTTCGGGAGTGGTTTGGATTGTAGCCGAAGGATTTATGTCCTCGTTTGGCATTGTCCGTTTTGCTCTTTGACTCATTTCCTGAGTCCCTGCCTTCGTCAAGGAAGATTTAAAGTTTTTGGCTTTCTTTACTAAGGATTTCAGCTTAAGGATCTAGATGTCTTTCTTTATGCACTTCGAAGATTTTTAAGGATGCCAATGTCCTGTTGTGCGATCTCCTCCCTCCCAGCGAAGAGCGGTTAAGCCCTCAGTTAATTCATATATTTATGAATAGGTTAAAAAAATATATGTTTTCTTTTGCAGAATATGCTCTTTATTCTAGAAATTCACATACTTAATGAATATATTTTCGTATTATGCCATGGGTTTTATTTTACTCGTTAAGTCTAATTTGATTATTTGTTGTAAAAAAGTGTTTATCATGCGGCCTATGCATCATCATCACCAAGAGCTTTCTCAACTCAATCGCTGACCGACATAACATAGCGTCCATCGTTTCGTCGAAGTGGTCGTCGTTTTCGAGCAACAACATCGTATCGCATGCTTCTCGCTTGGGATTCTAGTCAGCAGCAACCGTACACAATAATATTCAAAGTGGGTTTTGTGTACGGTATAAATTCTACCCAGACCATCAGTGGATTTCATACCAGCGCCACCCGTCGACGTATGCACGGTACGGGTACATACAGTAGAAAACCTTTTCGTGGTAGCTTTCTGGGGGGTGAATAGCGGTCATCTTGAATTTTTATGGTAGCAAAGAAGTGCTGTATAAATTGAGGTAGTAAATACTTAGCAAATTTATTTTATTAAATAACAAAAACTATAAATATTGTTGCTTAATATAAAACGAAATTATTTATTAATGATATATATTTATTAATAGGTGATTTAAATGCCATGGTGTGCAATATTTCGCCCATAAAAATATCATTTACTGATATTCAGATATTCTTTTAGTAGTCAGTTCTAATAACAAAATGCAGCGCTATTTTTAGATTTCTCGGTGGTGAGTTTTCTTCTGAATGTATTTATTTACATTTGACCGACAGAAAACATAAAAGGTGCTCTTTTCCTAAGCTAATCTTGTTTTTAATACTGAAACCTAGAATACTTGAGCGACACTGTAGGAAGGCGATAGTAAGTTTAAGCAGCTCACCAAAAAGATGCGCTTAAAAGTATGCAACATCTATATAAAACTAGTTTTGGTGACATTTAAATAGCATACTGAGTTGGGCGTCGACCGTAAGATGCAAGGTTGTACAGTAGAACATGCAGTAATTTATCTGGGCTCTCGAGTGTTTGCTGCTGGACAAGCTTATGTAGCACTTAGTCGTTGTAGATCTTTGGACGGTATTCGAATTGAAGAACTAGACTGTTCAAAGTTGACAGGTAAAACCCCATGTAATAGTGAAGCTTTGGAAGAAATGATTCGATTAAGAAGTAATAATTCGTAAAGTCGTCAATAGAACTTGGTCGCAAATAATGCATTATTGGTTTTTTGTGGGGTGCTTTGCGACATATTTTTCATATATCGAGAATGCCACGCTTTTCTCACAATAATGCAGGTATTTTTTCTTCATTATTACTGTTAGTTTATACAAAGAATTATTTTTCACTTTTTAGTTTGATATGCTTTAAAAGCGTGTTTTTTAGTTTTTTTTTTAAACTATATTTATTTATCTTAAAATTCGCTTATTTTATTTAATTAAATTATTTGTAAAATTGTATTCATATATCTAAATGCGAATTTCACCTGATTTTCTTTTGTAACGGCTAATCAATTTGTATATGTCAAACGAAAGTTTACCGCCCAGGACTGTATCTTTTTGCATGCAAAATTTAAGAAATTCTTCAAGCGTGTTTAACACTTGTTAAAAAAAAAATTACTACATAACAAGCAACATCTCAGTAAAATTTAAGAAACATGCAAAGAAATTCAAAATAATCACTTAAATAACGCAAACACTTAAATTACATAATATCTATTAAAGTGCTGCTCATCAAACTTTAAAATTTATATGTAGCTTAAATGCTGCTCACAACACCCTAATTACCATGAAAGTAGCAAAAAAAGCGTTACACAACACCCTAAGATTTTCTAGAATTGAGTATATGTATGTAAACAAAGCAAAGGTTTATTACTGTATATACTGAGATGGGAACATCCATGGAATTGAAGTGATCCCGTTCCTACCTAAAAGTACGTTGGAATATGAGCTTAATCTCGTTATAAGCTTGTTCAATAATCTACCCGTTTACATAGGCAAATGAGATGGTCAACTGTCAAATTTATTGTATTTGTATTCTTCTTGGTGAATTGTAGAGTTTCGTGAATCAATATTTTTACTCGTGAACTAAAAAAGAAAAAATAATAAAAATTAAAGATATGGAAGAAAAACAAAAGAACGCAATCATATACTTGATTACGCAGATTGCTGCTAGTAATAAGAAGTTGGCAGAAATACGGAAAAGACGAAAACTTAGATTGGAAAAAATATTAACAGAGATAAAAATGCAAAATTCCTTATTGCTTTTTGTAATAAATAAGAATAGGCCAAAACGTTTGTGGAAACACGTAAACAATTACATCATTTTATAAAATTCCCACTTGACGTTGTATTGTAGGAAAGTCACGGTAATTTTTGGGAGCTCGACGTTGCTTTCGATATTGACCAATTCTTCAAGGAGAGCTTCAGAATGAGTCGGGAATCATTCAAAATTTTGTGTAATGAACTAACAAACATTGGCCACATACAGACAATGTATTCCATTCGAAAAAAGAATAGCTATCCCTTTGTATGCCCTTGGTTATTCTGCTGAGTACAGAACAGTTGGAAGACTATTCGGGGTTTCCAAAGCGTCTGTATGTTTTATTCTTAAAGACTTTTGCAGAGCGGTGTGGGACATACTATCGCCTAAATATTTAGCCAGCTCATTTCTTACGCAAGAAAAAATTACGGAGTGCGTTGAAGGATTTAGAAAAATTGGATTTCCCCAATGTCTGGGCGCAGTAGGTAAGTTTATGAATTTGAAATATTTTACCCATAACATGCAAATACAATTTATTTCAGATGGATCTCATATTGAGATTAGGACCTCCACATCTGATGCTGTTGACTATTTCAACTACAAAGGTTGGTACTCAATGGTTTTACTAGCCCTCGTAGACTACAGGTAAGGTAACAACATACATGTTTTGGAAAATACTTAAAACATTTTTTTTTAGATATAGGTTTATGTTCATTAATAATGGAGCACCTGGTCGTTGTAATGATTCCAAAATATTTGAAAAATCCGACTTGAAAAGAATTTTGCAAAACCCTCTGCTCAAAGAGAATGCGAAAAAACTTTGTGACACTAATGTCCCAATTGTAGTTCTTGGAGACTCGGCGTTTCGCTTTACTCCATTTCTGATGAAGCCCTATCCCTATAACCAAGCGGCTGAGGATCACGAGAATATTTTCAATTACCACTCATCTAAATCTCGAAGGGTTGTGGAGAACGCTTTTGGCCACCTGAAGGCAAGGTTTAGAAGGATAGGGAAAGGAATTGACAACGATATTAAAAACTCTATATTAATAATAAAATGTTCTTGCGTCGCACAGTGGGTAAAAGGCGGAAAAAATATGTAATTTTTAACTATCTAATTTAAACAAAATTTCATTCCAGCAGTGTTTCTAGACAATGAATATAGTTTAATTTATCGCGTATTTGCGAATTGATATTTCACTGACATAACAACGTATTTTTAAAGTCAAATAAAAATAAAACTGTTGAAAATTGTGAAAAGTATTGAGAAAAATATGAGAACAGACGTATGGGGTTTCGACGTATAAAGTCTCTTAATATATATTATAATATATTATAAAATAATTATTTTCATTTCATAGGCCTAATTCATGTCAATTTTGACAAAGTTTTAAAATAAAACCATTTTTTAAACACTTTTACATAAATATATAGTTTATATAATTTATAGTTTTGACTATTAGCTTCATGTACCTACATAGTCTAGTTAGTTCTAATATTTTATGTACACTTTAAGGAATATGATAACGAAAAAATGAACTGCGGATACGTGCGGATAAGGATCAAAGATAGCTATGAACGGTTATTGTGACGACGGGCGCAATTGTTTAACTTATTGCGCGTCTTCACATATTGATAATATAAAGTAGCGTTTGTGAAATTTCGAAATTCGTTGTGTAATAAAAACCTAACAGTTCTTAACAAGTGTGATTTGTATAAATATATATTGCAAATAATATTTGCAAAATGTCATCCGTTTCCATAAGTAATCGACAGCTTACTGAAGAATTTATTCGGTGCGGCCGAAAAAGTGATATGTTGACGCAGTTTTTGAGGGATAAATTCCCTTCTTTTAGTGAAGATAAGGTGAAGTTAATTTTAGAACAAATTTAAAAAAGGTACATAAGGTCATTCAATTCAAAATGGAACCAGTGCCACAGGAAAAAAAACGTACTATTTAAAAATCATTCTGTATGGCTGGATAAGAATTTTACTGTAGAGATGGTTGATAAATTATTACCCGGGACTTCAAATAAACGTAGTTTAATTGCTGGACGACCGGTAAAGAAATTTGAAGAATGTAGTCAACGGGCTAAACGTTACAAGGTCCAACAACTTCGAGATAAGTACTCTGAACAAGAATTAAAGGCCGCAGCTGGATCAGCAGCTATTAAGAAGACATACTTAGATTCTCAAAAAGCGTTGGCAATGTTAATTGATGCACAGTTATCAATGCATTAGTATGAAGTTGTTCGAAATGTACTTAAAGACTTCGGATGTGATGTGTTGCCACCGTATTATAGATTTCGGATGGAAAAAAGGCATTGTTACCCTGAAAATACTACTATTCCACCAATATCTGCACCAGTTGATTTGCAAAGTTTACTTGATCACACAGCTAAAAGAATTATTTTGGCCGGCGAGAACTTCACAAATCTAGCTCATGTTCCAGAAATAATGACTCTAACATCGAAATGGGGTTGTGACGGTTCGTCAAATCAAAGTCAATACCACCAGTTCGTACCTAACGAATTTGATGGTATATCTGATGCAAATTTATTTATGGTATCTATGGTGCCTTTAGTGCTTAAAACTAAAGACAAAACAGACACGTTATGGAAGAACTTTATTCCTTCTTCCACAAAGTTTTGTCGGCCGATTCAATTTGAATATGCCAAGAAAACAGCCGCAAATCATACAAAAGAAATTGTCGATAGGATACAGGAAACCATAAGCAACATATTGCCAACATTTGTGACTATAAAGGACAAGGTTATTGAAATACGTCATAATCTTTTATTTACCACGATGGACACAAAAATAGCTCAAGCCGCACCTGGTTGTAAAGCATCATCTGCCTGTTACATTATGTAATGCAAGCCCTAAAGAAATGAACAACCTAAAATTCGTCGTCAAAAAGTCATGCAATCAGGAAGCAGTTAAGTTGGGAATTTCTCCCTTACATGCTAGAATTAAAAAATAAATAATATAAATACTTTTTTATTTTTGATAGGTAATAGGTTTTAATCTCTCTTGTCAACTTTATTCGTGGACATACGTATGCACGGACCCTTGACCCTATCTAGTGGCTTAATTGCAGGTAGAAGGTAAATCAATATAGATTGATAGAAATAACAGATAAAAGCCTCTAAAACTTTTGTAATTGTAACTTTTACCAACTAACTGCAATTATGCCTCTAGGTGGAGGTCAAAATATAAATGATCACCCTGTAGAGGTGTACTCTGTGTAAGATATTCCTGTTAAAACAAGTTATAAAATGTCCCAAAAAATTGAATACTCTGTATAATTAAATTATTAAAAAGTTAAAAAATCAACTGGTTACTTAATTTTTCCACTTTTTCAACTCGTCTCGCTAATCTTGGGCGAGCCAACCTCTACTACAACAGGCTATAGGCTCGCTATATCTTTCACCAACTTCTTAGATCTAAGAAGTCACACTTATCAATAAAATTTATATAAGCAAGCAGTTTTAAAATAAGTACAACATTTTTGCCGAAAAATACCGTTTCTGACCCATTGTGCGTCGTGTCAAATTTCGAAAGCGCACACCCACGAGATCAACCTGATCCATTATTCATTTCTGGAACCGACGACCCTAGTGCAGAGAACATCAGAAAATCTATAGCTCTATTTCTATGTAAGTTTATGTGTTTTATTTTATCAGTTCATTTTTTCATTTACAGTCAATTCGTTTTTCATATTAATATATCACAATATAACAATATTAATTCATTAACAAAAGAAAATAATTCATAAGAAAAACAAAATAATTAATAAAAACTTAAAATTTATATACATACATAACAATATAAAATAAAAAAAACTCATTTACATGCTTCGTGGTGTAAAACGTAATTCTCACGTTTTCAAGGATATGTTGTTATATGCTTTGCTTAAATTCTTCTAAGAATTTTTCGAGGATGGCATTTCTTTCTCTTTCCATTTGAAGGGCCAATTTCCGCCTTAATTTTTCTATTTGAAGCCCGGAATTCCTCCAAAAATTCTTTTTGAATATTATTTGAAGTATGTTTTTTTCTTGGAGGATGGAGTCATGTGTAGAAGTTCACGCAAGTGAGGAAAGTTCTCTGATCGCCATTCACTTGGGAGTGGCCAGAAACGATTCTTTTACATATGACTCAAGCAGCTCACGACTTTCGGTCTTTGACCAAGTATCCTCTGGGTAGCCTAAGAACATCCGTTTGAAGGCGAGCTAAAGTGGGAAGGCGAAATCACCCCCTGCATAGGGTTGTGCGCTGGGTTTGGGACCCGCCACGTAAAAAACACTCCAATGAAAAAACAACAACAGCCTCGGATGAGAACCCCCCTTTTGATGACGACCATGGCAAACGAAATAAGGACTACGAATTGAGGGCATGTACCTGGAATGTCCGGTCCCTTAATTGGGAAGGTGCCGCTTATTCGAGCTTGGCAATACTGCGCAATATTGCGCAAACATCATATTCGATGTAAAAATTGACAACTCGTGCAAAAGTCAGACGTTCGAGCGAGTAAAAATTTGACACTTGATGCGCGCCAAATGTCATCATTATGCATCAAAAATTTTTGTACTGCGCGCCAATAATGGAAGAAGAGACGTAAGTGAAAGTGGTATTTATTGAATTTAATAATGTATATTAATTATTATATTCACTTGAATATGGAAGAATACTTTATCGTGATTTATATTTTCAGTGAAAAGTTAAATTCACCGGTTACACAACTACTGGTAAGGTCCCGACTTGACTTGGAGCCCGAGTTTTTGGCGGGAAAAGGAAAAAGTCCGTCCTATGGGGTAAGGTGCTCGAAAATATGCGTTTTATAAATCCGGAAGTGTCGCAAACAAAGGAATTTATGCAAAGGAATTTTTTAAATTTGTTTGCGACGTATAAGAGGATTAAAAAACGTAACGACGCGACAGGTCGAGGTGTCAGGACGTGGGAATATTTTAAAGATTTTGACAACGTTTATGGAAACAGGCACTCCATTGAGCCTCCCATTAGGAACCTCCAGAGCTCACTGCAATATTTAGTTGAAAGTGGAGTGAGTGAGGAGGAAAGGTGCGGGGAAGAAAGCGAGGCAGAAGGTGTCAGCCGAAAAAAACGACCAAAAACTATTGCATATGAAACATTGGATTTTTTTTAAAGAAGAAGCGCGCAAAGAGGAGATTCGGCACGATGAAACTATGAAGATCGAAAAGAAAAAATTGCTGGTTGACAAAGAAATGATTAAAGCAATGTTGGATTTGCGGCAAGTTTTGGAGGGATTGTGCCAAAAATAAAAAGTGTTCATTTTATAATAAACTTTATATTTATATTAATATAATATATATTTTTATTATAAGTAAGAGTTCCTATTTTCAATAAAATAAATATTTATTAATTAATTAATGTTTTATTAAAAAAATAAACAGAAAATGGTTTAGTATTCTAGGCTATGTGAATTAAATTAACTGATATAACAAGATTTCAATCAATTAATCATTTATTTGATATGTACATATATATATTATTTGAATTATACTTCTATGAAATAAATAGCATTTTCAAGTTGTAGTGTCATTTATATTTTCAGGTAGTTCAATCATATCGTGGTCATTTGAATTTTCTAAATTTTCAGGCATACTCGTATGATTGTCTTCAGAATGAACCGGTTTGCTTCGCAGTATAAAATTATGTAAAATTGCGCAAGCTAATATCACAGTTGATATGTCTTCTATGTTGTGCCAATCAATATGATTCAATATTTTGAACTTAGCCCTGAAAATTCCAAATGTTTGCTCGATAAATACTCGGGTTGAACTCATATAATAGTTGAATTGTTTTTCCTCTCTGGAAAGATATCCGTTGTCTCTAAAAGGAGCAATTAAGTATCTTGAAACAGGATATGCTGAATCGGCTAGAACAAGGGTGCGCATATTAGCCCTCAGTGGCATTGTGCCCGTTCGTGCACGAGTGCACATTTTGAGGGCTAAGTGAGGGGATCATCGCGGGCAAACATGAAGAGGGAAGTGAGAGCAAAGGATTTTACTACTCCATATTTACAAATGAGAGCAACGTATTTTACCACACCATGTTTACAAATGAGAGCGCGAATTACGAAACAATTTTAGACGACCGGCTTCTTTAGAGTATCAGAATAAATGTGCCTCTTTATTTCAAAGATTTTCTTGCTTTTATAGTTTTACAAAAATACTTATCTTCTAATTTACAAAAATTCTTATCTGTGGGAAAATTCCACAGTGCTGCTTATCCTTTATTACTATGCTGCATTTGCATTTAATATTTATTTAGGATCAGTGTTTCTTCTCATATCTTAATTTTACATATCCTCTGGTTTTCTTATCTACCAGACTATCTTCACACCATCTGTGTTTGCTGTTGTTCTTGGGTTAGCATGGGATGTAACTCCTCCCCGTTAGATACAAAACTCTCCTGAGGTTTGTTTACAATTTCTAAAGCTTATTAAAAGTAAAATAATAATAAAATTTACAAATGAAATTGAATAATTAACTTTCTTATGGTACTTAAGTTCTTCTATTTTTTCTATGTTCTTTCCATATTCCAGTCTCATTTCTTTAAATGAAATTTTATTTGTAAAATTAGTTTCTTCATTTACAGGAAAGTAAAATCTTTGTTGGAATATGTTTACCTTGCTAGAGAAAATTTGATTGTTAATTTCTAGTGTACAATTTTGGTAGTGTATTAAATAATTTCCTTCCAGTATTACTTTCCTGTGATCACAATCTTGTACTATCTTAGTATTTTTCAAATTTTTTAATATTAATGTTTCATCGTCAATTTCAATTTTTTCTGTTATTTCGTTCTTAATTAATATAGATGTTTTTGTAAAAATACAATGTTTTGAAGTTTTTAATTCATTAAGTGTTTTGTCTTTTTCATATGTATAAGTTTTATTATTGTAATTAAAAACTGTTTCTGAAACGGAAGTAATTTCTCTCATTTGTTCATTTGAAATGGGCTGAATAACTTTTAATTGAACTGTGCTAAAACTTCGTGGTACTTTTACTATTAAAAGGAGCAGTTTTTCTGTATACCGAATTGCACACATTTTTAAATGTTGCAACTTAAATAGGTCTATTTTGTATATATCAACTTCTTCACTTGTCAAAATTCCTGGATGTAATAATTCATGTTTGGCAGCTGCAATGCTATCTTGAATATGATCAATTTTTTCTTTAAGGACATGTATTCTTAAGATTTGCTCGTTAAACATGTTGTTTAATGCAGCATCCTTTAGAATTTTATCGTTTCCTCTTTCATAATCTAGTATTTTTTCCTTGTCTTGTTCAATTGTGGTTTTTAAATATTTAAATGTTTTTTCAAAATATTTATTTATTTTAACTTGTTGGTTTAAGGTTGTAATAGAATTGTGCATATTTTGATCAATCACCTTTAAGTGATCCTCAATATCCTTTCTATCTATGTCATCCATTGTTCCAAATAAATATTTATTCATTGTCCCAACCAAATTAAATAATCCTCTTTTATGCCTATTCCCACTAGATTTAGGTATTAAGGTTTTGACTTTTGGTTTAAGGATTAAGTGTTCATTCCTAAGTGAATCGCGATGTAATGGCCTCAAGAGATTTGTATTAAAAGTCATGTTGTTAATTAAAGATAAAATTTCATAAGGGTCTATGGCGTGTATTATAAATTCTGATGAAACTACAATTTCCGTTTTGTATGTAATAATTTCCACATATCCGCTGTTTTTATGAATCGGTTGGATGGTTAAAACGGACATTGCTGTTGGAGCCATTGTCATTAGTATCAAAAATATAAGTGTCCAGTTGATCTGCAAATTTATTTTCTCTTTTAATATTGGTTATATGTACATTATCTAGTTTAAGCTTCCTATATCGTGGTGCGTTCTTATGACGTACTGCCACATAATTCTTAACAAATGCTTCTTCTTTATTTATTACAACATTTTCTCCTTTTTCATTAAGTTTTTTAATACTGTTTTCTTTTGTTTCTTTTAATTTTTTGAATATTATTTCTTTATTTACTTTCCCATTTTCTATGTAAATTGGTCTTTCCTTAGTTACCGAATGAATCGATTTGTTATAAATTTCGATATATCTAAACATTTTTTCTTGAACTGAGAGAGTCCTATATTCTAATTCGGCAACTCTAAGTTTTTCGCTAATAGTATTATGAAAACGTTCTATATCCGAATTCCCTGTATGACTATTTGGCTTGGTAAAATGAACCTCTATATTTTCTATGTTAAAAAAATCCTTAACATTAACGTTATTAAATTCATTATCAGCTATCATTTTTCTTGGCTTTCCTTTAATAGAAACATATTGTCTAAGTTTTTCAACAAGAGTCAAACTATTTCTGTTTTCCAAAGGCAATGCCATTGCAAATTTTGAGAATTTATCTATAGTTGTCATGAAAGTTTGCTTTAGGAATGTAAAAGTATCAACAATGTCATTAATTTCAGTAGGAGTTTGTGTTATGTGAAACTTAGGTTTCAACGGATTTCTGTCATACTTTACTTTATTACATACATCGCAATTTTTTATATATTTTTGTATTAACTATTTTAGTTTTTTAATATATAACATAAAAAATAAAACAATGCGTTTATTAGGCAGCACTATCTGCTTCTCTTGAGCTTTATTAAAAATTGAAAACTTAATTCTATTGTAAGCCACCATCAAGCTTAGCTCGAGCCCTGTAATTGCCTAATCATCAAAATTAGGTTTGCGCGTGTTTCGCTCACCTACCTAATAGTTGGGAGAACGGATGCGCGTGTAGCGCATTCCATTGAGCTAAGATTACAATAGGAGTCTCAACTGTAAGTTGACTCCTAATTGTGCAGACATTGTTGTCAGCGAATTTATGTGAATTTATATTGTGTTAACTTATATAAGGTGTTTTAAACCATTATAATTTTCATTTATGCCAGCATGCCCAGTTTCATATTTGTGGTACTTTGAAATGTACCGATATGCCTCTGTTTTATCTGACAAGTCTTTGGCATGAAATAAACATTTAAAGAATTTGATACTATTGCCAAATATTTCGATTAATTTTAGTTGAACTTAAGTGGTAAATGATCTGTTAAAAGATCGAATTGTCTACCATAAATGTAGGGTCTAAAATAATTAACTGCCCAAACGATGGCTAAGAGTTCCTTTTCTGTTGTGCTATAATTCTTCTCGTGTTCATTAAGTGTCCTGCTAGCATAGCAAATGGGATGGCCATCTTGCATTAATACGGCACCAATTGCAAAATTGCTAGCATCAGTTGCAACTTTAAATTTCTTTTCGAAATTGGGATATTTGAATATTGGATCGTTAACTAAAAGTATTTTTAGTGTATAAAAAGGGGCTATAAATTGTTGATCTTTAATATTAATACGAACTCCCTTTTTAAGAAATTTTGTCATGCCAATAGCAATTTTAGCGTAATCTTTAATGAATTTCCTATAATATCCTGTTGCTCCTAAGAAAGATTTAATTTGCTTCACTGTTTCAGGAAGCTTTAATTTTTGAATTGCTTCTATTTTATTAGGATTCGGTTTAAAACCTTTTGTAGTTAAAATGTGACCAAGATATTCAGTAGTCTTAGCAAAAAAATTGCATTGCATTGCATCGATTTGAATTTTTAAACAGTGTTCTCTTAATTTTTTTAAAACTTTTTCGATACTTTCCTTGTGTTCTTGAAGAGAGGAACTAAATATGAGAATGTCATCTAAATAAACAACGCATACTTTATTAATATATTCTCTTAAGACAGAGTTCATTAATCTTTGGAAAGTGGCTGGGCCGTTCTTTAGACCAAATGCCATTCTTATGAATTCATAATGACCTAACGGTGTAGAAAATGCAGTTTTTTTCCTATCACATTCTTTTATAAGAATTTGATGGAAACCTTTGGCTAGATCAATTGTCGTAAAATATGTTGCTTGACCTAATTTTCCAGACATGCTATCTGTATTTGGAATTTGGAATTTGTCAGATATAGTTATTTCATTTTGGCTATCGCCAATTATGATACAAGCCAAAATCCTGATACAAGAATTATGGCTAGATGGTACCGACTGGAACGAGCAAGTAAAACTACTTCGTTTAGAAAAGTGGTCCCAGTTCGCGAGCAATCTAAAAGATATCACACAAATACAAATCCCAAGATGGGTAAATTATATCCCAGAGCACAAAGTCGAACTACACGGCTTTTGTGACGCCTCTGAAAAGGCATACTGCGCTACTATCTATGTGCGAACGCAAAGTGACACCACGACCACAAGCCACTTATTAGTAGCAAAAGCAAAGGTGGCACCTTTAAAAACTATAAGTCTCCCACGACTTGAGTTATGTGGCGCACTACTACTTTCAAAATTAGTAGCCATGGTGCAAATGCATTTAAATATGATAAAATGCAAACTATATATGTGGTCCGATTCAGAAATTGTACTAGCCTGGTTGGAAAAACCACCACATACATGGAAGACGTATATTTCTAACCGAACGTCTCAAATTCTTGACCTAGTGGGATCAGCCACTTGGCGTCACGTAGCCAGTGCTCACAATCCTGCCGATCTAGGTACAAGAGGGTGCAAGCCACTGCACCTTGCCACTACCACCCTCTGGTGGAATGGCCCCCGATGGTTGGTAGAATCTCCTGATTCTTGGCCACAATCCCCCATGCGCAACATTATCGCCCCAGAAGGTCGAAAAATCGCCACTTTTCACACATTATTGGATGATACCGACATCCTTGAACGATTTTCATCGTTTCCAAGAGCTCTCAGAGTAGTTGCTTATATGTTCAAATTTACAGAACAACTCAGAAGCAAAGTTAAGGGATCACATAATTTCCCATGCAACACAGTGACGCACCTAGAGTTACAAAAGGCAAAGGTCGCACTAATAACATATACACAAGCGCGCTATTTCAGCCGCGATATATCACTACTAAGAGAATCGAAGCCGATTGATAAAAAGAGCTCACTCTTAGTCCTCAACCCATTTCTGGACACGAAAGGTCTGCTTCGTGCCAATGGTCGGCTTGCTAATTCGAGCCCAACATATCACGAACGCCATCCTATAATAATCCCAGAGAGGTCACCATTTGGCACACTGTTCCTCCACTACATCCACATCTTAATGCTACACGCCGAACATCGTCTCATGCAACAGATGATACGCCAGGAGTATTATATCCCCCGTCTTAAGCCGCAAATCAAGAAGTGCATCTTCACGTGCATGATTTGCACTATGCACAAGCAGAAGATGCGAACGCAGATTATGGCAGCACTTCCACCTGAACGCTGCAATTCCGCTCTGCCTTTCACCACAACAGGTGTTGATTTTGCTGGGCCTTTCCAGGTAAAGGCGTCCATGTTAAGGTCTCCCACTCTCATGAAAGGCTATGTGGCTGTCTTTGTATGTTTCACGTCAAAAGCAGTACACCTTGAGCTGTGTGGTAATCTGACGACGGAGGCTTTTCTCGCGGCATTCGCTCGCTTCGTCGCTCGACGTGGCTACCCATCAAAAATCATGAGCGATAATGGCAAAACCTTTATCGGAGCTCAACGAGCCACAGAAAAGCAATTTGTGGATTTTTTAAAACAAGTGTCACCCGACATCGTACAAAAGTACGCCCCTCAAGGTATCAACTGGCAATTTATACCCCCAAGCGCTCCTCACATGGGTGGTTTATGGGAATCCGCTGTAAAAAGCTTCAAATCCCATTTCAAACGGGTAGCTGGAAATTATAAATTCAATTACGAAGAGTTCACGACGTTATTAAATCGAATTGAAGCCGTTCTCAATTCACGGCCACTCACAGTACTATCGCAAGACCCCTCAGATTTCACCACCTTAACTCCAGGGCATTTTCTAAAAGGAGCACCCATCCTGGCCATTCCTGAGCCAGGCGTGGAGTCGCTATCCCAATTAAATCGATGGTAACGAATTAAAATTCTCCATCATAATTTCAGCCGCCGATGGAAGGACGAATATATAAAGGATCTCCACAAAAGATACCGCTGGAAGACTCCTGAACAGGCGCCTAAACTTGGAGACTGTGCCCTCATTCATGATGATTGTCTGCCCCCTTCCGAGTGGCGGCTTGGCCGCATAGAAAAACTACATTACGGCTCCGACGGACACATACGAATCGTTGATCTCCGGACGCAAAACGGAACGCTAACCAGACCGCTCGTGAAGCTATGCTTTCTGCCAACTTCCGATGATCGCGAATCCGAAAACCTCAAAAATAAACCGGTATTATCGCTACATAATAAACGAACGAAATAAAACCAATAAAATCTGAGAAAGTACGCAAATAACAAACCGTCAAAATATAACCAATCGCCAAAAAATAACAAACTGTCGAATAATAACGAAGAAAACTAACACAAAGCGGTCAATCATTACGACGACCCATTCATGCCACGTATCGTGGTACGATGGTCCATATCTAATTATATGATAGATTTATAATCGATAATCTTCCCTACACAGATCACCATGGATGTAGATACACCAGTCGCAACCACACCAACAGCTCGGGCTACCAATGCGTCACGCACCGTGCCTACTCCAGCGCCCCGAACTGTGGTGCAACAACGCCGGCAACTGCACCGGCAACAACGCCGGCACCTGTACCGGCAACCGCATCTGCAGCGGTCCTTCAATCCGCACCTCGTGGTGGCACTCGACCACCACCACCCTCATCACGGACCACGGAGACCCTAAGGTGCCCCATCTGTCGGCGCCCACATCGCCTGCACCATTGTGGCATATTTAGGGGTATGCGACCCGTGCAACGGCAGCAAGTTGCCCAGGCCCACGGGCATTGCCATAACTGCCTGTCACATACCCATGGGACTTCAGCGTGTGAGTCACGAGGGCTGTGCCAAATATGCCACAGGCCGCATCACACGCTGCTACATCGCAGCGCGGCACGCGAAGTGAATCGGCCACCAATCCAGCGCAGCCGCATACCCCGCTTCCAATCCGCAGCTCGTGGCGCGCCCCAGCGAAGCGGAACTCGTTGCGGCGTCGGCAGGCTGGACCACCACCTCGTCGGTCTACGGGGCTGAGCAGCGTTGTGGCAACGCTGCAACAGCTGCAGCGCCTTTTGGGCTAAACATTCGTTTAGGGGGGCCTGGATGGTTAAATGAGCTTCTGCGCCCCTCTCTTAATATAATCTAACCACACCCCACACATACACACCATACTCAACACATCTTCACCCCACACTACACATTCCATACTCAACACATTGGCATCATGCGCATCATTTTTTCATCCCACATTACACACCGCATTCTCAACACCTCGGCATGATGCCCACCTCATCATCAACATACACACCACACACGAGGACACCAGCACACAACTAACAAAAGGGACTGGCGGACGGCGCCCAGCCTCTTTTTCGATCGATCCGTACTCGCATCTACAACCGACTCGTCTTTTCTTGTTTTTTCTACGCTATCGCATTAAAGGTGAGTGCCGTGCATTTATGCTTTTATGAACTTTTTACACAGTTAGAGCCCTGTAATCTATTACTATTCTCCATTTCGTTTTACCAGAATTATCCATTCTCTTTGGGACAATCGTAAGTGGTGAATTGTATGAGGAGCAGCTTTCTTTAATTATTCCCTGGTCCAGCATTTCTTTAATTTGTTTGGTTATCTCCTCCTCGTGTATTTATAAATTTTTGAATATACAGGCTTTTCAGTTGTTGTAACGATTTCATGTTTACTTCATGAGCATGGTTAGCTGTTCATTTTCTCTAAATATAAGGTCATTATTTTTCCCTAGTATTTCCTTTAACATTTTCCTTTCTACAGTATTCATATCGGGCCTTTCTAGGATTGAAAAGTCTTTCTCAATGGGTTCAATTGATTGAATTTCTTCCTTAACAAACGGGCATGGATTTAAAAATTGAATTTTATTGCCATTAATATAAATGTAATTTTTTTCAAAATTAATTATTGCATTTAATGGTCTCAAAATATTCTGCCCTATTAAGCAGTCGAATTTTCTATTAAAAAATGGTGTTAAATGCCAATGCACGAAGTTTTCACTATTGAATTCCGTAGGCAAGGGAGTTTTCACTTCTTCAGTAATGAAAAATTCACCACTCATTGTTTTTAATTTAATGGGATTTTCTAATTTATTTTTCCTAAATCTTTAATCTACTTTACTATTTAAAACTGAAGTTGTTGAACCGGTGTCGATTAAACACTTCAATCTATTTCTACCTATAGTTAGTTCTACTATTGGTAGCTCCTCCCCCGGGCTGGTGACCGAAAATTTTCGCCTTGATTGTAATCCATATGGTCTACTTCCATGGGAACAGGCCTTTGACTTCTATTGCTATTCCTACTCTGTTGTGAATAGCTATTTCGTGATGCTTGTTGTGGGTTATTATTATTATTCATTCTACTATTATTTCCCCAAAAACGTTGTTGCGTTGGAAAAGAAGGCTGAGGATTACTAGCATGTACCCTATTGTTTGAATCGTAATTATTTTGTGAGGGGTAATAACGCTGCCCATAGTTACTATATTTATTTTTATTTTGCTGGATTAATCCTGTATCCTCTAAGCAATAAAAAGCCTCCCTTAGTTTTCTAATATCCCTACTCAAAATTATGGAGGACAAATGAGGACTAATTCCGTTTAAGAAGGTTTTTAGAAAAAATGCCTCGTTGGCTTCCGGTGAAAAGGCTATGGGTTTCTCACTATCAAATTCGTACTTAATATTAGTTTTATCTAAAATATCCCTTAATTTTACAAAATATTCTCTTCGATTGTAGTGCTTAACGTTGATTGCCTGTTGGTACAGACTCCTGTAGCTCTCCTTTACCCCGAAGTTCCGGATGAGTTCCTCCTTTACGTCGTCCCACATCGGCGTGCTTCCTAAAGGTCGGACTACCTTCAGGGCGTCTCCATTTATTTTTGTTAGTACGTAGCGTTGAATAACAAATTCCTTTAACGATGGGTTATCGTTAAAGAGGCGGAGTATGGCATCCACTTCTCTTATAAATGAGGATAGGTCGTAACCATCACTTCCGTTGAATGGCCTTATTCTCTAAGCTTCCTTCAGGAGCTCGGAGCTGTTAATAGTTGCCATGGTGATGTTCGAATTTTCTTCTTTTTTTATAAAAACTGTTTTAAGGTCTCCGAAACGCCTTATTTTTATTTTTAAAATTGATTTTGTTTTTTTTTTCTTTTTTTTATGTGTGGATTTTCTTCGGAAAATCCGAGCAACCCGTTTGACCAATCTTAAGATTACGTCAGACATTTACCGACTGCGCCAATTACGAAACAATTTTAGACGACCGGCTCTTTAGAGTGTCAGAATAAATGTATCTCTTTATTTCAAAGATTTTCTTGCTTTTATAGTTTTACAAAAATACTTATCTTCTAATTTACAAAAATTCTTATCTGTAGGAAAATTCCACAGTGCTGCTTATCCTTTATTACTATCATGTGGCTGCATTTGCATTTAATATTTATTTAGGATCAGTGTTTCTTCTCATATCTTAATTTTACATACCTCTGCGTTTCTTAAATAAATGTATCTTTTTATCTACCAGACTATCTTCACACCATCTGTGTTTGCTGTTGTTCTTGGGTTAGCATGGGATGTAACTCGCGCGCATGTATGGAAAGTTGCACTGTGGGTAATAACTGTAAAATTGCCTAAAAATTCTAAGTTTCTTTGTAACTACTATAAATTTTTAAAATGTGAGGCAAATAAAAAAAAGTATAAGAGAATATTTTAGTTTATAACATTTTTTTTAATATGTCTTTATAACAGCATTTAATTTAGTTTATTTGACATAATAAATTCTATGTTTGGTTTAAGCTACACGCATTATTGTACCAAAATTTAAATTAGATAACCCACATCTTATTATGTTTGTTTAATTTCATTATTGAAAAAAATTGTTCACAAGTGTAGGTGCTTCCAAACATAGATACATATAATTTTCGAAGAAAAAAGTTTCGAACAAGGATATTTCTTTAAACAAAAATCTTTATAAAAAGTAATTCTGTATGAAATTTGCGCAAACTTGGTTTTAAAAGAAGAGAGCACTGCAGATCTATTATATACATATTTACATAGCAGAGCTTTCTTGACTTAAATACTTTTCTTCCCATTCCACATTAAATGGATTAATTTCTCTTTTTAAATTGTGGACACTGCTTTCACTCGTTGATAACATTTCGGCACATTTAAATTATAATAATTTCAGTTTCTGAACCACTGTTTCTTCAAACGCATATACACAAATGAATCTTATACCATGTTCAGACCGACACTTAATCACACGATTTCGGCTGTTGAATGGATTATCCCACTAATCTTTTAAATTTATCAAGATTTCGCCATACAAAAATGACAGTTCCAAATCACTTCATTGAAATGATTTGAAACTGATCCACGGTAAATCTCTCTGTGCGACTCTGATTATGCGCAATCTACTTGTCAGCACTGGAAATCTGTTACATTATCACAGCTGATTTAGACATTACAAAGGGAAAAAAATGTAAACAAACAAATTTTTTTTAAAGCAATGAATATAATTTCACCTGAAAATCGACTTAACAAATGAAAAAATGCATCCATTATTTCTATTATATGGAAAATATTAAAAAAGGACGGCTTTTATTTCAAAATACTGTATGACAATCTTTTCTTTTGATAAATATTAAGCGATGTGAATTCTTGAATGACAATAACAGCTGTTTTTTGATCTTTCTAACGGCAGTGAGAACACTGTTGGGTTATGAAATGATTAAATGTAATCTAATCTTTTAATTTTTCGGTCTGAACATGGTATTATGAGCCCGAATCTTCTACCGCCCGCTTACCGTAGAATTTCCAACGACTTAGGATTTTCCCCGTAGAAACGACTCAGCAGATTGCTCTTTCACAACGCAGGGTTGCCAGTGTCGATATACTTAGTAATTATAAAAATTGTCTTCAATGTATTTGAAATTTTCTTAAACTAACTCAAAATCAGAATCGAATGCTATTATTTGTAAATATATAAACTTTTTTTTAATAGTTAATTAAAATATTAATATTATGAAAAATTATAATTGAAAACTTAGATTTGTACAAAACTACATATGCGTATTTAGTAATGGCAACATTGTTCGAATGAAAACGAGAACAAAACGCTTGCCGCTCGTAGCGAAGGGAGATGCTTCTGCCATTAGCGTTTGTATTCTATTTGTGTGCTTAGCCACTCTCAATCAATAATAGCCATACCGCGCAAATATATTTTTATTTGATGATTTCTTATATTTTTGAAAATATGTGTTCCCTTTCTATAGCGTGTATTATTATTTTAATACATTTCCAGAGGCAACTTAGATATTTAAAATTTAACAAAACAATTAAAGAAAATAACCTCAATTCTTTGAAAATTTTGATAAAACAACCAAACTGAAAATATCACAAATATTAATATACAATCTATATATATATATATACTAAAAGGTACTTGTGACCATAATATACGTATATATATATGTATATAATTTAATGAAAATGCTTATTCGAGGGCTGCTATATATATTTCTGGCCTAATAATGAAAATAGGTATATTTATCAACGAAAATGGTTTTTTTTTTGTTTTTTTTGTTTTGTTTTCGTTGGATTTGGCTCGTCTTGGAAGACCCACACGGTCGATTGCTGTTTTGTTTCGGGCTCATACGCATAGATCCATGATTCGTCACCTGTGACGATCCTATAAACGTCTTTTGAAGCACCGCGATCGTATTTTTTCAGCATTTCTTTACACCAATCCACACGAGCCCTTTTTGAGCGATTGTCAAAATGTGCGGGATCCAACGAGAATAAACGGCCAGGTGTTCATGCAATATCGAATGTATGCTGGTGGGAGAAATGCATAGGCATGCCTCTATCTGAAGGTATGTTACATGACGGTCTTGCATTATCAGTTCACGTACGGCATCGACGTTTTCTGGCACAACGGCTGTTTTTAGACGACCTTCACGGAATTCGTCTTTGAGCGAGCGTCGGCCTTGATTGAATTCGTTGTAACAATTTTTCACAGTGCTATAGGATGGTGCTTCATACCCATACAAAGATTTTAGTTCATCGATGCACTCTTGTCGTGATAATCCACGTCGAAAGTTGTGAAAAATGATCGCACGAAAATGTTCACGAGTTAATTCCATTTTTTGGCCGAGATGATTTTTTTATTTCCATGTAAATAAAGCAATTCACGATTAAATGACAAAACGTTCTGAGTGATGTTATGCTAAAAAATGTCAAACTTTCCAATGGAAATGTCAGATTGCATCTGGCAACACTTAGTGTTGCCTAGTCCAGAAATATATATAGCAACCTACGTATAAATATATATATATCTTTTGTTTTATATATGCATATATATAAAACTGCCTTGCATATGTACGTATAAAAGCCCACAACTTGAGAAGTTTTCTTAATTGTAGCTAAAATGAATTTTTATAACTGGCAAAATAGGAACAACCACAAGGTGTTGTGATATTTTAAAATGTGCTGTTTTCTTATTAAATAAAATTGTTTTTAGATACTAATATAACTTATATAATTTTTTCCTAATAGTGATTAGAATTTCCCACCATGAAAAGGTAAATAAAAACAAATAATAATGCGAAATTATAAAACCTGCAAATTATGTTTACTTCTTTTTGTTCACACAGCTGTAGAATTCCACTATGAATTAAACTTCCGCTCTTTAATTTGTGTACAATGTCAGTATTGCCGCAAACATTCCACGATGAACATTAAGTTACGGGGGGATGTAATTGATTTTTTTTCGCAACTTTGTATGCCCTTCTCTCCGTAAACTGATATTTCCCTCATCTGGCCCTAGTGCGCACTTTGCTAGCTTTGCGGGCTAAAAATGTGCCCATCCCTGTCCTAAATAATTGAATGTATAACACTTATCTTAAAACAGATCTATTAGCCAAGTACATACCTGCATAATAACTGAAAAATTTCCTTTACGATCATAATAACTAATTACATCTGTTTGAGGAGTGTTAATTTTGAAATGCGTTCCATTTAAGCTGACAACAAAAGGAAATGAATTTAACCGGCTTGTTTGAAAGTTTTCCATTATTTTTTTCTGCTGTGAAACTGACGGCCAACATATTTCGTTTTTAAGTTTGCAGATTGTCTTGATTGTTTTGAGGAAAAGTTTGTGGGCAGCTCCTTGCCCAACATTAAATCTATCGGCAAGCTCACGATATGTGACTCCACTATTGCTTAGCTTCCAAAGAGTCATATGCAAGGAATGTTCCAAGGAATTTTCCCCGTGTGATGTTGACCAAAAAGGCTCTAATAGCACGTTCACATATAAGCAGGTTATGGTTAACAAAAATTAACCTCGAAGCTAACCTTGTTGCGTTCACATATAGCAAAGATAACCCAATTAAATGAGAGAAATTGACAGCTGTATCCATTTGTTTTTTTTTTTGTTTACATATTTTCTTCTTGTAAAAGATAAGTTAATAAATGAGTGATGGATTCAAAATTGAAAAAATGGTTACTTTTGTTTGCTACAAACCAAGAAGGAAGCAATAAATATGTAGCTGCATTAAATTCCTGTAGCCGAGAATATAAAGTTGCTATCCAACAATGTGAGCGGGAATTACGGATACGAAGAGCTCGAGTAATGTCGATTTATTATGAAATATTAATGTTGACAACAATACCTCTTTGTAAGGAAATAAACCCAAGAAGTATTTGGGCATATGTAAGTGAAAAAAGCACAATAAATTATAAACACATTTAAATACATATACTTTAGAAGCGACATGGGAACTTCTGGGAAAAGGATGTTCCATCAATGAACGACCGCGTTTTTAAGGAAACCTTTCGCATGAGCAGGGCAACCTTTGAAATATTGTGTGAATATGTCAAAGGTATTAGCAAACAGGATTCATGCTATAGGAAGTGCATCCCATTGCAGAAAAGGGTAGCTGTTGCCGTCTACACATTAAAATCTTCGGCGGAGTATGAAACTGTTGCACGACTATTCGGTGTTTCGAAGGCAATCGTCAGCGAAATATTTCTTGCTTTTTGCCAAGAAGTGTGGCAATCATTGCGTCCCATTTATTTGCCAGAACAATTAAGGAACAGTGAAAAAGTGGATGAGTGTGTTCATGGATTTGAGAAGCTTGGCTTTCCGCAATGGCTTGGTGCCATAGACGGTTGCCACATTAAAGTTCGGCCACCTGGGAAGGATTGCACGGACTATTACAATTATAAGGGGTGGTACTTCACAGTTTTATTTGCCCTTGTAGATTATAGGTTAGAGGTATAATGAATTTTCACTTGATATTTTCATTAATTTCTTTTTTATCCAGATATCGCTTCCTCTACATTAATGTTGGCTGCCCAGGTCGATGCAATGACTCAAAAATTTTTCAATGTAGCAAACTAAATACTGCATTGAAGGATCCAATCTTCACTGCAAAAAGCAAAACTATTAATGGCGTGAATGTTCCTGTGGGCGTTATGGGTGATTCGGCTTTCCGATTTGCCAACATTCTAATGAAGCCCTATCCATTCCAAGTACATCCTCCAGAGCATGAAAAAATTTTTAATTACCAATTGTCCAAATGCCGAAGAGTGGTGGAAAATGCGTTCGGACACCTAAAGGCTCGTTTTAGGAGAATAGGGAAAGGAGTCGACAACCACATCAAAAATGTTCCTCTTATAATTAAAGCAGCCTGTACATTGCATAACTTTTTAAATTGTCATAATGATGTCATCAACCACAAATGGATAGAAGAACAAACCACTTACGAAAATAGTGTACGCCTTAAACAGCCCGAGCACACAGATGCTGTAGCAGATTTTGAAGCAGAACCTGAAACAATTAGAAGAGCGATTGCGAATTCATTTTGTAAGTTTGTTCTTTATTTGTAATTATTTTATTTTTCATTTAACAAATTAATAAGATCTTTATAAAAATTTTTCGTATTTTCACTCATTTCTTTTAAAATATCATTCCTTTTCTCTTCCGAAAGAACTGCTTTTTCGGTTAGTTCCACCATTTTTTCTTGCACCCCTCTCATGGACTCCATTCCTTTCTCAAACATATCTAAAGTTTTTTCCAATTTCTCTACTAAACGCTCATGGGTTAATTTCCTTTTTTTTGCAGACTCCGGAGTCGTCGAAAGTCCAGCAAGCTCATCGCTTGAAATGAATTGGGATTGAGTGCTCGTCGAAGAGTAGATAGCAGCGCAACCAATGTTGTCTTCTGGTTCCACATCTTGAATTAAAATAAAATAATAAATAAAAGAGCAAACAAAAATTTCATTTTTTTATTACCTATACTCTCTTGCATGAGTTCTTTGAAATTTACTGCCTTATTACCACTGAGTATTTCTTCCACCTCCTTGTAGTGGATCCAAGAGGAAGGCGAACCACCAGTCATACCCACCGCATTCTTTTCTAATCTATAAAATAAAATACATATTATAATGCTGTGAGTATGCAGCAAAATATACTTTTTAATTTAAATGTACTTGTATCGATTGGTAAAATTATGCACTTTTTCCTTTATTTCAGCTGCACTGTAGTTCATCTCCCTTTTTGAAAATTCCTTTTCCAAACGCGCAAAGATATGAAAATTTTTTTCGCGCTTCGTTATTCATCTATACAATCTGCCCAGTGCAACAGCAGCAATTTCTCTGCATCTATTGTCCATCTGACACGGTTTTTCCTTTTCCTAATTACAATTTAATAAAATTATTATAGGGGTATTCTCTTGCTCTTGCAAGATTGCAGATTGCAAAAATACTACACCGAAATATACAAGGGCACGAGAGCACCCATTGCAGAATCTAGTGATATATGAGCGACTGATTCAGTCAATTTATTGTAAATGACTATTGTGCATAGCTATTGTGAATTGGCGCACCTTCTGCATACATTTTTAACAAAAAAACTGTAACAAAACTTTATAATTTAAATAGAAATTATAAAATCTAATTAAAATTTACCTTCTTCAACAATTTAACGTCAAAATATGACTTTATGTAAAATGGCAACTACAACAGGGTTGCAATTTTATTTTTGCGTGACATTGCACGCAAATATACATGGGTTTTGGTCTGACATATTTCACAGCCCTTGCAAATATTTTTCTGCGTGTGTTTGTTGTTGTGCCGTTGTAAATCTGCAATGCTTGCACCATGCACCGAGATTTGCAAGAGCAAGAGAATACCCCTTATATATAAGTATATTTGTATGCATAAAAAATAAAAATATATAAATACAAATTTATACTTACCGGCTGCTTACTTGATCCATTTTTTAAATTCCTGCGAATTTTTTATCAGTTGCTGTCAAATTTAAGCAAAACTATTCACAATAGATACTGAAGTGTCGCAATTTCGAGTATATTTCGACTGCTTTCCAATGCAACAATGCATATTTTAGTAGGTTATAAAATAACCGCGTAGGTTATAGAGCAGACCGAGGTTATCTTTTCATAAAAATTATATGGCTAACCTCGCATTTTATTGGTAGGTTACAAGATAACCTAGTTAACCTAGCTAACCTGGCTAACCTGCTTATATGTGAACATAGTATAACGCATTTTTCAAGTCCTAAGACAAATTTATTTATCAGGTACTTCCACAAATTAAACAACAATACTTACTGCAAATGTTTCACGAGTCATGCGAAAATGCGTGAAATATGTATCATCATGGTACAATGGAATTGTTTTCCAAATCTTTGTCATCTTCGTCACTGTTCTCTTTTTTGAAATTTCAGCGAGGAACCACTTTCTCTTTCTTAAAATTTTTTTTTCTATTTTTTCCATACTTGAACAGCAAGTTATTATCACTGCTTTCAAAAGTATCTATCGCTATATTTATTAAAAAATTCATGGTTAAACTTTCACATTCGGTCACAATTCGCGCAAAATATTGCAATTATTTTGCTTAAGTATCAGCAACAGGGTGAACAGCTTCTGCGCTACCTCACCTTGTTCGGCTGCTGAGGGAGAGCCTCGCAATGGAGTACATCCCTGACCCATGGAGGACGACTGAGGTGATCTTCATACCCAAAGTAGGAAGGAAGGACTATTCCTTGGCCAAATCCTACAGGCCGATTAGTCTAACCTCCTTCAAGCTGAAGACTTTGGAAAAGACCATAGACCACAACATAAGGTCGACGGCGCTGAAAACTGCTCCCCTGCATGCTGCTCAGCATGCATATAGAGCGGGAAGATCCACCAGTACGGCTCTGTATCAGTTGACCTCTGAGATAGAGAGCTCACTGGAGAAAGGGGAGATGATAATATGTGCCTTCTTAGACATCGAAGGCGCCTTCGACAACACATCTCACAAGAGTGTAGCCAGGGCGCTGGAGAGAAGGAATGTGGCTGCACCGGTGCGTAGATGGATAGAGGCCGTGCTTCGCACCAGGATCGCTGAGACCAAAGTAGGTGAAACAAAGATTCGTCTGGGGGCGACAAGAGGCTGCCCACAGGAAGGTGTGCTATCACCTCTACTGTGGAGCCTTGTCGTGGACGAACTGTTAGCACTGCTAACTGACAATGGGATCCGCTGCCAGGGGTATGCGGATGACATTGTGATAATAGCAAGATGCAAATTTGAGGATACTCTCTGTGACCTAGTGCAACGAGGTCTAAATCTGGAATTGGGATGGTGCAGGGGAGTTGAATTAAATATCAACCCCTCAAAGACGACCGTGGTTCCTTTCACAAGGCGCAGGTCCCTACCGGGCCTGAGAAATCTCACACTTTGGGGCAGAGAGATCGAAATGACTAGCAAGGTTAAATACCTGGGTCTTATGCTGGATTCCACCCTGCGGTGGAAGCAGCATGTGAACCAAACGCTAGTTAAGGCAACAAAAGCATTAATGGTGTGTAAACGGCTGGCGGGTAAATCCTGGGGCTGTACGCCAAGGATCGTTAGGTGGTTGTACACCATGATTGTGCGACCGATAATTACATACGGGACGGTGTCCTGGGCCTCCGTAGCGTCGCAAGCTTCGGTGGTAACCCAACCATCGAAGCTTCAGCGGCTAGCGTGTGTTTGTATGACGGGCGCTATGCGGACCTGCCCTACGGCAGCTCTGGAGGTCCTGTTGGAACTCACACCGCTCCATATATTCATAGGTCAAGTAGCCAAGCACTCACTTTTGCAGATAACAGCAGAGGGATGTGGCAAAGGCAATTTAATCTCGTCCCAGAGGATGGAGAGGATTAGTGGCGACATTCCTATCGCCCTCCTCCCGAAGGACGGCGTTACCAAAACTATTCACTTCACGAAGAGGTTTAAGGTTACCCTTGGTAGCAAGAGTGAGTGGAACGACCCCACTTTTGAGCAAATGCTAAGGGATAGCACGTTGAGGTGGTACACCGACGGGAATTTTTCCGAGCATTTTTCAGGCCGAAGTCTTAGCTGTAAGTCGGTGTATAGAGATAAACCTCCACCGCAACTATCGCAACGAGCGAATAGCTATACTTAGCGATAGTCAAGCGGCACTAAAAGCGATATCCTCCTACGAGATCAAGTCGCTACTAGTGCAGGAGTGTAGAGAACGGCTAAATAACCTAGCTGAAATGAACCAGGTGCACCTGATCTGGGTGCCTGGTCACAGGGGCATAGCCGGCAACGAGCTGGCTGACGAGCTTGCTCGCTCTGCAGCCTCCTCCAGCAGGGTTGGGCCCGAACCGTTCACCGGGGTGGGCCCTCATACTGTGAAGGAGCTGCTCCGCAAGGAAGAGTGTGTAGGGAAAGGCATTGGCAGCGAGCGCACGGTATGCGTCACGCCAAGCTGTTAGTTGGGGGGTATAACCGGAAGAGGTTCCAATCGCTAATAAACCTCCCGAGAAACAAACTCAAGCTCAAGGGAGCCTGAAACCCCGGAGCACCTGCTAATCGACTGCATCGCAGTCTGTAGGCGCAGGAACCATGTTTCCGGATAGGGATCACATCGCCTCGCTAGCACCCAGCGGGTTATTGGACTTCATCAATATTCTGGGGCTAAGCGAGACCCTGTGAGTTAGGAGAGGGCACAATAGACCCAAGGTCGCAGTGCATTCCTCAATTACTTTCTTATCTTCTTATCAGCCGAGCATCTGCAAGTGTTGCAAATTGTGTATGAGGACTGCAATATTGTCGCAGTTATGGAGTGCCTCGAATAAGCCCAGGCTGACATCACCGCCGTCAAAGAAATGCGATGGACGGGACAAGGACAGAGACGAGTAGGTCCATGTGACATTTACTACAGTGGCCATATAAAGGAGCGTCGTTTTGGTGTGGGATTCGTGGTAGGAGAGAGACTCCGTCGTCGAGTACTATCATTCACTGCGAGACGGAAGAGAAGGACGATGTGACCAAAGATGCCTTTTATGAGTGCTTGGAGCGCACTTATGACAGATGCCCCCGCCACGATATCAAAATCGTGCTTGGCGACTTTCAACGCCAGGGTGGGTAAAGAAGGTATTTTTAGCACTAAGCATAAGAAGATTCATCAAGCTACCTGGCTGTCTCCGGATCGAAAAACTACCAACCAGATCGATCATGTTGTAATAGACGGGAGACACGTCTCCCGTGTTTTAGATGGAGCTATTCCAACATAAGGAGCGTGCATCAGCTTCTTTGTAAAATATAGTCGGACGAAAGCATGCCCAACGATTGAAATTTAAGTGTGCTATGCCCAATCCAAAAATAAGGAGACCCCACAATCTGCGACAACTACCGTGGGATCAGCCTACTCAACATCGCATATAAGGTTCTATCGAGCGTATTGTGTGAAAGATTAAAGCCCACCGTCAACAAACTGATTGGACCTTATCAGTATGGCTTTAGACCTGGAAAATCAACAACCGACCAGATATTCACTATGCGCCAAATCTTGGAAAAGACCCGTGAAAGGAGAATCGACACACACCACCTCTTCGTCGATTTCAAAGCTGCTTTCGACAGCACGAAAAGGAGCTGTTTTTATGCCACGATGTCTGAATTTGGTATCCCCGCAAAACTAATACGGCTGTGTGATATTGATATCATCGGCCTCAACACCCGCGCCGTTAGTTCTGCTTTCTCCAGACTGGACAAGGAAGCAAAACAAATGGGTCTGACAGTGAACGAGGGCAAGACGAAATAACTCCTGTCATCAAACAAACAGTCGTCGCACTCGCGACTTGGCACTCACGTCACTGTTGACAGTCATAACTTTGAAGTTGTAGATAATTTCGTCTATCTTGGAACCAGTGTAAACACCACCAACAATGTCTGCCTAGAAATCGAACGCAGGATAACTCTTGCCAACAGGTGCTACTTCGGACTGAGTAAGCAATTGAAAAGCAAAGTCCTCTCTCGACAAACAAAAACCAAACTTTAGAAGTCACTCATAATTCCCGTCCTGCTGTATGGTGCAGAGGCTTGGACGATGTCAACAACGGATGAGTCGACGTTGCGAGTTTTCGAGAGAAAAGTTCTGCGAAAGATTTATGGTCCTTTGCGCGTTGGCCACGGCGAATATCGCATTCGATGGAACGATAAGCTGTACGAGACATACGACGACATTGACATAGTTCAGCGAATTGAAAGACAGCGGCTACGTTGACTAGGTCATGTTGTCCGGATGGACGAAAACACTCCAGCTCTGAAAGTATTCGACGCAGTACCCGCCGGGGGAAGCAGTGGAAGAGGAAGACTCCACTCCGTTGGAAGGACCAAGTGGAGAAGGACCTGGCTTCGCTTGGAATATCCAATTGGCGCCACGTAGCGAAAAGAAGAAACGACTGGCGTGCGGTTGTTAACTCGACTATAGTCGCGTAAGCGGTGTCTACGCCAATTAAGTAGAAGAAGATGTTTTTTTCTTTTCCTTGCAGGTTCCTCGACTACAAACGGCAATTCTTCATGGGAATCCAGCGTAATGGAAAAGCTGTTAAGTGGTGATGCACAGTCTACGACTTCGTGAACTGTAATAAATTAGTTTATAAAAATAAATATAAACTTTTCAAATTTCTGTTTTGTTTTACTAACCTGTGCTCTCCTCCACCAATGTTTCCAAATTGAAGCTTCTACAGATCCCGAGGATACTATTTATTTTATGCGGTCCGCCAGAAAGATCAATAGATTTCCTCTCATCTCTGTAAAATTTTTTGTAATTTTTTGAAAACTTTTATATGAATAAATGCACATGCATATTAAATAAACTTACCGTATTTATTTGTCAAATTATGTATTTTCACACGAATTTCATTCGCGGAATATACATGCCCCTTTGTGGCCATTTCTACAGACATATCCTTAAAAACGTGAGAATTTTTCCTCCCGCAATCATAAAAGAAGTTTAACTTCCTCTTTGTTCCACCTTGATCTCTTTTTCCTGAAAAATTAACAAATTTACACATATTTTAAATAATAATTTTATTAAAAATAAGATTACTAACTTCTTTCCCTCGCTGTCGGCCATTTTTGTTTACTTTGTCATTTGACATTTCTCCTCTTTTTCGTAAAAATTATCGATTAAATTAGAAATAACACCGCTAATCTAGTTGTGTAATCTGATATTATGTTCGGACCGACATTGAAAACATTTTGAAAACACATTTGTATGTTGTGGAATGTAAGTCGTTCGGACCGACAATGTGTGTTTGACAAGAGAGCACCCACTGCAGAATCTAGTGATATATGACAGCACGAAAACAAACATGGGTTTTGGTCTGACATATTTTACAGCCATTGCAAATAAATTTTTGCGTTTTTGTTGTGCCGTTGCACCAAGAAGAAATTTCTGCAATTGGTGCACCGTGCAAGGGTTTGCAAGAACAAGAGAATCCCCTTAACAGTGAGCAGCTGTATTTGTATATGGAATGTAAACAAATATCAAGTCTCGATTTAGGGCCGGCAAAATATGTATGTCTTCCAAAAAAATTGATTAAACTAGAGCAGGCACTGATTATGAGTGGTTTCAGCGAGAACTGGGTTTTCGTTTGACAGATTTTACATGGACGAAAACACAAGTTTTCGTGCGAAAACCAGTTTTTCTCACGAAAACATGTTTTCAATGTCGGTCCGAACATAGTATGAGATTAATTTTTAATCTCGGATTAACTAAAGAGGAATTTTGTATGGTAAATTTCGTTTCTTAATTACGGATTATCGAGTTAGGACCCTATTGCGGTTTTCAACCCGACTCGGTCGAAATGAAGTTAAGGCAATTCAACTTCAGATCAACCAAACTCGTTTTCGGTATTGATAACTTCTACAAAGTTCAGTCGAAGTATGATTGGCTTTGCCAACCTAGGAAAGGGAAATTTGACAGATAGTGAAGCAGCTAAAATTTTTTAAACGACATATTTAAACAATTGAATTCAGTTGTCGCTCGAGAAAAAGTGAATAAACATTAAAATAAATAAAAAATTTATATAAGTTTTGATTTATATTACAATGACGAAAATATTGGTGGCAAAATTGATGTGCTACGTATACGAAAAAGCCTTCGTGGTCACTCAAATCCATTGGAGCTTCCAAATGCAAAGTAAGCCATAGTTTTGTCACAATTGAGTGGCTTTTTAATAATATTTGTTGCAGATTCATATGTTATTTTCGATTAAATAAAGAAGCATTTTGTTTTTTACTGATTGAGATGAAGGAACATATCCACAAACGTGTGCGAGGAACGGCCATACCTCCTATATTAAAATTATGCGCAACTTTGCGTTTCCTTGCTGACGGTGTTTATCAAAAACGCAGTGAAAATGATTTTAACATTGGGTTGGCGCAACCTACGATATCTTTAGTAATTAAAGAGGTTCTAAATATAACTGAACAACGTATTTGTGCCCAATGGATTAAAATTCAAATGACTGAGGAGGAGCAAAACGCTTCAAAAGTTTCTGCTCCTATTGCGGTTTTCAACCCAACTGCATTTCAGTCGAAGTTTAAAAATTCGGTATTGCCGACTTCAACTCAATCCGTCAAAAAAAATTGCGGTTGAAGTATGATCGAACTTCAACTTTTTTTGGTATTGCGGTTTTCAACCCTGTACAAGTGGGGTTGACTAGTATATAAATAAACTTCGACTGCTTAATAGCAGTTGAAGTTCAACATTCGTGCAGTGATATAAAAAAAAAATATTAAAGAAAAATGGAGAAGGGGTAAAATAACTATTTTCATTAATGTTAAATTAATTTTAATTAATATTTTTTATAAATTTTAGAAAAAATAAAGTTACAACAAAAAGCAATTCGAAAAATTGGTAAGTTAATCGTACAGATAAAATACATCGAAATCTACTCTTGAGTACACCAATTGTCCGCTCCACAATATTCCGGGCCTTTGAGTGTACTGTATTGTAGCGTGCTTGGGGTGAAGAAGCTTCCGCCAAGCGATAAGGCGTCATTAAAAATTTATGCAGACGATAGCCATCGTCACCTAAGAAATTACATTACTCCAATTATTTAGCAATAAATACGATAAAGTCTTACCCAAGATCCAAGGGTTATTCTGTATGTTGTTCTGTAAATACACTTTCAAATCGCTAACATTGAAAACAAAACAGTTGTTGTTGTAGCGGCAGAACAAAACAGTCATGATTTGCGCCTGCATGCCTAGCATCCACATACCGAATAGACATTTTATAATCACAAAGCTAAAAATTTTAAGAAATTATACCATTTTGTTTGTAATATAATTCAGATTTTATACATACAATCATCACGTTTAAACTGAAGTAGCCCTTTCTGTTAAGATAAAGATGTTGCACTTCTTTTCTTGGTGAAATTATGCGAACATGAGTCCCATCGATGCAACCAACTACTCCCAGGAAAGTACTTTTTGAAGAAAATGAAACTTTTGAAGCGTTTTGCTCCTCCTCAGTCATTTGAATTTTAATCCATTGGGCACAACTACTTTGTTCAATTATATTTAGAACCTCTTTAATTACTAAAGATATCGTAGGTTGCGCCAACCCAATGTTAAAATCATTTCCACTGCATTTTTGATAACCACCGTCAGCAAGGAAACGCAGAGTTGCGCATAATTTTAATATAGGAGGTATGGCCGCTCCTCGCACACGTTTGTGGAAATGTTCCTTCATCTCATTCAGTAAAAAACAAAATACTTCTTTATTTAATCGAAAATAACTTATGAATCTGCAACAAATACTATTAAAAAGCCACTCAATTGTGAAAAAACTATGGCTTACTTTGCATTTGGAAGCTCCAATGGATTTGAGTGATCACGAAGGCTTTTTCGTATACGTATTACATCAATTTTGCTCCCAATATTTTCGCCATTGTAATATAAATCAAAACTTATATCAATTTTTTTTTATTTATTTTAATGTTTATTCACTTTTTCGCGAGCGACAACTGAATTAAATTATTTAGATATGTCGTTTAAAAATTTTTAGCAGTTTCACTATCTGTCAAATTTCCCTCTCTTAGGTTGGCAACGCCAATCATACTTCGACTGAACTTAGTTGAAGTTCGCAATACCGAAAAAAAGTTTGGTTGACCTGAAGTTGAATTGCCTTAACTTCAATTCGACTAAGTCGGGTTGAAAACCGCAATAGGGGCATTCATTTTATTCAAAAAGTGCTTTCCCGGGAGTAGTTGGTTGCATCGACGGGACTCATGTTCGCATAACTTCACCAAGAAAAGAAGTGCAACTTTATCTCAACAGAAAGGGCTACTACAGTTTAATGTAATTCCTTAGGCAACGCTGGCTATCCTCTGCACAAATTTTTAATGACGCCTTATCGCTTGGCGGAAGCTTCTTCCCGGAATATTGTAGAGCGGACAATTGGTGTACTCAAGAGTAGATTTCGATGTCTTTTATCTGTACGAGGTTTACATTACACTCCTGAAAAGGCTACGCAAATTGTGAATGCTTGTTGCGCATTGCACAATACTTGCCAACACTTTCAAGTGGAATCTCCAGAAAAAATACCATCTACTTCAAATACTACAATGACCAATGATGGTTTGGACATAGAAAGAAGAAGAGGATACGGATCGAATAATTTGCAATATTATGACTTCCCTCTAAATAATTAAAATATTAAATTTCATTTATTCTTTCAAATGTGCTTTTTATTCAGGCATATATTTAAATAAATTCATTGAATAATTTTAATTTTTTCTTTAGATTTGCCTTATAGTGAATCCACACCTAATAAAAAAATTTTATTTTTAGTTAATATTTTTAATGTCATAACCATAACTTACCCGTCCCCATTCGTAGGCAGTTCTGCTTGGTGGCCCTAAACAATTTAACTGCAGTGCCACACTCTCCCACAATTATTTGATTGTGAATTTATTGTTTCCAAATTGTGGCTTTCCTCATCCTACTTCTGGAAAATTTTCCATTAACTCCACCAATTTTTCGAATTGCTTTTTTGTTGTAACTTTATTTTTTCTAAAAATTTATATAAAAAAAAATACTAACTAAAATTAATTTTACATTAATTAAAATAGTTATTTTACCCGTTCTCCATTTTTCTTTGATATTTTTTTGTATTTCACGAATGTTGAACTTCAACTGCTATTAAGCAGTCGAAGTTTATTTATATACTAGTCAACCCCACTTATACAATGTTGAAAACCGCAATACCAAAAAAAGTTGAAGTTCGATCATACTTCAACCGCATTTTTTTTTTTGACGGATTGAGTTGAAGTTGGCAATACTGAATTTTTAAACTTCGACTGAAATGCAGTTGGGTTGAAAACCGCAATAGGGGCATTAATCTCGTTAATGGAGATAATCTCGTTATACGTAAACATACTATTAGCGGGATTCGGTAACCAGTCTCTATTTGAGACAAAATATCAATTTGTAACTAGTTACTATTCACTAAACCGTCTCTAGCGTTAGTCTCAAAATATTGAGACCTGGTAGTTAACTGGTCACAAAACTAAAAAGAACTCTTGCTGCCATTTTCAATGCACTGAATAGAGATCATCATAGATATAATCAATTGTCGTTTTTTTACATTTTGTAAGCAATTCAAACACGAAAAGGTTAAAAATAAATAAATTTTACATAAATTTCGTAAAAATTATGAAACAAAGTCAACATATATTTTTATTTTTATTGATAATTATGTTTTTTGACTATGTTATAGAAAAGTTAATATTTGTTATCGACATATTTATTATCATTCAAGTGTAAAAACAGCTCTGAATAATGAAATGTAATAGATTTTGAGACTGTCACAGAATAGCAAAATCGTCTCAAGTCTCAAAAATTGTCTCTAACTCAAAATCTCAAATTTAGAGACTTGCTACTGTCTCACGTTACAGAATCGCACGGTAAGTTTTATCGATAATAATAGAAGAGTTGACCTGGGACCTACCTATCAGGCAACACTAATAGCGGGATTGTGTAACCAGTCTCTATTTGAGACATTTTGAGGTAAAGTCTCAATTTGTGACTCTTACTATTCACTAACCAGTCTCTAGCGTTAGTCTCAAAATATTGACTCAAATTTGAAACCTGATAGTTAGCAAGTCATAAACTAAAAAGAACTCTTGCTGCCATTTTGAATATACTGAATGGGGATCATAATAGATATTAATCGATTTGTCATTTTTTTATATTTTGTAAGCAACTCAAACACGAAAAGGTTAAAAATAAATTAATTTTACATAAATTTTTTTAAATATTATGAAACAAAGTCAACAAATATTTTTATTTTTATGGACATTTATGGTTTTTGACTATGTTATAGAAATTTTAATATTTGTTATCGACATATTTATTTTCATTCAAGCGTAAAAACATCTCTGAATGATGAAATGTAATAGATTTTGAGACTGTCACTTACAGAATAGCAAAATCGTCTCAAGTTTCAGAAGTTGTCTCTAACTTAAAATCTCAAATTTAGAGACTTGAGACTGTATCACGCTACAGAATCGCACGGTATAAGTTGCTTGTTGTCCTTACAACATACAAATTTTCAAAATATATTATAAATCAACGTTGTTGAACATTTTTGTTTATAAAGTAAAGCCGTTGTTGACACAAAAGGTAAAGGAAAACAATTTTTAGACTGAAAGCGTCAAAAATATTAGTTTGGGATGCACTCGAGACATTTTTCAATGATTTTCGTATGACAACAATGAAGTCAAGCGAATCTATTCATTCGCCAGTCACAATATGAACACATCGCATTTTCAACAAAACGTTCGATTGGTCGTATGCATTCGCTTCACGACAATTGCATTGCAACTTTCTTGCGTCAAATGTGATGCCTTGCTATACTGCCTTTACCTTGATGTGCAAACAGTAATAAATGTAGTTGATTTTGCTTGGCTTGGTAATATATATCGTCACCTGAAATGCAAAATAACGTATCATCAAAAAAATCGTAATTGAGTGTCTTATTGATTACGATTCACTACTTCAAATCATATACATAATATTACATATGTCCAACATTTTCAGGTTCTGCGCTCAGATATAAACCAGTTTGAACCAATTCTAAATTTTTTTTCACTCATGTTCCATTTTCTTTCGTGTTTCATTCACGCCACTGTAAATTTCCGAAAATGTCGTTACGTTATTTTGCATTTCAGTTGACGATATGTAAAACAGCAGCGAAACCAGTAAAAATAAAAGTAAAATGCTCTTATGATATTCTCTAGACAAACATTGCGTTAACAAAAAAGCTATAAGTATTATTAGTACAATAGCTTCATCAAACAGTTCAGAAACAATGATATACACATAATATTTCGCACATGTGACTTAAAGATAACTATGCTCTCTATTACTACTTCAAGTTTTTGATATTTATTTGATTTTTTCTAATGTTTGAGGATAAATAGCGAGAGTTCATATACTCTTAAGAAGCAGTGACTTTTATCCATAAAATAATAATAATTACAAAATAATAATTATGAAGTCTTTTTATATATTTGTAAAAATCGCAAATAATCATTTTATTATTTAGAGTTCATCATGATCATTTGACTGCGCCTCGTCTGTTTCATCTTCATCTTTTTCATCATCTTCGTCTTTGTCCGCATTCTTCTTAGCTTCTTCTTCGTCTTTTTTTCGTTGCTCTTCATCTAAGGCTTCTTTCATTTTTTTTTCTCCAGATTGTATTTCTTTAATTGCGGATGCCTTTTTGAAAGCTTCTTCGATGTCATCAGTTATAAGTACGTTATCAAAAACCGTTCCTGACTTCACTTGCCATAAGTCAAATCCAATTATACAGAGTTCTTTCCGTAAATACAGATTGTCATCTGATACATATTCTGGATTCTCAATTTCTGGATGCTCCCACGCGCCTTTATAATCTGGATTGTCCAACTGCCTAGGCTGCCATTCGCCTTTGTAATCCGGATTATCTACCATAGGTGGTTCCCATTCGCCATCCATTTCGTCATCCCAATCCTCTGGCTTAGAAGCATCTGGATCAGGGATATACTCTGGTTTGTCCCAATCTGAAGGTTTGGTATCCTCTGGATCCGGAATTGTTGGCTTATGTATAATAGTTTTATTAATAATTAAAAAAATTATTATTATAAAGAATATAACATACCCTGTCATCCCAATCTTCTGGTTTTTTTGCATTCGGATCCTTAATCTTTTTTGGAGGAAGAAATTCCCAGTCGTTTTCAAGGTTCCCGGACTCAATTTTTTCGTTATCAATCAACACTTCATATGTGTTGTCTGGTTTTACAATAAGTGTGTAGAAATGAGTATAAACATCATCTTTGCATCGTATGTCTTTATTAATTAGGTGATTTTTGCCTTTGTAGCTAAAGATAACGTGAACTTTTTTCGTTCCTGGACCGCAAATATCTGGTCCAAACATTATTTCATATGGGGATTCTCCATGCATATCAGTTTGATCCAAAGAACAGTCGAAAATTTTTACATAACCGCCCCCGCAGTCAATATTTTGCTCATGCTTCACAGAAAATTGAATAACTAAATTTTTATTTTCGTTACTGAATGGTTCAAATTTTCTCGATACTGCGTAGAACCGAGCATCCTGAGATGTTTGCAAACCTAAAAAAAATTATCTTGTTATAAATATGTGAACATACTAGCATTTTGTAATGAATAGATATTATAGTAATAGGCGTGTTTTATTTGACCATTACAAACTAATAGCTAAATCATGGACAAATAAAACGCACTTAGCTTATTTAATATGTTAGTTTAAGACAAGGCGTGCGACTTCTTCAACCTGCTTCTGCAGAGCTTAATCGAGCAAGTAAAATATTCTATGAGAGTGTACAGCTACTTGCGAATGCCCATGATATTGATGTCATTGACCTCAACATCCGCACCGTTAGTTCTGCTTTCTCACGACTGGATAAGGTAGCACAATAAATGAGTCTGGCAGTGAACGAGGGCAAGACGAATCTCCTGTCATCAAACTAACAAAATCGTGTATGCCGTGCCTACGCCAGTAAAGAAGAAGAAAACATTAATTTCAATTATAGTGTAAAAGAAATAAAATTAAAAAATATAAATTTTTCATCGCATGTGAGTCTCTTACATTTCGAGCGTATTGTTAAGTTCCGTGCAGTGAGGAAACGAGAAAGGTCGGTGAGGTAGCTGTTTGCCTTCGAACACATGCCATCGATTCCATTGCCCTACGTCAATCTTGAGCGTACGAAGTTATGGAAACACCCTCTGGTGGTTGCGGGAGTTTCGAGATATAGAAATTAAACAGTAACGGGGAGAGGACACCACCCTGCGGAACCCCCTGTTTAATTCTTCTCAGTTTTGATATTTCACCTCGAAATAGTACGGATGACTGACGACCGTTCAGATAGTTCATGGTCCACCTCTTAAGCCCTGGCGGGAGAGTGGTTTTTTCAATGTCGTCTCAATCGTTCTTTCGCAGGGTGGTTTCTGGTTGAGGCCACGAACTATCTGGGCGTTTATAACGCTAAGTGCTGTGCACTTTTCGGAATCCATGCTGGTGGCTGGCTAGGCTCAGGTGGTGAGTGAAGGTCGGGAGTAACAAGGCCTCAAATGTCTTCACTACTGGGGAGAGGAGAGTTATCGAACGATAAGATTCCCCTTTGTTGGCGGATAAGATTTCCCAGGTTTCAGTAGTGGGACCTGTGGAGAACCGAACCAGAGAGCGAACAACGAGAGCCTACCAATACCGAGTAAATTACGTACATGTATACACATTCTAGTTTAGTAGTCTTTATACTGTGAAGCTGTGAAGACGAGACAATAAATTACCGAAGTATTATACTATACACGCTTGTTTTATTACTCACGCGAACAAGTAGGTTCTTACAGTGGCGACGAGATTGGGATTATGTGTAGCAGCAGAACATTTTCTTTCAGTGGAAAAAAACTAAAATTTGTTTAATTTCTTCCACGCAAATAATAGCATCGGTTTTTCTGCATCGGATTTTTCTTGGCGAGTCAAAAGCAGCGAGTTGATATACATATATACATAGTTGATGTAATTGCGACAAAGAAGATATTTCTTCACATGTAGCAAATCAGCACAACTGTCAACTCGAAGCAACGAGTTGATACATACATACATTCATAGTGATGAAATAGCGAAGGAGAAAATATTTCTCTACATTCAGCAAACCAGCACAACTCTCAATAAGAGACGTAGCAAACAAGAAGAAAAGTAAACAAGCTAATAAGCAAAGGTTTGTTCCATTAGATTGGAAATTTGGCGAAAAAATGAAATAAACATTTGACGTTTCTTTTTTTTTTAGGCCATTCAATTGGCGCAACTGAATAAGTAAAGAGGCTGCCCATTAAATTGGTTTTTTGAGTGACAGATACGGTGGCGATTAAATTGGGAAAGCATTTAATTGGAAATTGGAAAAGCCACTGAACTGGTAAAATATACTTCTGTCCGGGGCATTAAATTGGCTAAAGAAGAAATAAAAGTAAGCAAGATGAGCGAAATTAAACCATTCCTGTGCGATAGCATTGATAGGGCGCTATTACGAAGCGAGTGGAAAAAATGGCTGAGGTCGTTTACTCTATATCTTCAATCGGAAGATATTATAAATGAGGTAAAGCGAAGAAACAAACTGCTTCACTTAGGTGGGCCACTACTACAAGAGATAATTTATAATATCCCTGGGGCCATTGTGGAAGTTGATACTGAACAGCCGGTCGATGTATTTAATATTTTAGTCGAGAAATTAAATAATTTCTTTTCGCCAAAACGAAACCCGTCATTTGAGAGGCACATATATAGAAACATAGCGCCTTTGGAGAACGAAAATTTTAACAATTTCTTGTTGCGTTTGAGGTACCAAGCTTCTAAATGTCATTTTGGCGAAACAAAAAGCGAAATAGAAGACATCGCTCTAAAAGATAAACTCATTGAGTCGTGGGCTCCAGTGGAGCTTAAAAAACGCTTACTTGAAAAAGAACACGACTTGCAAGAAATTATTGATGCTTGCCAGATTCATGAGCAGATATATAAACAATCGCAGGACATTTTGCCTAAAAAAGAGGGTGAAGAAGTGAACAGGGTAGTTGCAAAATCAAAAGGGAGCAGGAATAACGAGGGTGGGTGTGGTAGATGTGGTCAGGCGGGGCACGTGAGCTCTGACATTAATTATCCAGCAAGAAATGCTAAATGCAATAAATGTGGATTAATAGGGCATTACTCACGAAAATGCAAAACAAAGAGTTTTAAAAGAAAACTCGGCGATGTAAAATACAATAATTCGAAACAGCGCCGATTACATCCGTCAAAAGTTAGGTGTATCGAAAAAGCTAACGACTCATCAGATGATTCCCTAGAATATGACTGCCTTCAAGTGGAATCGTGCGAATCGACGAACGAGTTGATAAGTTGCCACATTGGTGGGCATACTGTTCCTATGATAATAGATTCAGGATCTAGGTTTAACTTGTTAGGTCAAGACGTTTGGAATGCGTTGAATGCCAGTAAAGCAACCATGTGGAACATCCGCACGCAGTCAGCAAATCAATTTAAGGGTTATGCAGCTAATAAAATTTTAACAGTCTTATATGTTTTCGAGGCACCAATAGGGGTGAGAAAGGGTACGGAAGTTATAGCTACTTTTTATGTAATAAAAGATGGGAAACAATCTCTTCTCGGCCGAGATACTGCCATTCAACTCAAGGTATTGATATTGGGGCTTGACGTAAAATAGAACCGTTTCCGAAAATTTTCAATATTAAGATAAAGCTATCGTTTGATAAGTCCATTAAACCAGTCAAACAGCCTTTACGTCGCATTCCAGTTGCCCTAGAGAAACAATTTGAGAAGAAATTAGAAGAAGCGCTCGCCAAGGATATCATAGAGTCTGTTAGGGGTCCAACTCAATGGATCTCACCAATTGTCGTAGTTCTAAAGGATCATGGTGAAATGCGTCTTTGTGTCGATATGCTTAGGGCCAATAAAGCTGTGCTACGAGAAAACTACCCTCTGCCCACGTTCGATACCTTTATGACGAAACTGAGCGATGCAAAAATATTTTCTCGGCTTGATCTTAAATGGGCGTATCACCAATTGGAACTTGAAAATCAAGTCGAGAAATTACAACATTCATAACACATAAAGGTTTGTTTCGTTACAAAAGATTAATGTTTGGCATCAATTCCGCCCCAGAAATATTTCAGCAGGTTTTCGAGGAGCTACTCTCGACGTGTCAAAATTGCTTGAATTATTTAGACGATATTATCGTATATGGGAAATCGGAAAAAGATCATGACTCTGCCGTTGAAAATGTACTTAAGGTTTTGAAAAACAAGAATGTTTTACTCAATGATGAAAAATGCGTTTGGGGGGCAAGAAAGCTTAAATTTTTGGGTCACGTTTTGTCGGATGTAGGTATATTTCCGGACCCGGACAAAATTAAAACAATTTTGGAGTTTAGAGCACCGCAAACAAAAGAAGAAACAAGAAGCTTTCTTGGCCTCGACACGTACATCGGAAAATTTATACCGGATATGGGAAAATTTATATGGGGCCCCACACAACAAAACGCTTTTGCAAAACTAAAACATCTTTTATTAAACATACCCACCTTATCATATTTTGATCCCTCAAATAAAACAAGGGTCATTGCGGATGCGAGTCCTGTGGCGTTGGGTGCAGTCAACAATAACAATAAACCGAATATTATTTCTTTTGCCAGTAAAAGCCTTTCGGAGGTAGAAAAAAGATATTCTCAAACAGAAAAAGAAAGTTTGGCGCTTGTATGGGCTGTCGAGAGGTTCTATTACTATTTAGTAGGACTAGACTTTGAATTGGTCACCGATCATAAGCCCCTTGACACCATATTTAAGCCAACTTCAAAACCACCTGCGAGAATTGAACGGTGGCTCTTGAGGCTTCAGTCGTTTAAATTTAAAGTTATATACCGCTCAGGAAAAGAAAATATTGCGGACTCCCTTTCGAGGTTATGCAAATTGGAAAGAGCGAAGTCCTTTGATGACAACGTAGAGAAATCTATTTTTCACATAATTTCCAATTCAACACCAACAGCGTTGACCATAAGCGAGATCTCAGAGAAGGGTTCAAGGGATAAAGAAATGACGGAAGCCATGGAGTATATTAAATGTGACAGCTGGCCATCAAATACTATCAATAGATACTTTCCATTTAGACACGAATTAACAACAGTTGGTGATATAATCTTGCGCGGCACCCGGATAGTTATACCAACAGACCTTTTGGAGCTAGCTCATGAAGGACACCCTGGTGAATCCGCCATGAAAAGAAGGTTGAGGGCAAAAGTGTGGTGGCCTTTAATTGACAGAGAAGTAGAAACCTTTGTGAAAAATTGTCGTGATATGTGCAATGTGTAGCTACAGACCTGTTGGGACCCCTACCGAAAAACGAATATCTACTCGTTTTAATTGATTATTATTCACGCTACCAAGAAATAAAATTCTTGAGGAAAATTACCTCTGATAAAATAATTAACGCATTACAAGCAATTTTTTTCGCTTAGGATTATCTAAATCATTAAGAGCAGATAATGGAAGGCAATTTATTAGCACAGAGTTTAGAAAATATTGCAAAGATAACAACATCACCCTAATCACGACACCACCCTATTGGCCTCAAGCAAACGGCGAAGTTGAAAATATGAATAAGTCGTTGGTGAAATGCTTGAAAATCGCCCATTCAAAAAAACTTAACTATCTAAAGGAACTTGAAAAATTCATTTTAATGTATAATGTTACCCCTCATGGTACTACCGGATCCGCACCAACTGAACTGATGTTCAACCGCACGATTCGAAAAAAGATACCGGGGATACAAGATATATCTGATGATATTTTGGACTCGGCAGCTCGAGACTTGGATATGATAAATAAACAAAAAGGGAAAAGGAAGGGGGATACGACCCGCAGAGCAAAACCATCTGATATAAAGCCGGGAGACAAAGTACTACTTCGCAACGTTATGACCTCACTTACGCCCACGTTTGACTCCACGGAATACGAAGTCGTAGAGTGTTGTGAAAATGAAGTGATAGTAGCGGCTGACGGAAAACGCGTTCGTAGGAATATAAGCCACGTTAAGAAGGTGCCACTTCAGGTCCAAGGCGAAAACTCAACTCAAACTGCAGTGTCTGGAATAACACCCCCTGCCACATCCACACCTCTCCCTCAGCCACCAACCACTGATAGTCACAACGAACATCGGACCAATACCTCTGGAAGTTGCAAGCCTGACGGCGGATCCAAAATACATTTGAAGCTTTATAATAAAGGAGGGATGTGGAGAACCGAACCAGAGAGCGAACAACGAGAGCCTACCAATACCGAGTAAATTACGTACATGTATACACATTCTAGTTTAGTACTCTTTATACTGTGAAGCTGTGAAGACGAGACAATAAATTACCGGAGTATTATACTATACACGCTTGTTTTATTACTCACGCAAACAAGTAGGTTCTTACAGGAGCACTCTTCCGACTTTCCACACATCGGGTATTTGAAGAGTGGTCAGCGACAGGTTGAGGACCTTGGTGAGCTAACTTACTCCCGTCGAGCCTAGATGCTTTAACATTAGCATGTTGATTCCATCAAGGCCAATGGATTTGGAAGATTTTGCCTTGTTGATGACACCCTGAACCTCCTCATCGGTGAAAGTAAGTGGCGCGCCTTCGTTTGGCATTTTGCGCAGCCGTCGGTTAACACATCGTTTAGCTTTGTCTGCCGAAGGGTGCAGTGTAAACTGCCGGCTAAGTAGCTCGCGCACTTCTTCGGGTCCGAAGAGGCATGACCATTGATTTGAACTTCAACTCGGTCGTCATGTTTCTTCGGGTTAGACAAAGATTTGACAGTAGCCCAAAGCTTACTCACACCGGTGGAGAGGTTGCAGGACTTCAGGTGCTCTATCCATTTCGTCCGCTTATGCTGGTTTACCATATGCCGAATCTCCAAATTGAGATCCCTTATTCGGGGATCCACCCGTAAGCTTCTGGAGTCCGTTGCAGTTAAATTGAAAAAGCCGAGTTTGTCGCGGGTGTCCGTGGGTGATCCTGGGGGTGAGAGAGTGACAAGTCAGAGCGGGAGCTTTGTTGCCTGAGTGAGCTCCTAGGGACCGTGGAGGACCTCTGTCGGCCACTCGGGTTGAGTGGCGGCGCGTTGCGCGAACTGAGTGCAGATTGCACAGCCGTAGAGGCTTGAGTCGCAGTATTGCGCAGGCAACAAGGAGCCACGTAACGCGTGGTCCACTCCCTATGAGTATTAAGGCCAGAACAGCTCTTAAGATGGCTCCATCCATTGCATGTATTGCACCTGATCGATGTGGAGCTTGGATGGAGCCGTTTTGCGCATACGCAGCAGAAAAATTCCTCCGGGCACGGGTTGGACTCAATGCCAGCACGAGTCAAGAGGATGTGGAGCAACCCTGCTGCAAGGCGTTGCTCTAATGACGACACACACAAATTAACACCCACCGATCCAAACGGGGTTAGATCACCGAAAGGACTGCCCTTGGTCGGATAAAATTCGAGTCAATTCCGGTACGTAGAACCGGCAGTCGTGGGAATTGCCGGATCGACATTGCATTGCCGGATCGACTAGTACTATTATATTTTCCTACATAAAACGTTAATGGTATAGGTTACGACAACCGTTAATGTTATGGAACCAATATCGTCATTCTTACAGTGGGACGAATTTGAAAAAATGCATTATACTATTTATGTTTGTGTTTTATTTTTTTTAGGTTTAATTTTATCACTGCATTCTTGTCTAATATTTTCGGATGTAATTTTTTGATGTTAACATGACTTGCCCATTGACTTGCTCATGCATATTTTGTAGGGGAAAGATTAAATATCTAGGATATTATTTAATTGACTGAAAAAAAAAATTTTATGAATATCAATTTTTTTGGAAGCGTTGTGGGAAATTTTCAAATGCTAATGGTTTTTCATAAGAAAGACCTATTGCTATCAATCACATGAGTCCCCCTTTTGGCAGAACAATTATCCACTGGGCATTTCATCGAACTTTTCAATTTTTAACCGCAATTCTTGAGAAATTTAAACATTTTACGCTTTTTGAGACACACTTATTTTTAATGAATAAATGTGTAAAAATCGTTTCTGATATACATACTTAGAAGATTCATTTCTTAGAAAAATGCTTAGAGCTAATCAATTTTTTTTTGTACGTTTTTGACTTTTTTAAATATGTTATTCGTTGGAAATACATGAGGCAATTAGAGTATACAGGCCGCGTCATATTTCATCGTCAATTCATCTTCATTCACTTAAATGAAAACGTTTATCGTACGGCATATTTTTAGTTAGTTTTCTGTTAGTTTTAAATATTAGATTGTAAAACAAAATAGCTTCAACATAGAAGTAGAATCAGTTTATCAAGTACAGTGAAATAGGCAAGTGTTTATTTCCTATTTTTCTTATAATGAATAAAAGAAAAGTTGTCGAAAAAGTCTTGCGGTATTTTTATTGAATCAGTTCGTGTGGCACCCATACATCGAGCTTCTTAGTGACTCCAAGCTTCTTCAAATGGCTTATAACAGTTTGATGACTACTATGCCGGTCTCTTTCGACCAATTCAGTGATTTTATCGCAATTTTCGATGCCAGGCCTTCCGGAGCGTGGCGCATCTTCGACCACCTCTACACCAGAACGAAAACGTTGAAACCATCGTTGTGCGGTGGAAATGGAAACTGTATCGGGTCCATAAACTGCACAAAATTTATTGGCGGCTTGAGATGCATTTTTGCCTTTATCGTAGTAGTACTGTAAAATATGCCATATTTTCTCTTTATTTTGCTCTATGTTTGTGACGCTATAACTCACGAACGACTTAAAAGAAACGACAATCAAGCAAACACGTGTTAACGGGTGAAATGAGCTTTCCAAAAAGGTATAGCATGATTAGCGACGAATAAAACTAGAACTACGCTAAAAAAAGAAAACGCTGTCGTTGAAAATGCTTCATATTTGGTTTTTAAGATAAGGTCAGACCATGCAGTGTTTCCTCAAAATTGTAAACATTCTAACTTTTTCAACTGTGGGTGTGCTAAGTGATTTTAAAATTAATTTAGCTAAAACGAAAACAAAATAATATAAGTGTTACTCTATTTCAGTTGAGTTTAGAGAGAACGAGAGAACCAAATTGAAAATTTTAAACACGCATGTATGCTTAAATTATCGAACTTTATTTTAAAACATATTTTATAAAAATCGGTTCACAAATTTTTCCACAAATTCACTTTAAAAAATGCTATTTTTTGCAAATTTCTAAATGTATGCTAGTGTATTTTCATCTGTTGTGCATTGTACGAAACCAATTATGGATACATTTTCACGCACATATATTACTTATGAATTATAAAAACCACTAGTAATGTTTTTAATTACTTTTGTTTGTTAATTTCTTTGTAAAGGTTGGTACGCAGCTCTCAAGTAATTGCTCAAGAACAAAAATACATTATTTCTGAAGTAATATTGACAGCTGGTTACGCATTGTGAATGATCCACATTAGAAGAGCAAGAGAGAATAAACAAAGTAAACAAACTTTGTGCGTATGTATGTATGTATGTATGTGTATGGTAACACAAATATTTTCATTGAGATTTAAGGAATGTTGTTGACGATTGGTTGGTTTTATACAACATTTCAAAATGGAACATACTTTATAATAATGATTTCAACTAATTTAGGATGAATTTGACGATTACTTCGAATTTCCTGCAAGAAACAATTGTTGATTTGATATTTCTTTGCAAAACCAGGTTTGCCATATTCACATTTTATTGAAAAAAAGTATTAAAAATTAGTACTAGCTTTCTTAAGAGCTGCGTACTAGCACAAGTAACTTTATCGCAGGAACGTTTCTGGACCGTTTCTTAAGCGTTTTTTTATATGAAGTTTTTACGTTTCTTGAGAGCTGCGTACTAAGCTTAAAAAAATGACTGCCTGGTACTGTCAAATTACCGAGAAAGCACGATCAAAAGGGAATAAATTAAACCCACTTTGCAATAAATGTATGAAGTGGACGCGAAAAGGTGTTCAGTGCTAAAATACTGTGGATGTTGTAGATGGTGTTGGACCGGCCAGGGTTATTTTTTTAAAGCGCGGCCGAAGGCCGCCAATGCAGAAAGGAGTACTACACGAAAGTACTTCGGGCACCCCGGATCCCTTTGCATCATTAGTAGATGCAATTAAATATGTATATACATTGCACTGAAATATTTTGGTTTTCTTTATTTTGATTTCTTGTCCATACAAAAATGTTGGCTGGGTTGCATTGGTTTCAGTTTGTATGGAAAAATGAGCAAAAACAGATATTTGGTCATTTTCAAAGGGCTCCCTACAGGTCTATAGGGGCTCTAGGGGGTCGAGGGGAAGCTTATTAAAAAGTTCGATCCTTCGTCTTTCCAATAAGGGGGCGTGAGAGGGGGGGTACCAGAGTCCTGACTTAAACCCTAACAAAAAATTTGTACGATTCTTTAGCTGTTAAAGACGTTTATGTCCCTCATACTATATATTAGTTACTTTATTCTAAATGTGCAGACAATTAATTGACAAAGAGTATGTATATATGCATACAGGGAAAGTTTAACGCTGATTACAGCCATGGTATTTTGATCACACATAATACAGCACAATTCTACTTTAACCATATGCCTGATTCAATTATTCTTTGAGATTTAATAAGGCAACATAAATTAGTATTGTAAATGAACTGATACATACTTAATATTTAGAATTTTCTTACCCTTATCAACATTTTCATCACTATAAAATCTGCCAGAACTCCTTATAAATTTACCAAACTCCTTGCCAGGATGTTTACTATATATCCATACATTCTCCCAAGTATCTTAAAGAAATAAATACATCAGCAAATGTGTGTGAATACATACTAGGAACATTACCATCTTTAAAATTATCTTCTAAATAAATTTCAGACTTAACGATCTCAAATGTAAATAATAATATGGGTAATATTTTGATTATCCACGAATCCATTCTTTGCGATATATATCAGCCACTATTTAAACCCACTTCGTTAAAATTTGAGTAAGAACTGAAACAAATGCTCAGTATAGATTAATGCCGGTAAAATTAAACACTCTTCTTACCTCTTTCATACACGGTTTCCACAGATGAGAAAAAGAATCAACCAATTTAAGCCATAAAAACAGATGGTGTATTCTGATTGGTCATATTTCAGCCAATAAAAGCCATACAGCTCAAATAACTCCTCACTAAACAGAGCTGCCAGGAAACAAATTCGATAAAAACAGAGTTCTTGCTTAACAACATCATCTTAGCTATTGGCAACCCTGATAAGTGTCTCTCCTTAAAAGTGCCCATACACGACACACAAGTGCATTCGATCGGTATGTTTGCGCATGCGGTTTATTCGTGTATGGGTTTGTGCGCGTACCGATCCATGTTCGCGAAAATGTTTGATTTTTTACGATCGGTAAGGGCACATGTGTGTCGTGTATGGCGTTGTGTGCGCACAAAATCTCATTTCTTTCGTGTCGCCGAACAGTAAAGATCGCGGACAATAGCAAATGTTAAGGAGAGCCTGCTTTAGAGGCTTCAAAAACTCGATATTTTTGAGGATTTTTTGGGAGGGAAAGATATAATTGATTCAAGCGAAATTTCTATGCTTTATAGTTATAAATTTGAACATCTTTCACAAATTTTTTGGATACGAAATCTTTGATATTCTGCCTTTGGGAAGCAATTGCCTGATGCATCTCGCAAGTGCATTTTTTCGGACGGCGGGCCGGATGCAGGTCGCAATTTCTATCGAAAAAAAAAACTTCAAAGAGATTCATATTTTTTAATAATTTATCTTCTAGTAAAACTAAGAAAAAAGCGTAAAATTTTAATTTTTTTTTAATTGAAAAAAAGGTGTTTTTGTTAAAAAAAATTTTACTTTATGTTGTTTAAAAATATGTTCAAACTTGACTTTTCTTAGTTTTTTTTAGTTTAAATGAAAGATAATTTAATGCCAATGATAATAAACTTTACCATTCAACGTTTAGTTTTTTCCTATCCTGCCCACCAATTAAAAATAATCGTAAAAATTAAAAACCGAGTAATCGCTTTTCAAAGTTTTCGCTTTTTGTCCAAGCGTTCATATTTGTACATATCTGTTAGGCGCTCGGTCACTATTTCCCTTCTAGCTTCGATAATATTTCGAATTCCCATCTATAATTTTGTGGACATATTCTTAGACATTTTTTAAAGAGAGATAAGGGGATAATAAAAATTTCGTATCAGAATTTATTGATCTTATAAAAAATTAATTGACAATTTGGCAAACGAAAAGTGATTAATATAAAAATAAAATTGGGAAAAATTAAATTTGGAATAACATATTAACGAAATACAAAGAAATAGATAAAAGTGCTACATTAGAAATAAATTCGAAGAAATGTTCCGCTTGCCTGTTGCACATGTTGTCTGTGTGAAGAACAAACGCAAAATGAATTTGTGTGTCGTGTATAGGCGAAACGAATTCACACAGATCGAACGAACATGTGTGTCATGTATGCGCCCTATAAGGAGGCCACACACGACGCAGATGTGCTTTCGATTGGTAATAGTTAAACCTAAATAAAAACGGCAGTGGCAAAATTCTTATCAAAACTTCCTCATGCTTATAGGCGCATTCCTAAAAGGGACAGAGGAAACGCTGAGCGTTGGAAAAAACGATTTTGACAGCGCGATAAGAAGTAAATTGCTGCCGAAAACGAGAAATTTTAATTATTAAGAAGTAAAATTTGCTGCAAAAAACCAAGAAATTATACCCTTTCTGAAAGTATATTTCGCCGCGATGTTTAATGTTTGCATCAAAGTATATAAGTATTACTAAAAATAATACTGGGCTTGTGCGGAAAGTAATAGGATTGAGTCGATTTAAAAAATTTTACTGAACCAATCGTTACAATTCTTTAAAAACTTTCCAAATAGGCTCCTTCTGCGTCGATGCAGCACTGCCCGCGCGATTTCCAAGCATGGAAGGCGTCGCGGAAGGCATTCTACGGAATAGCCTTGAGAGCCGAAGTGGATGCTGCTTGGATCCCCTCCGTCGTCTCTATCGCAAATTTACCGAATTTTATACTGGATTTAATCACGTACCTCTGCTCTCACGAACGCTGCATTTTCGACTTGCACCACTCACAGAAACACGTCGCGCGAAAACGTTTGTCCTGACTCTCCAGATGTTCGGAGACAACTGATCAGCCGATCGGTCGTTAGTTAGGAACGCACTCTTCCATATCCAGTCAATGCGCGCACGCTCCGAAGTACAGTCGCGGTGGAAGAAAATCAGTTCTAGTGCTTTAGGGACAAACCCTATAAGTCGCGATGCATATCATTTCTTTTGTACTAATTTTAGAATTTAAGTGGGAACTTGAACTAAGAATGCCGCTTCGGCGTTAACGCTGAGCGGGGAAGAATGTGGAGCCATATCTCCAATAGATATAATTGTTTACCTAACATCCACGAATGACTATATGTGTTATAGGTACTTATGAATGGCATATGTGTTTAGGAGTTGTGGTCCAAATACCAGAGTGGTGACAAGACCCGGAGTATGTCTCGTCAACCGCGGTGAATGCCGATAATCACACACCTTCCAAAAACGCAAATGTAAACAAAAACAAACACAGCACCTACATACATTAAGAGTACAAAATCCATTCCGATTCATGAACAGAAAAAGTGGTAAACAACGAGTGTATCGTGTATGGGCTGTTTGGACGCAATTGCTCTTTTGGTAAACAAAATTGAAACTGTATAGAAAAATAAGAATGTTATGATAACTTATTGTTAATTAACGAAATGCGTGATTCATACTTCCCTCATCCGAGATCCCAGTCAATATTTTCTTCCCATAACAGACTTTCTTAACAATAGATCTACCTATTAAACCCTGAACTACGCCACCTGTAGCTTTGGGCAAAGGCTCTGAGGGACAGAAGTAGGCACTTAATGGTTAATCTCCACCTTTTTCACTTTGCCTAGAAAAGAACGGTTCTACGGCTGTCTATAGAAGTGAGAACTTACTAATTTATAAGCTTTACCACACAAAGGAACAGAAAATTTTGTTCTCTTTTATCACTTTTTTGTGCTTACTGTATTTTTGTTTTTAACATCTCACAAACTGGCGTACACTGCTCACAACTTACAACTTCGATTAATTTGGCATCACGATTTGTGACAAACGCTCCTCTGTATTTCGATTTCAAAAGTATTTCATGTATGCGCTTGTGTGTATATAGTTTAAGGGGTCAGTAGGGTAATCTGGCCCTTTTTTTTACTTTTTTTCACAGAATTTTTTATTCTACAATACGAGTAAAACTTGTTTCACATATCATGAGGTATATCGTGGATTTTGATGACATTTGTCGGAGAAATGGCTGGGTGAATGAATTTTTTTAATTTTTTTCCAAGTTTTTTTACATAAATTTTGTCATAACATTGTCAATAAACTATTAAAAATATAGGGACGATAGCCAGGCGTTTTGTGAACATTTAAAATTTATAAGGGAACAGAAAATGCCAAAAAAAAAAAAAAAAATGAAAAAAATGTTACCCAACTGACTCCTTCGATGAGTATAATTTCTAAAAGTATAGCGTTTAACCCGGGATTATATTAGCTATCCACCACATCTGGGAACACAACTCATACTTACAACACGCATGACCACACCACACAGTACGTCACCACATTCAACATCTCACAGCTTTATTCCAAGAAAACACCACAACTGCTTAAACCTCATAAGAAAAAAGCTACCACATATGCCAACCTGTTGCTTTATAAAAGTACAAATAATAAAATAAGAAAATGGTTACTCAGGAAAAGTAAGCAATTTTGCAAATTTAAAAAATTTGATGTGAGAAAGAACAACTCAGCATTACAACGGGGGAAGCTAACTCCCACCAACCCTTAAAGGCTGCATATGCTATGGTCTGCTTTATCCCTTTCTAGCGAATCCCCTTCCATCCTACCTTTTACTACCCCATTTCTTTCTTTTTCTTAACTTAAACTTTCTGACAAAATAAACAAATGGTATGCTGGTAGTGATGATTCGGGTGGTGGAGCACGGTGTGGCTCGTTTCGTGGTTGTGGTTGGTCGTGGGGAAACGGACGGCACAAATGATTCCACACAAAATATTTAATAAAAAATAAAATGTTTCTTATAATAAATATATTTTTAATATAAAAATTTGGAAACACACTTACCACGTCTGGATCGGTTGAGCTGTCGCAAAAGAGGCGCAACTTTGTCCCAATTAATGTTTGGTTTCGTTCGAATTAAAACTTCGAAGAAGAGATTGCTCTGCCGATACAGACGAGGCAAAAGAAATTGGGTGGGAGCGGCGTCAACATTCCGCCCGCCTTGCAGTATTACTGAAAATGCAGTTTACAATTAATTACTTAAACTAACGTGCGACGGGCTCCTGTACTTCCTTTGCTTCGGATGGGGTGGCCGGCGGAACGAATGGAGTTCCGCTCAGTCCGGACAATTTCGCTGAGACGAATCGAGTCTCTGTTGATCGTTGCCACGCCGCCAATCCGAAAGGAAGTTACCAGCATGCCGAAGTCGGCGAGACGACTCGAGACTGGCTCGATCTTGGGCGTGTGGTATGCGGGAGAGGCATCGTTGGTCAGAGCTTTGCGGATGCTTGACTGTTGACCTCGGTTGACATGGTTGATAGGGCTCCGAATTCGCCGTGCCAATTGTCAACGAATTCTCTTCTAGCTGATACAGAACTGTGCGTTATTTGCGCATTCTGTGACTGTTGTATCTTGTCGCTTTCACTTTTTTGCTTGGCCTGTGCTGCTTTGCCTTTGCTGCTCTCACTTCGCTGTTTGGCTTTCTTTCCGTCACTCACTTCACTTTTCTAATTTTTTTGGTGTCACTCACTGCACTTGTAATTTTGTATTTTTTTTTTTTTGCTTGTTGTATTGCTATTCGAGCAATATATGGAAAGGCAGAGTTGAGCGACTAGACTCAAATTGACCATAAGAAAAACCAAAAAACCGAGAAAGATTTTTGACGCTCCAGACGATTTTGTGCATCCAAGAAATTTATAATTTTTTCTCGAATAACAGAGTGTGTGGTTTTTTGCAAAGGGAAATAAGTGCATTTGCCAGGTGTATTTGTTATTGTACTTAAATGAAGTACAATACTACCTGCAATCTTGTGCGTTGATTTTGTGGGTAGAGTGCCAAAAATGAGTTTTGGTCTCCACTTCACACAGCACAATGGGTTTTGTACATAAATGATGCACAAATTAACTAATTTATTGCTTTATAGCTTGCAGAGCATAAGTCCAAAATATGTTTGGCTGTAACTTGCGTGTTGCTTAATCGGACAAATCAATTCACTTTCACTTTAAATAAAATCAACTTGTTACCTGTTATCCGGCTCTAAGGGCCAATGATAATTCGGGTGGTGGAGCATGATGCGGCTCGTTTCGTGGTTGTGGTTGGCCGTGGGGAAACGGACGGCACAAATGATTCCACACAAAATATTTAATAAGAAACAAAATGTTTCTTATAAAATATATTTTTAATATAAAAATTTGGAAACGTACTTACCACGTCTGGATCGATTGAGCTGTCGCAAAAAAAGCGAGAGCGCAACTTTTTTCTAATTAATGTTTGGTTACGTTCGAATTAAAACTTCGAAGAAGAGATTGTATCTGCCGATGCAGACGTGGCAAAAGGAATTGGGCGAGGGCTGCGTCAACAGATAGTATAGGTTATGTTAGGTAAGATGGCTGATCAAAGACTAACACTTAGTCCTTTGTGATGCCATTGAAAAGGAACTCCCGTGTTTAGACTAACAGATTGGCGAAGCGCTTTGTAGCCAATACATAGTTACACAGACGCTTAACTTCAACACCCGCCAGTTCGGTGGGGTATCCAAAGGTATGTGCCCCCAAGTGTCTGAGTCTTGACCTCCCAAAAGCGGGACAGTCAAGCAGGAAGTGCTCGCTTGTTTCTACCGCATCTTCTTCCAAACAGCTTCTGCAGTCGGCATCCGGTAAGATACCCATTCTTACCGCATGTAAGCCAATAGGACAGTGGCCCGTTAAAAGACCCACTAACAGTGAGAGGTTAGCCTTGCTGAGGGCTAAAAGATCATTAGATCTCTTGTGATCTATCCTGGGCCAGAAGGCTTTCGCAACCGCACAAGTGCCGATGCTGGCCCAGCGTTGGACGAACATCCGCGTGGTCCAGCTGTCTAGTAGTAGACCACAAGAAGAAACAGGAGCACTGACCCGTTCCCATTCTACCGATAATGATTCTAGGGTACCTTTCCTTGCTAGCTCATCAGCTTTGCAATTGCCTGCAATTCCGCTGTGGTCCGGCACCGACACCAGTCTAATCACAAAAGCTCTAGCTGCTAGAGATAGCGACGTTAGACATTCTTCGACCAACTCTGAACGCACTGTGAATGAGTTCAAGGCTAATATAGCCGCTCTACTATCTGAGTGCATAGTCACTTCTCTGAAGGTGGATGCACTCTGTAGCAGCAAATCAGCTACAACCTTGATGGCTGCGACCTCAGCCTGGAAAACACTACAGTAGTCGGGAAGTCTGAAACAGGAGTCGAAGGAGAGCTTCCGACAGTAGACCCCTCCACCAACCTTTCCCCCAAGCTTTGACCTTTGAAGCTGTCCCCCTCCTCCAACGGCTTCTTCCCACCCACATCTCCCTCGTCGGTATATGGGCAGAGAAGGAGCCGCCAGAGCTCGATATGGTGACTCCATGATCCAGATGATCCGGTATGCAGTCAAAGTTTGTGAGAATATCCGAATGACCTGATGCGCGTTCCTTTAAGAAGCCAGATTCTCTGAGTCTGATAGCCACCTTCGCGACTATGCACCTACCGGCAATGTCCACCGGCGTCATATTCAAAATTGCATTAAGTGCCATGGTTGGAGTAGATCTTAATGCACCACATATGCTAATTAGCGCAGCCCGTTGAACGCTCCCGGGTTTTTTGGCCAGTGTAGAATAAGATGGGCTTTACTATGGCGTCATAGAGCCAGAGAACCACTTTCGGTGAAAGACCCCATCTTTTGCCAATAGCTCCTTTGCAGCAGTATAAGGCAATAGATGCCTTTTTTGCTATCTCCTCGATGTTCGGCTTCCATGAAAGCTTCTTATCCAGGATGAGCCCTAAATATTTCACTGTATCCGCCGGTTGCAGGCGAATACCTCCCATCTGCGGCAACGGTGCCACCGGGCTTTTATATTTTCGGCTGAATAAAACCATTTATGTTTTGTTTGGATTTATGGCGAGTCCACTTCCGACCGCCCACTTTGTTACAACGCTGAGATATCCCTGTGTCAACTCGTACACGATGCTAAGGAACTTTCCTTTGACCATAAGTGCTACATCGTCTGCGTAGGCAATCACCCGACAGGCGCGATCCTCTAGTTTTTTGAGCAATTCGTCAACAACTAGGATTCATAGAAGAGGAGAGAGAACCCCACCTTGTGGTGTTCCCCTACTCACACTACGCCTCGCACGCGCGCTGCCCCATTCCGTTTCGATTACTCTGTCGCATAGAAGACTGAGAATGAGGTACTTGAGGTTCGATTCAACCCCAAGACCGTCAAGAGCAGTTACTACTGCTTCAGGCAGGACATTGTTGAAAGCTCCCTCGATATCAAGGTAGGTCCCAACAGCGAAGTCCTTGGCTTCAATGGCCTCCTCAAGCCATGAGACGATAGTATGCAAAGCAGTGTCCACTGACCTGCCTTTGCGATAAGCATGTTGTGCTCTTGACAAATAGTCTCTCGGAATGCTCTTCCTTTTATACCAGTCCATCAGCCGCTCCAGAGTCTTTAACAAGAAGGAGGAGAGGCTGATTCGCCAGAAATCCTTGGCCGTGACATGAGAGACCCTGTCAGCCTTCGGGATGAACGTGACCTTGACTCGTCTCCAGGCCCCCGGGATGTAACCTAATCTGATGCAGTTCGCATAGGTAGGTGCCAACCAGCTGCATGACACCTTAACAGCCTGTTGCAGCTGCACTGGTATGATGCCGTCTGGTCCCGGGTACTTGAATGGTTTGAACGAGTTAATCGCCCACGTCAAGTGACGCTCATCCAGAATGCCGACAAAGGCCGCACAATCGTCATGCGGCATCCCGAGAGATCCCCTCACAGAGAACATGTTGCTTGGGAAGTGAGCGTCGAGAAGCGTCAGAAGTGTTTCTTTACTACTGAGGGCCCACTTCCCATTAGCGTCCTTGAGATACCCCAGGGACACTGGGGTTTTTGCGAGAATACGCCTGAATCTCGAGGACTCGTGACAGCCTTCCACTTTTTCACAGAAGCACTTCCACGAGGTCCTCTTGGCCTCTCTTAAGTCGGACTTATATATTGAAAGTCCTACTTTATACAAAGCCCATTCATCAGATAACCCACTTCTGCGGGCCTTGTTGAATAGCCGTCTACAAGACGCCCTGACCTCTGAGAGCTCCGTAGTCCACCATAGAGGTTTCTCTTTGCCCTTCGGTGATCTCAGTGGACAAGACCTCTCCAGCGCAGCATTACACGCCGAGCTGAAGACTTCGACCCACTCCTCCACCGGTGCGCGTGGGAGAGTTTGCCGAAGCCTCCTGCGGTAACCTACCCAGTCCGTGTTCCTAGGGTTCCTAAAAGATTTCCTAGGCGGACCTTCACCGACTAGACTAAACTCGATGTACCTGTGATCCGAAAAGGAGTAATCACCGAGGACCCTCCAGTTTGAGATCAGCGGGGCAATCGCTTGTGAGGTTACGGTGAGGTCGAGAACCTCCTCCCTGCTTGCGGTCACAAAAGTAGGAGAGTTTCCTCTATTACAAATGCAAAGATCTTCGCCAATAATGAAATCAAAAAGCGACTCACCTCTACTGTTAGTATCCGAGCTTCCCCAGATCTGGTGCCGCGAGTTAGCGTCGGAACCGATGATGACGCCAGTGCCAGTCTTAGACGCTTCGGCTAAGGTCCTCCTCAGTAGTAAGGGAGGTGGCTCCACCACATCATCGTGTGGCATGTATGCGGAGATAAGCCAGAAATCTCCGGTGTCACACTCCAATTTCGCTGTCACTATGTCAGCGCTGCTGAAATTAGGTAAAAAATATACCATTAGCTCATTCCTTACCAGCATACAGGCTCTGTTCCTACCTGCATCCTTGGCCGTCAGAATCCTATGGCTCTTTGTCCTCAATCCAGAGATCCCGTTGCCGACATCAGCTCCGTCTTGTTCCAGACGGAGCAATAGGTTGGCAAAGGCCGCCTTCGCATGCTGGAGGTTAATCTGGAGGAATTTCATCCTTCAGATTTTCCTCCAGGAGCGCTATTTCAGCACTATCATCTCAAAACCATAGCTAATGGCTCCCCTTGTTTTGCTGAGAGAACCGATGGATTCCGTGTTTAGCATTATCAGCGCTTGCCGATACGGTTCATCAGTTCTCTTCTGCCTTAAGACTCTCCAGTCCTGCGTTGGAAGTGAGCGATTGCAGTATCTGAGGATTTCCTCAATCTCACTCGGCGTGGAAGGTTCGGCCGGCAACCAAACGCGAGCCCTAGGACGGAGAAGAAGATCCTCTTTGGCCACGGCCTCCAGTCTGGCCCCTTCCAGACCTCCCCCCCCTGAGAGACTGCCTTCTTATATAAGATAGCCGATCTCTCGTCAGCGCAACTTGTGAGCTTGTGCAGCCCCTGGTGCCAACCGGCATTCACACATTTTGGGGGTGGCCCCGGGTTTTCCTTGACCACCCTCAGGAAGACCGACAAGATAGCCGCCGCTACCCTCTTCCCTTCATCATGGGAGATGGCACCGTTCCCCCCACTACGGTCGAGCACCCCCAGTACTATGGCCCCAGCGCCTTTGGCGATTTCGCTAAAGTTTGGCGCCTTTCCCGTTCGCGGTTTCTTAACAAGGGAGGTTTCTCCATCGTGCGACCTCTGCCGCTTGACCGCCGGTTCTTTCCTGCTGGTTTCCGGTCCTACCCTATCGTCCTCGCTCAGCACTTTCTTGGCCCACTCAAGTGTACTAGCGTGTTGCTCAGAAACCTGACCAACATGCTTGTCACCGTAGCGTTCCACGATTTTGGCCGCCAATCGACGGTCTGACTTTAGCTTTCTAGCTAAAGCTGCTTTGCTTTTACCTCCTGTGGATCCCTTCATAACTCCAGCTTCCCCTGCTAGTGCTGGCTATTCCGCCGCGTATGAAGGATCCACCCTTCGCTACTCCTGTTGCCGGCGGGTTAGCGCCGGTTACCCCCAGTCTGCTACCTGAGGAGACACCTACTGGAGTCTTTGTCGTATTGCTGCCATTTCTCGGTGACGGTTTCGTCGCGATAGGAGCAGCATCCCAGCATGGAACGTACTCTGAGGCCTGCCAGGGTTTTAACGGGACGGGGGCAGTTGGGACATTAGCCTGTCAGCCATTTCTGATGAGTGTCAGGTGTCAGAATGCTGCCACCACCAGCCCAGGGTTCTACCAAATTCAATAAAAAGTTTTTCAAAAACCAGTCCAAAGCCAAAGTCGTCCAGGGAGTTGTTAGGCCGTGAAGGCCGCAGGTCATTTAGCGTTATCCAGGGTGCACCAGCTTGGAGGCGACCTGCCTTACTCCCCCAACAGATAGTATAATACTATTGAAAAATTACTTACTAACATATACATATATATATTAATTTCTATATTTTGCAGATCACAATACATTGGCGCCTGCCATCTAGGGAAAACTATTTCATCCTGGTTTTATTTTACTATTTTTGCCGCTTTTAACATGTCAATTTATATTATACTCCCGCAGAGTAAAATGTTATAGTCGTATGAGATTTTTGTATATATTTCAATTAGAAGTAAAAAGTCTTTCCTGGGTTATTTACATTCACAGTGAAATTAACACAATTTTTGGGAAATCATCCTTGAGTTTTTCGTAAAAGCTTATAAGAGATATTTTAAAAAATGGATTTCAACTGTGTTGAGGAATATGAACTTTAATTTATTACATCAATATTAATATACATGTTTATCCTAAAAAAACATGTTTAATAATACATCTTTACAATATTAAACTTAAGTTTTTATGGTTTTTCTTATACATAGGTATATCGAAATATATTTACTTCTTCTTCTTCTTCTTTACTGGCGTAGGCACCGCTTACGCGATTATAGCCGAGTCAACAACAGCGCGCCAGTCGTTTCTTCTCTTCGCTACTTGGCGCCAATTGGATATTCCAAGCGAAGCCAGGTCCTTCTCCACTTGGTCCTTCCAACGGAGTGGAGGTCTTCCGCCGCTGCTTCCCGCGGCGGGTACTGCGTCGAATACTTTCAGAGCTGGAGTGTTTTCGTCCATCCGGACAACATGACCTAGCCAGCGTAGCCGCTGTCTTTTAATTCGCTGGACTATGTCAATGTCGTCGTATATCTCATACAGCTCATCGTTCCATCGAATGCGATATTCGCCGTGGCCAACGCGCAAAGGACCATAAATCTTTCGCAGAACTTTTCTCTCGAAAACTCTTAAGGTCGACTCATCGGTTGTTGTTATCGTCCAAGCCTCTGCACCGTATAGCAGGACGGGAATTATGAGCGACTTATAGAGTTTGGCTTTTGTTCGTCGAGAGAGGACTTTACTTTTCAATTGCCTACTCAGTCCAAAGTAGCACCTGTTGGCAAGAGTAATCCTGCGTTGGATTTCCAGGCTGACATTGTTGGTGGTGTTTACGCTGGTTCCAAGATAGACGAAATTATCTACAACTTCAAAGTTATGACTGTCAACAGTGACGTGAGTGCCAAGTCGCGAGTGCGACGACTGTTTGTTTGATGACAGGAGATATTTCGTCTTGCCCTCGTTCACTGCCAGACCCATTTCTTTTGCTTCTTTATCCAGTCTGGAGAAAGCAGAACTAACGGCGCGGGTGTTGAGGCCGATGATATCAATATATTTACTTAAGAACATTTATTTATTATTTAATTTCTTTTAAAACCTTCGTTCAGAATTGCTTACTTCACCATTCTAGCCAAAGACAAAACTATTGTACTAAGTTTGAAATGAAAACTTTATATCGAAATAAGGACGCAAATGCCTTATAAGTAATGGAATTAACATAGAGGGGATCCATGTTTGAAAATGCCCAATCAATTTATGTACCATCTGGTGAAGTGGAATATTCTACACCAAACAGGAAAGACTTTAGCCTTTTTCAGTTTTAACCCTTTTGAGGATGTTTCATCATGTTGGCTGTATTTACCGAGCGTTGCACAGTGGCCGGTATTGTATGGAAAAATACTTCCACTGCGTATTAAAGAGTGAAACTTTTGCCAAAGCTTTTTAAAATCTCTCTCTCCCGTTTCCCACTCCGCCACCCACCGATGGTTACAAATTTTAAATAATTATATTAAATTAAAAAAGTTGATAAACGGAAAAAGAAATTTTTTGAATATTATTCAACTAAATCAAAAACTGATTTTAACAAAATAGATTTACTTTTGCATCATAGTTTCTTTGAATGGTGATGAAAGGACTTAAGTTCAAAAGCAATTGGTTTAGCAAGTCCTGATTTGTAGCGATCCGTTAGGTAGTAGATGGAGTCGATACATCTTAACGTCCTTATAGCTTGAGTCAGAAGATTCTTATGAGAGCTCTTCAATTGAAACTGGTGCATATTGAATAACATCGGAGCGTGAATTAAAATGTTATGGACTGACGAAGGAAGATAATATCAGGAATATTTTGAAGTTAATTCCTTTGCAGGATCTAGCGCAAATCTAGTGCATTTAGGCTTGATTGAACTGAGCCCTTTTGAAATTGAATTCGAACAGGACGGCAAGAGCGGGTGGACGAAGGTCTACAGTTTTTCCAACTTCAACATCAGATTCTGAGACATTTATATGCTCAGGATAACTGTTTTTCCTTTAAAATGTTATCATAACAGGGTAAAAAATTAATATCAAGTTTTTTGTTAATGAAGCTTCCAATAAATAGATACTGAGGCTTTATTAAATTTACTTCGATAATAAGTGATATTTCTTTACACATTTATAGGCGTGAAAGTTTACACCAATATGATGTGCCTAAATGAAAGTAACGTATAAAAGAAACATTTGATAAGAGTGAGAAGATGATAAAATGAAAACCAAAGCTCAATGTGTATATATATGTACGATGAAAAAAAAAACATAAAAAACAATAAAATATACACGAGTATACATACATGTAAATAGAAAAAATTATAAAACATAACACACAAAAAATCGCATGCTTTTTAGAATAACATGAATAACAAAGAAAGTTGCAAAAAGTTGCAGCATAGACTTAGAAAACGTTAACTAATATAAACAAACTTAATTCATTTGAGGGCGAGACAGGGGTCACAACTTTTTGAATACCTTAAATCAATTTATAAAGAAAAACATACCACTCAAAAGGACACTTATAAAACAATTATTTTAAAATAATAAAACAACATATTATTACATAAAATCAACTTTGTTATACATATAACATATATGTACCTTAATTATCAATACTGTTCAAATATATTGAACAAGCTTATCTTCGCCAATGCTGAGGCAGTACAAAGCAAATACATAAAAAAACGCATAAACACACATATATATATGAGGCACGTATGCATTTATATGCAATACGCATGCACTCAAGAAATGTAATATAAACATATTTACTTAGGTTTGGGCAATTGATTATTTCTGAGCTTAAATAAGTCTTTATTTACCCCCACCAGTGGTAAGGATTTAAAGAATCATATTTAAGTTTAAAGTTTGATCTTACAAATCAAACAGAGAGTCAAACGTGAACTCTCACAGTACGGTGTTTTTCTGTACAAATACTCATTTCGATTTATGGGGATTAAACACGATTTTATTTTGCAATTTAATTTATTATAAGAGATAACTTGTAAGCTATTTTCACTGCACAGTCTGCGTGCCTTTATTGTCTCACTTCTCTCGCTTTTCGTAGCCCCTACGAATGGGATAGAGGGAAATGTATTTACCGTTAGTTTTCTTGGTGTTTTCAGAAATAGCGTTGATACAAACAGTGGTAAATTTCAAACTTTTTCTTTCATGAAGTCGACCAGTGTGCGCAGTGCCAAAGATACCTTCTTTGCCCACGTGTCTTCGTGGCGGGGGAAACTTTAATAGGTGCGCTCTAAGCGCTTAAAGAAGGCACCCTTGGTCACATCGTTCTTCCTTTGAGACGACGCTTGGACGCAAATCATTGATATGTTGAAAAACTTCGCTTTGATGCGTATTGTGGCAAGACGTTCAACCCCCAGAGTGAATGACAGTACTCGGCGACGGAGTCTCTCTCCCACCACGAATCCCTTACCAGACGGATGTTTTTTGTCCACCCAGAGCATACTTGGTCTAAGGCCGGAAGTCGTGAGCTGCTTGAGGCATACTCCCAAGTGATTGGAGCTCATAGAACTTTACTCACTTGTGTGAATTTCTACACATGGCTCCATTCTAAAATATATACATAGGTTAAAACTGGCACGGATATATCTGCAAGTAGCAGTCTATTGCTGCATTGGGCTCCATCTTTCTGAAGCAAGTAGTACAGAAATATTTATAAATACCTCTCAACTTGTTGGAACGTGTTCTAAAGGTTAAACTTAGAAAGTAACAGAAATTTCTATCAGGTTCGATAGAAATAATCTTAGCTTGTATTTTATACCGTTCCATGCCTAACAATGATTATGATGAAAAGAGTTGGGGAAGATGAAAATTTACCAGAAAGTGGTGGGGTTGTTCTGTTCCTAAAAATTGATAGAGGTTTTGTTAAACAACTTTATAAATCATGAATAATTCGGTATAGAAGATTTAGTTCACTTGTGTCCAGAAATTAACGCGAAATGGTAAGGCTTTGCTATCTATGACGGAAACAGCAAGACGTTATTGAAAATGATAACGAACAGACTTGCATAATACATCGTATTCTAACTGAGGAAATTCATAGAAAATTTGAGCAAAAAGAACTTAATATAATGACATAAAGATAAAAAAAGGTGAACAAGATTAATTGACTATTGTGGAAATTGAGTTCAGGGTTTTGGCACTTTCAGAAATAAACCCAAATACTAATTTGTTGGACTCCCTTGGTGAAGATTCCACAAATAATGGCACTGAAACTGTTTGCAATATAAGACAAATTAAATAACTTTTTCAATTGCAGTTGAAAAATTATTTTATTTACTTCAAAGTCTAAATATTAAGGTAAGAATCTATTTCACAAACATCATCACATTTGATGATGCACCAACAAAAAATAAGCCGTCCATTTTATTGCTTCATTGGCGGCGGTGCAGGTCTTGAAAGTTCTTACTTTGCGCACCTAAGCATATATCACTTTAGTTTATTCCAGGTTGTGGGAGTTATTCAAATACGTTGAATTAACAGAAATATTCAGGCAAAGCGGGGATCTGGATTTATCCGGTATTATGGCAAATAATGATGTATCAATAATTGAAACTTAAGTAGTTAGTTCCGAAGAAGACCCCGATGATAGTAGTAACGTGTGGCACTGGTATACTTACTTTTTATAATATACCGATGAGTTGGAAAATACAAAAAGCACTGGTTTTCACACGTTATAATATGTATTTAATTCACTTTATTATTTCACAATAAAACCTTGTTTTCTTTGAATACAACTCGGTGTATTTAACTATCTTCCAATGTTGGACACTGATGGCGCGCTCGGTGCTTCACGATTTTGATGAAAAAAGAAATTGCGGTGATGGTTGCGGTTCATACGAAAATGAGTAAAAGCTGAATTTCGCGGACGACTGTCTTTCTTTACGGAAGAAAACGAGTTAATCGGCTAGGAGCCTCTGCAGCTGTTGCAGTGTGCTGAGTACAGCGCTCAACCCTGTTGAGCGTCGTTGTTGCTGGCGATGAGCGTGGCGTGGCGGAGATGGCCGTCTACGTGTTGTGGTTGATTGGCTGCTTCGTCGTCGTCGGACAGCATCGCTGCGTGGTCTGGTACGGGTGTTGGTGCTACTTTCCGACGGATTGGCTCGGCGGGGAAAACGATGAAATAGAGTGTGATGGGGCCTCTGGCAATATTGACAGGCGCCGTCGGCCCAGCACTCTATGGTGGCGTGGTCATCTGCCAGGCAGGTCATGCAATGCCCATGGGCTCTTGCAACCTGTTGTCGTTGAGCGGGCTTCATGCTCTTAAAAATGGAGCATCGTTTCAGGGCGTGTGGGCGATGGCACAGGCTGCAACATGGAGGCCCCTGTGGCTCCAATAGCTGCTCTTCTCTCATCTCCCTGACTGCTTCGGCGGATGGCGGTGCTCGCATAACCCTGGTCCTTGGAGCGGCAACGGGTGCAGCCGACGCTTTGGGTATAGCGATTTCGGACCTTATGGTGTTGGAGGTGGTTTGGGTCTCCTCTACGTCCATTTCTATGGGAATATAAAATTGTATTAAATTGATTTTGTTTATAATATTAGAATGTAGTTGTTGTAGTTACATATCTATACATATGTATGTATATGTATGTATAATAAATTGATCTTCAACGCGCTTGTTTGAATTTATTTTTTGTGTACGGATTATAACGCGGGTTAATTTCGAATTAGCGGCATTGATTTATTATTTTTCGATTAATTTTGCAAGTTATTTTGCGGTTTAGGTTGAAAGTGTTCTTCGCTGTTTGGAAGAAAACACAGTTTGGTGACTGGTCGAGTTAATATGCCGGTTTGTGTTCGAACATCGACTACTCTTATGTGACCATCTGACCCTCGATGAACCTTTTCGATGCGGCCTAGCCGCCATTCTGTTGGAGGAAGGCATTCGTCCTGTATGGTGACGCATTCTCCTGTATTGGCTTCCTTCTGGGCCGTTTTCCATCGATATCTCTTATGGAAATCTTTGAGATAGTCTTCCTTCCATCTGTGGCTGAATTCGTGATGGAGAATCTTGATTCTTTCCCATCGATTTATTAAACTGAGTGAGTCTCCTTCTGTCTCAGGTATGGCGAGAAGAGGAGCTCCTCTGAGGAAGTGTCCAGGTGTAAGAGCTGTGAAATCGGAGGGATCTTGCGAGAGGGGTGATATAGGTCTTGAATTTAATACGGCTTCGATACGAGTGAGTGGTGTAGTAAACTCCTCATAATTGAATTTATGATTACCAGCCGTTTTTTTTAAATGGGACTTAAAGCTTTTTACTGCTGATTCCCAAAGTCCACCCATGTGTGGAGAACATGGAGGTATAAACTGCTATTCTATCCCTTGGGGTGCATATTTGTTAACTGTTTCAGGGGAGACTTCTTTCATGAAGTTTATAAACTCCTTCTCTGTTGCTCTTTGGGCTCCGACAAAGTTTTTCCCATTATCGCTCATTATTTTTGAAGGAAATCCGCGCCGTCCGACAAAGCGTGCAAATGCTGCGAGAAAAGCCGCAGTAGTCAGATCTGAACAAAGCTCGAGGTGTACTGCTTTTGTCGTAAAACATACAAAGACAGCCACATACCCTTTTCTAAATGAAGAAGACCTTAACATGGAGGCCTTTATCTGGAAAGGTCCAGCAAAATCAACCCCAGTGATGGTAAAGGGTAGAACATAGTTGCAGCGTTCAGGTGGTAAAGCTGCCATGATCTGCGTACGCATTTTGTGTTTGTAGATGGTACATGGTTTACACATGAAAATCGTCCTTTTGATTTGTGGCTTTAGTCGCGGTATATAAAATTCTTGACGGACCATTTGTTGCATTAAGCGATGCTCACCATGCATTGTATAGGTAAGTAAAACGGGATTTCTCTGGAATAATGATAGGATGCCGTTCGTTATAACTAAGGCTGGAGTTCGCCAATCTTCCATCTGCCCTTATTAATCCCTTAGAATCCAAGAATGGATTTAAGACGAGAAGTGAGGTTCCTTTTTCGAGAGGTTGCTTTTCGAGCAACTTTGATTTCTCTTTGCTGAAATAGCGAGTTTGTGTATATAATATTAGACTGGCCTTGGCATGTTGCAAGTCGGAATGCGTTAGTTGTACGCAAGGATCATTTGGTGCTCCTTTCATTTTTAGTTTAAGTCTTTGAACGAATTTGTGCATGTAAGCGACTACTCTTAGTGCTCTAGCAAATGACGAAAACCGGTGGAGAATATCATCCTCTTCTGGAGTGATATGAAAATTTTCAATTTTCCGACTTTCCGGCGGTATTATATTACGAGCGGGAGACTTTGACCAGAATTCTTGTGATTCTGTTATCCATGTTGGACCATTCCACCAGAGTGTAGTGCTGGTGAGGTGCAGTGGCTTGCAACCTCTTGTCCCAAGATCCGCTGGGTTATCTGCACTTGCAACATGTTGCCATTTTGCTGGGCCAACTAAGTCTAAAATTTGGGATATTCGGTTAGATACATAGGTCTTCCAGCAATAGGGTGGTTTTTCTAACCATGCTAAAACTATCTCTGAGTCTGACCAAAGATACATTTTGTGATCGTTTAATTTGAGATGGGTTTGAACTATGGAAATTAATTTTGCTAACAGAAGAGCACCATTCAGTTCAAGCCGTGGCAGACTGAGTGTCTTCAAAGGTGCAACTTTGGCTTTGGCTACCAAGAGGTGTGCAGATATTTTGTTATCGTACTGTGTGCGTACGTAAACTGTTGCGCAATAAGCCTTTTCAGAGGCATCACAGAAACCGTGTAATTCTGTGTTAATGTTAGGGGTGAAATTTACCCATCGAGGGATTCGAATTTCAGATATAGTATGTAAATTGATAGCAAATTGAACCCATTTCGCTAAATGTAAAGGTTTTACCTGTTCATCCCATTCAGTGCCATCTTGCCACAATTCTTGAATGAGGATTTTTGCTTGAATCATTATTGGCGAAAGCCATCCTGCGGGGTCGAAAAGTTTTGCCACCAAGGAAAGTATTTGGCGTTTTGTAATGGCGGACATTGCAGATATTGACTCAATTGTATATGAGAATTGATCTGTTATCGCATTCCATTTTTTTTGGTTGTACTAGCCTGCTGAATTTAATGCTTTGATCACTTGCGATAGTGATTCGCATGCTAATGCGATACTGTGGCTACCTGATAGTATGTCGTCCACGTATGTTTGTGTTTGCAACACAGAAGATGCTAAAGGCAAATTTGTTGCATTTGTTTTTGCCACTTCATGTAGTGTCCTGATCGCCAAATAGGGTGCGCAATTGATGCCAAAGGTGACGGTTTTAAGTTTATAGTCGCTGATTGGACTATTACTTGATTTCCGGAAGACTATACGTTGGAAATCTTGGTCATCTTCATGTACTAGAATTTGTCTGTACATTTTTTCTACATCCCCATTGAAACGTATTTGAACATGCGCCAATTTAGAATTAGCAACATGAGATCAGGTTGTAATGTTGGCCCTGTGTACAGTACATCATTGAGTGATTTGCCTGAGCTCGTACACTTTGAGGCATTGAAAACCACTCGTACCTTTGTTGTAATTTTATCAGGTCTTATTACCCCATGATGTGGCAGATAAAAAGATAAATGATAAATATCTACCTTTAGATATTTTTTCGTATGGTACGGCTTCTTCCATATGATTGAGGTCAAGATATTCGTCCATCACATTATCGTATGCCGATTTGAGCTCACTTTTCTTTATCAGGCTTTTTTCCAGGCTTAGAAATTGCTGGACTGCTGATATTCTAGAGTGGCCTAGAGTTATGGTTTCAGGAAAAGTTGGTTTGAATGGTAGTCGCACAACATAACGACCATGTTCGTTTCTTGTTGTTGTGGACTTGTAATAGGCTTCGCATGCCTGATCTTCTTCTGAAAGTTGAGTAGTCTGAGGTAATTCTTCTACTTCCCAGAATTTTTTGAGTTGATTGTTTAAAAACTCGTTTGAGATATTTTCCACTTGTGTGGTGAAAGAATTTATTTTTTCAGGGACTTGGCCACTTATAATCAACCTAAAGATTGTATTTTGGGCTAACAATTTATTGGAGATTTTCTCAATACCTTCAAGAATTATTTGAGGTATTAAGTCACTGCCTAATAATATGTCGATTTGTGATGGGGTATGACAATTGGGATCTGCTAATTTGAGATGTGAGCATTTTTCCCAGTGTATCTTATTTACTTCATAGCTTGGAAGAAAATTTGTAAGTTGCGGTAGAACGATGGCTTGCGCATCTATTCTAATATCTGCATTTGGAGATACTATGGTAATTGGGCATATTTTGTTCGAATCTTGGATAATTCTTCCGCCCATTCCCGAGATTTGGAAATTTGAATGTTTTATTGGCAATTTGAGCCGATTTTGAGCTTTTGATGATATAAAGGATCTTTGAGATCCTTGATCTATTAGTGCTCTTAGTTTGAATAAATCACCGTTATGTGCTATGGTGATGACCGCAGTGGGTAAAAGAATTTTGCTTTCATTTTCTGAATGAAGCGCTTGAATTTTTGCTGCTTTAGAGCAACATGGTTGTTCTTCCCTTTTTTCGGGATTTGAGATTTCGGGATTATCACTTTTGGTTGTAGTGATTAACCCGGTGGTTTTATGAAATTGATTGTGCTTCATATTTTGAAATTTTGTAATATGAAGCAATGAGTGATGTCTTCGTTGACAGTACACACAATTAAATTTGCTTTCACAGTCTTTTGTCGTATGAGCATTCGACAGACAGTTGATGCAAAGTTTATGTTGTCTGACAAGATTGTTTCTGTCAGAAACGGATAGTTTTTTAAATTTCTCGCAAGATCTTATATTATGACCTCCTTTACAAATTTCACATAATGGTTGCCATTTATTAGTTTAGTTTGACACGAAAGTGTGACTTTTATTAACGTGTCTATTGTATAGCATATTATTGCTGGCTTGAGGTTTGAACAAGTTTTTACTTGAGTCATTTTGAAGACTTTTTAGATTTATGTTTTTGTTGTCAATTCGCTCAGCTATCTCGTATTGAGCAGTGAGGAATGCTTTCATTTGCTCCCATGTGGGCATTTTTTTCCTTTCCACGAGTGATTGTTCCCATCGTAGTAACGCAGCATCAGGGAGTGTTTCTGCACAAATAGTTACTATGATGAGGTCCTACCATTCTGTGGAGATATTTTGTGTTTTTAACACTGATATGCAATTAGTCACTGTCGAGTATAAATTTTGAAATTCCTGGCTGGTTTCTTTTTGAATTTTTGGTAGATGTAATAATGTTTTTATTGGGTTTTCTATCATAACCCTTCCATTTTCGTATCTTTCGACTAGTGCTTCCCAAGCCAGCTTAAAATTTTCGTCATTTAAAGCGAATCGCTTACGATACTGCCTGCTTCCCCTTTTGTTTTGTACCTTAGATGGTATAACTTTTGTGCTTGTGAAAGTTTAGGATGGTTTATATAAACGGCAGTGAACATGTCCCTGAAGGACGGCCACTGGTCATAACATCCATTGAAAACTTCAGTATCACAAGCTGGTACCTTTAGATACATGCCTTTATCTAGGTCTTCTTTTTGTGTTGTAACTACTCTGGGAGGGGGAGTAGTGGCTCTACTTGGCCTTACTAAACTTATTTGTTCAGTTATCATTCCCTTTGTCAATTCGTACTGATCGCGGCAGTTATCACACTTGGCTGTCGCCGAAGCTTTTGTGTTTTCTGGGAGTTCTGCGTCGTCAGTATCTAGTACTGTATCGTACGTTGCCAGAAGGAGCCCAGAGATTGTTCACACTTTATAGTTTTATATTTAAAACTGATTCTGTGATGTCAGTAATAGGGGAAGCTTGGAATCTTGTACAATATCTTATAAAATTTTCACTTTCAGTGATGAATCTAGATATTGTCTGATCTTTTGATCTTTTTTGTTTTATACTCTGCTTTGAGCGTGTAGCTTCTGCAGGTGTACCTTGTGGCTTATCTTCATCAGCCATTTTTGGAATTTCTAATGATAGAGGTGTTTTTGGCTTAACCTCTCTTGATTTGTCAGATAGCATTAATTTGAATAGAGTTTGAAGCTTTTAGCTTAAAGTTTTGTCAACTAAATAATTGTTTCAAAATTAATATAGCTACAGCAATGTAGTCAAATAGGAAAAGTATAAATTAAAAAATTTTGTTAATAGAAGATTTATTTTTGTAAAAATATATATATTTATACATTAATTCCTTTTTTTTTTTTAATGTGACTGAAAATT
>JBAWJQ010006668.1:600000-864230 GCA_037783105.1 Bactrocera zonata | reverse complement strand
ATGGCATTTCGCAAATGATAAAATCAATTTTTCAAGAGCTCAAGGCATGCGCTACATCAGCTCGAACCTACCTACCCTACACCTTTACGCAAATGATTATATTATGATAGCAAATGCCCACAGTCACAGTTTTATTTCAATAATCGGTGGCGTAAATAATAATAATTATAAGTATTAAATAGCATAATTATGGAGAGCGAATCGACGAAGAGTGTTGCTGACAACATAGCAAACGGAATGTACACATTATCTGGCCTGCGCAAGGGAAGAAGCTTTATATGGAATATACTCACTGAAATAGTAAAATCGGATAACAGTACATTAAAAGAATTTTTTTTCTGCCGCATATGTCGCAATGTGTTAAAGTACAACGCAAGTCAAACGTCAAATTTAAATAGGCACAGCTGCTGAAAAAACTTAAAACAATCCCAAAGTTTAAAAACTGTCAACTGTGACAAAACTGAGACCATTGAAAAATGCGCAAATTGGATTACAGAAGACTGTCGGCCATTTTCAGCTGTGCGCGGTTATGGGTTTGTTAAACTAGTAAAGGTTTTTATTAAGATCGCTGCAACTTATGGCGAGCACGTCGACGTGGAAGACATGCTACCGGATCCAACAACCATTTCACGTAAAGTCTCGAAATGAGCCAATGAAAAGAAGGAGGATTGAAAGGCTAAAATCAATAAGATTGTGAGCAGTCGTGGCGCGTCAGCAACAATTGATATGTGGTCGGACAACTTAGTAAAGCGCAACTTTTTAGGAGTAACATTCCACTACCAAAAGGATTTCTAATTCTTTGACCTAATTTTGGGAATGAAATCAATAGATTTCGAAAGTACAACAGGCGAAAACATCTTAAAAAAACTTAAAAGAACTTAAAAGTTCATTCAATAATTTGATATTTCGAATATTGAAAAAATTACGTTTGTAACGGATAGAGGAACAAATATCTTAAAAGCCTTACAAAACAATTGTAGACTAAATTGTAGCAGCAACTTGTTTTTATTATTGACAATTGGGGAGAGATGAATAACATTTTAAGCAGAATGAACAAGGCCTAGGATTGTTACATATCAACATAACTGTAGTTAAGGCGGTAGTGGAAATGTGTGAGAATTTTGAAATTGTTATTAAAAAACTGCAGCTTTGCAGTGCACCTTCACTGTGCTATGTGTTGCCATCAATTTTAACAATTAAAAATCTACGTCAGCCGGCAACTGATGAAATACCGGTAATTTTAACTTTAAAAGAAAATATAATAAATAATATTAATAAAATATGGGCTAAGAAGTGATTAAAATTTGAAATTTGTGTTCCCTAATATTTTAAGCATTACCTTTGTTTATTAATTTTAAGCATTAATTGAATTTTAGTTTTAAGCGTTAAAAATTAAGAAATATATGCAGTAATGTTTTGGTTAATTTTATGCATCGCAACTTGTTTCCGTTAAAGCACTCAAATACGTACACACAAACTATGCACATATATATTCGCAGGGCAATTCTCGATCTGTTTGGTTCAATCACAATCAATTCAAACGCACACTTGATCGATGTCTGAGTTTTCGTGTATCATTGGACTTGATCGTGTTTTTCTGTACAATCATTTTCAATCATCATTCCGGAACCAAAAAAATCAGTTTAAATCAGTAAGCAGAGCAATCAAAACAACTGATCGAACTCGTGCGTTTTGAGCACAAAACTCGATCGAACAATTTTGTAGCGAGTTTGACCGTTTTGAGCGAGGCTGATCAAACCGAATCGATCATTCTCAATGCAGGTCTCTGGTATGCATCATTTCGGGTATTTTCTGCTAATGCGAACGTTTGTAAACAAATCTTGTATAAGCTGATTGGTAGTGATTCAAATTGTTCTCTATCGCTGATTTGAAGACAAACGGTTCGATTCGTGTGCATGACACACAGAATAAGACAGAGTAACGGATCAATAACCGATTATGAAAAAATTTATAACTCGTTGCAGTTCCCTCGTACTTATGTTTCGTGCACTTGAGATATCGTTGACGAGATCAATGCGTTATTTACATAAATATGCACGAATTGTTTGTATGATTTTATGTCCGTCTTGCAGGGTTTTTGTATATAGTGATGATGATTGTTTTATTAAGCATAAAAGGTATTGCCGGAAATTGTTCGCAAGTAGATGATTGAATATTACAGCTCTATTCTCATGCCTCACAAAAATCACCACCCTCACTATTCTGAAGTTTTTGTTACTGGAGAGGTTTAACGTATGTTGACGTGATTTCAAAAGCTCAAATGCTCACAAAATGTTTGAAAGCAAACCTCACAATACAAAATCGGTAGTGGTCTTTTAAAGAAATTTGCAAATGTTTTAGTTAAATAGAATGGAGGAAGTATTCCAGAGGTGTTATCCATTATAAGTATAAGTATTTGCCTATTACAATTCATATGTAACTTAAGGTCTTTGTACATTTTACTTCCTTCTAAGTGTGAATAAAATAACTTGTACATATTTATTTTTAAATAATTCAACCAAGAATTTATTATATATGTATATTAGTGTATACATATGTATGTATAATTTAATAGATTTGCAAAATTACTCACTTTTATTGGTTGTCCATTTTTTATTTTTTCTTACGTGTTTTTGTAAAACAGCAGGTTCACAGCAAAGTGCTTTTCACATCGTGTGGTAAGATTCTGTGCTTTTTTCTTGTGAGGCCTCATAACACACTTCACAAATCAGTTGTGAGGTTAGTTTGCAATGCCAACAAAGAGTAAGAGTGTGGTTGATCTGAAATTGAATTGCCTTAACTTCATTTCGACCAAGTCGGGTTGAAAACCGTAATAAAGGCATCTCGATAATTGACAGACCGTTTAAAAGTTTTAAAAAATTTATTTGGAAAATAAAAAGCTTGTAAGGTACCCTATTCAACAAGGCTTAAATAATGGTTTCACAATGTTTAAATGTTTAAATTAATTAATTATTTAAATACGAGCAATGATATTATATATGTATACTCCTGCTGACAAAAATCTGTAAAATATTATCCATACAAATGCATATGTAGAAGATCTGCTTGTAGATGTCTCCATATCACTTTACTTCACTTTTTTACACTTCACAATTTTACACTTTACTCAAGTGCTGAATACAATGCTCGCGACAGACGACAAACGACATCTGTCAAATATTAAAATAAACACGTTCTTATGGACACTGTTATTTTGACAGCTGCACGACTACACGACTGCAGGCCGACGGTTGTCGTTCTCGCTAACTTCAATATACTCCTATTTTTGCCAACGACAGTAGGACGACAGTAGATTTGACAGTAGAATGGAAGATAGAGAGATGAGGAAGAGTGGTGATGCCACTAATATGTAAAATGTAAAATTATTCACAGCTCTAACAAACTTGACGTTATTTTACAAATAAAAGCATAAAATAGCTCTATTATTGCTCTATTTTACCATTTGTAATAACAATTGATAATTTAAAACAAATAAATTTACCTGTATACTTATTTTTTACATAAACAATTTCACTTTGAACAAAATATTAAAATTTCATTGAAGTGCAAGGTATTAGTATGGTCGCAAGGAAATTGTGTACATGCAAAATGGAAACCTGTGTTGACTTGTGTACATGTGTTTATGTAGTAGGATGCACAACGCCGTTTTCAGTTCACTGACGTGATGCCATGTCGTGTCGCGAGCATTGTATTCATCACTTCATTGTACGTTCTACCATGCACTTCTCACACCTGCAGGAATTAGATATATCTCTCTCTCTATATATATTTTTTTAATCATCTTCACCGTTTTGTCTATGTGAACCACCGAATGTCTTTCTCTGGGATCGAATTTAATTCAGACCACATTTTTTCCAACTGGTGGCTTAGCTAATTTACAAGTTATACAATTTTCGATAAACCTACGAACATACTTTGACATATTTTCCAACCAATAAAACCCATAGACTTTGTCCAACGTTTCTCTCAACCTAAATGCATAATAGCTTCATGGACGTGATTAATCACTGCCCATCTAAATGCCCTAGGGATTACAGGCAAACATTTGGTTTTACCGTTTCTTTGTATATTTCTATATAAAACTCCTTTTCTCAATTCATAGGTTATATCTAAATTTTCTGGCAACTCACTATTTTTTAGCTTAGCTACCTCGGAATTACGTTGTTGTTCAGAAATTAGTTACCTTAGTCAATTCGACTCGCTTTTCAACTACTTTTACCACACTTTTATATTCTTTAATTAAAGGATTCCTAGATACAAATTCTACGTGTGCTATACGTTCTCGTTGTTATGTCGGATTTTATACGGATAGCTCTTAGTGAATTGCAATCAATAACTACTACAAATTTACGATCCTGTAAATAATGACGAAAATGCTTAATGGCATTGACGACTGCCAAAGTCTCAAGTTCGTATGTGTGATTTTTCGATTCAGCAGGTGACGTACACTTACTAAAATATTCGACAACATGGGGCTTTTTGTCTATTCTATGTAACAATATTGCCCCATAGCCAATTGAGCTGGCATCTGTATGAAGTTTTATCGAATGTTGAGAGTCAAATATGGTTAGCACCGGCTCCTGAGTTAATACAGATATTATTTTCGAGAGAATTCTTTAATGCTCTAACAGCCAAACGAAATCAGAGATTTCGGAGGCGGCAAATCTGTCAACGCTTGAATTTTGCGTGGATTAAGACGAATTTGTCCATTGCTTACTTCAAATCCTAGATCAGTGGTCGGCATGAGAGGATCTATCACTGTGTCGGTGAGCACGAAAAAAAACGTAGCCCAGTGAGAAATTGGAATTAAAATTAAGCAAATTTTATAAGCAAAATTATAAAATAAATTATTGTTCAATAAAATTTGAAAATTAAATATGTTTTCACAACTGGCTAAATGAGCCTTAGTCGCCTGCCCCACACCACACCTACACCCATCACTAACACGCACACTCACCACACTCATCTCGACATCACCACACTCCACATCAACACCTCCCACACGCGCGAGCGCAGGATCCACACCCCCAAACACACACCACACCACTCCACTGAAAAAGGGTCCGCTTTACACAGTTTTCAGTTTCGATTCGATCGTCTTGGTCTCTACGTCGCTTTTCCGCCACCGAAACGCAAAAATTTAGTAAAAAAGTATTCACACACTAAGTGCATTTAATTTAACCTTATATAAAAGTATATTCAGTGAATTTAATTGAAAATTGTAAAAAGGTATTCGCACACTAAGTGCATTTAACTTAACCTGGTGTAAAAGCAACGATTTGTCAAATATATATTTTATTTTTCAAATATACAACGTACACCAGTGGTAAGTGAAACGGGCAATGACCCAAACATATGGTCCTTCGAGCCGCAAAGAACGGCACTATTGAAAAAAAAACAAAGAAAATCAACTTCTGTGACATAAAACATATTAAAAACTTGCGAAAGTTTGTGCACAAGTGGAAGGCGGCATATACATACATACACGAATACAAATATACAAAAGTAAGTGCAATATACATATGTACAAAAAGTTTATTGCAAGTGAAATTAAAAAGAAGTGACAAACACATACATACATCCAAAAAAAAAAAAAAGAAGTTGAAAACGGAAAACACAAAACGGTTTCCTACCGTTACATCAAAATCAAAAAATTTTTAATCAAAATCAAAAAAAAAAAAAAGTAATTTATTCTAATACGAAAAATTTTAAAACGCGTTTGTGACATATAAATACATATTACTACGTACATACAATATTGTGCTGAACAACTAAACAAAAAAAACGGGCGCGTAAATTAATTTAATTCTAAACGGGCGCGAAGTTTACAACCAAACAAGAAAGAAAAACAATAAACTCAAAGTGTAATAAATTTCAAACAAAAATAATAAATAATAAAATTAATACTGGTGGAAATAAAATACATCTGTACATACCAAACAACCACAGGAAGAGCAGGAAAGGGATACCGCGAACAACCCTAACAACATCAACATCAGCAGCAACAGGAAACAAATAGGATACAACTGGGACAGCGACAAATGCAAACAACCCAAAACCCTCACATACCGCATACTAAAGCCCTCAAATACCCTTGAAGCGGCCCAAAGTGAGTATATCGACTCCATTTATTCATATAAAATTTTTATATATTGTATGTTGAAAGTTACAGTTCAACTTTCTAAAAACTGTATACTTTAATAAAACGGTTGCTACCAAACTGTTTGAACTTACGGTTGTTTTCCGGGAAACCGAAAACAGTTTGGTACATTACATATGTATGTACATCCAAATATATGTATGAACAGTATATAGTATAACATATAATTATATGTATACTGGCATATACATATCTGTTAAAAGCCTGTTATGCTTACACTTGTGTTCCCAAGCACACAAAGTTTATAAAAAAAAAAAAACATTTTCAAGTATTCACTTGACAACATTTTCCGGCAATACCCCTTATACTCAAAACGGTATAAGTAGGATTGCGCTAAGTAAGCTAAGGCAATTCCGAAAATTAAAATAAAAGGAACAATACCAACCATACATATATGCACAATATTCACAACGTATATACATATACAGTACATATATTACCAAAATTGACAACAAAATAAATTAGCATACACACATATGTATGTATCAGTAAAATATATTCCACAAATTTGCATTTGCGCTAAAGAGCATACCTGCACTTTGCCATTTTCTCATACCGCGTTATTCGTACGGCAATAATATACACGCACACACACGGCATACAACTTGCCTGTATGTATGTACATACATATAATGTATAATGTACATAGTGTACACAATTAAATTCAATTTAAAATTACAATTTAAAAATTTCGGTGCGGTAAATGTAACCGTTTACTAAGGAAACAATCGATTCCATTAATTAAAAAAAAATTAAAATTAAAATTAAAATATATACGGACAAACTAAAATAAACAAAAAAAACCAACATGTTAACATCTAATTATATCTTTTATATTCAAAGACCAAATCGGCATATTTCAGCAATACCCTTTGTTCTTGTTAATATACAAGCAAGCAGGATTGCAAACGAAAAAAAAAATCTTTTATATATACAAAGGTCATTAACCCCTTTTCTCGTTCCTTATTATCGCCCGTAACGAGTGCGAAACAATAAATAAAGTAGAAAGAAAACAAGAACAGACTAATAGCACAACTATTAGGAGGACGAAGAAATAAACAAAACAAAAAGAAAGCAAAACAAATTAATAGCAACCATTAGGAATAAGGAAAACGAAACACTCGTTCGTTGGTTCCTATATTGCGGATACAACAAAAATACTATATTATAATAAGGAAAACGAAACACTCGTTCGTTGGTTCCTACCTTGCGGATACAACAAAAATACAATTTTATAAAAAGGAAAACGAAATACGCGTTCGTTATTAGATACTTGTGTATACAACAACCATACAAACCGCGTATCTTAAAGATTCAAACGTATTTATTACCACCATAAATACACTGAGAGAAGTTTTTTCTGTCTCATATTTTAAATTTTTACCTATTATCTAAATGAACGGAGATTCTAAGGAATCTAAATCGATTCAATATCTAAAAGTACAAAAAATGATTTCTGAGGAAAAGAGCCCATGTACACCTGCTGAAGCTACACGCTCAAAGCAAGGTGCTACAAACAAAAAAAAAATTAAAGACATTTCATATACTAAGTTTATTGCTGAGAGTGACAGTTTAATTCGTTACTGCACTCGATTTTCATCTTCACCGATTCAGGACAATTCTGAATCGGTGCTAGAAATCAAAAAAGAAAATCTAGGCAATCTCTGGACACGTCTCCAAGCTGCGTATGACGCAATTCTAGAATCTGACGAATCAGATCTTCCGGAAAATTTTAAATCCTCGGCTTGCTCCAAATACGAAAACTGCTTAGACCAGTACGAGGAAACAAGAGCAATGATCTCCGATCAATTGAGATTAATAAAAGCAATTGCACCTACTCCACAACCGAGAGTAGAGCTGCCTCCAATTCCAAGCCAAGGGGCGAGTTCCGGCATTCACCTTAAAGTGCCAGCGTGTGATACAGAAATATTTCACGGAGGTTATGAACAATGGCCGTCCTTCCGGGACATGTTTACGACAGTGTGCATAAACCATCCTAAGTTATCACAAGCGCAAAAATTGTATCACCTCCGATACAAAACAAAAGGTCAAGCAGGCGTAATAGTCAAACAGTTCGCTCTTAATGACGAAAATTTCAATTATGCTTGGGAAGCTCTAAAAGCTCGTTACGAAAACGAAAGAATATTAGTCGACAAACAAGTCACAATATTAATGGATTTACCAAAAATTCAGAAAGAAACAAGTGAAGAATTTATAAAACTTCAATCCACTGTTTCAAATTGCTTGTCGGTTCTAGTGACACAGAATGTTCCCACACACAATTGGGACCCCATACTAGTAAATATATGCTCCGCGGCATTACCGGAAAAATCTTTGCTTCTGTGGGAGCAATCGCTCTCATCACGAAGAAAATGCCCAACGTGGCAACAAATGAAAGATTTCTTAACTGCCCAATATGAATTTGCGGAAAGGGTAGATAAAAAAACGGTCAGAACTAAAAACGTTCAACAAGGCCTAAATCGAAGTTTTATTAGACCCCAAGCTAGTAACAACCACAATTTAAACAGAAGCTTCTTTAAAAATCAATCGTTCACATCCGAACAATATAAACAAGCGTCCTGCGAACTGTGTAAAGGAGGACACAAGCTGAAAGCTTGCGAAAAGTTTAAAAAACTTAATATCAATGAAAGGAACAACTTTGTCAGAGCAAAAAGACTCTGTACAAACTGCTTGTCCCACTCACATAATCTCAATAATTGCGAAAGCAAATTCAATTGCGTATATTGCCACAAGAGGCATCATTCAATGTTGCATTTCAATAACTTTCCTAGCACACCCCAAAGTAGCGCTTTCTCCAAAAGAGCCACGGGTTTAGTTGCAACTGCAACTCCCGAAACACAAAATCCCGAAATTTGCCAAGAGACACCATGCTGCTCAAAGGCTTTAAAAACACAAACGCTTCACAGCGAAAATCAAAGTAGGGTACTACTACCCACAGCAGTTATCTCCATCGAACACCGAGGAGAACTTTTCAAATTGAGAGCCCTAATAGACCAAGGATCACAACGATCATTCATAGCGTCTAGGGTACAAAATAGGCTAAAACTACCAACAAAACATGCCAATTATGAAATTAATTGAAATGGGCGGAAGAGTAGTACAAAACTCAAATAAAATCTGCCCCATCACCCTAATTTCCCCCAAGCGGATAAGCGCATTCAAGCGGAAGCTATAGTCTTACCGCAACTTACAAACATGCTTCCAAGCTATTATATGAATAGCAAGCATTGGCAAAAGGTTACACACCTAAAGTTAGCAGATCCTAACTGCAACACCCCCGCTCAAATAGATCTTCTATTAGGCAGCGACCTTATACCTCAAATTATTCTAGAAGGGGTTGAAAAGATTTCAACCACCCTTTTAGCTCAAAATACAATATTCGGTTGGATACTAAGTGGACTAGTAACAGAACCAGTTACCACCTTGACAACTCAAGTGGAAGAGATATCCAATGAATTCCTTAATTCACAATTAAGGAAATTTTGGGAGTTAGAAGAACTCCCCCCCATTACAATTACAACGCCAGAAGATCAGTATTGTGAAAAAATTTACAAAGCCACAACTACTAGATCAGGAAATGGTCGGTATGTCGTACGACTACCATTTAAACAACAATTTCCAGATACACTCGCCATAGGTCACTCTCGCACCTCTGCAATACAGCAGTTTCTAAGTATGGAAAAAACCTACTTAGAAAAGGTGAGCTCAAACAACATTATGATGATGTCTTAGAAGAATACCTCCATTTAGATCACATGGAGGAAGTAAGCCCATGCGAAAAAATCATAAAAGGCAAATATCACTCATTCTACTTGCCGCACCATGCAGTAGTAAAGCCTGACAAAAAACAACAAAAGTTAGAGTTGTCTTTAAGGCCTCCAGATGCACTAGCTCGGGGAATTCCCTAAACGATATCCTGTTTACGGGACCCACACTCCAACCTGATTTAATGCTGCTTATTCTAAACTGGCGTATATTTAAATACGTATTCAAAGGGGACGTCGAAAAAATGTATAGACAAATAGTCGTACATAAAGACGATCAAGATTTTCAGCGAATTATTTTCCGAAAATCCCCCAATAGTCCACTACGCGACTTCAAGCTAAAAACAGTTACCTTCGGCGTAAACTGTGCCCCATACCTCGCCATTCGTACACTCCACGAACTGGCAGAAGACACAAAATCAGAATTTCCTCTGGCAACACAAGTCTTAAAAACACATACGTATGTAGACGACATCCTGTTTGGGAGCCACAGCCTCTCACAAGCATACGAGTCCTTATCACAAGTGATAAAGGCCCTCAACACCGCAGGGTTTCCTCTAAAAAAGATCACAGCTAATCACCCAAGTATATTAAAAAATATACCAAACGATAACAAATTGGATACTAATTTCCTTATATTTGAAAAGGAAAGTATAACAAAAACACTGGGCATCCAATGGAATGCGATATCGGACCAGTTCTCATACACGACAGAGTCCATAACCGCATTATCCGCCATAACAAAGAGGCAAATTTTATCCTCAATGGCAAAACTTTTTGACCCCGCAGGATGGCTTGCGCCAATTATGATACAAGCGAAAATCCTGATTCAAGAATTATGGCTAGACGGAACAGACTGGGACGAACAAGTGAAACCTCTTCGCTTAGAAAAGTGGTCCCAGTTTGCTTATAATCTAAAAGACATCTCCCAGATACAAATTCCACGGTGGGTAAACTATTCCCCCGAATACAAAGTGGAAATACACGGCTTCTGCGATGCCTCTGAAAAGGCATATTGTGCCACGATTTATGTGCGCACACAAAGCGACACCGCAACCACAAGCCACCTACTAGCTGCAAAAGCAAAAGTAGCACCTCTAAAAACGATAAGTCTACCACGACTTGAACTCTGTGGCGCTCTGCTACTAGCAAAGCTGGTTTCCATAGTGCAGACCCACATGAACATGACCAAATGCAAATTATTTCTATGGTCCGATTCCGAAATCGTTCTAGCCTGGTTAGAAAAGCCACCACACTCGTGGAAAACATATATTTCTAATCGAACCTCTCAAATACTTGACCTAGTAGGAGCAGCCACATGGCGACACGTAGCCAGTGCCGACAATCCTGCTGATCTAGGTATAAGAGGGTGCAAACCCCTGGATCTTGCCACCTCCACGCTCTGGTGGAATGGCCCCCAATGGTTAATCGAATCCACAGATTCTTGGCCACAATCGACAATGCGCAACATAATCGCCCCAGAAAGTCGAAAAATCGACACCTATCATTCAATAGTGGATGATAATGAAATCCTTGAACGATTTTCATCGTTCCCCCGAGCCCTCAGAGTAGTCGCATATATGCTCAAATTCATTGAGCAGCTTAAACTTAAAGTAAAAGGCGTAACTTGCACCCATTGCGATACATTGACGCACCAGGACTTACAAAAAGCAAAGGTCGCGCTTATCACCTCAACCCAAACGCGCTACTTTGGTCGCGACATATCGTTACTAAGAGAATCGAAGCCAATTGACAAAAGGAGCTCACTCTTAGTACTAAATCCATTTTTAGACACGAAAGGTCTGCTTCGTGCCAATGGTCGGCTCGCTAATTCAAGCCTGACTTACAACGAACGCCACCCCATCATAATACCTGAGAAGTCTCCTTTTGCCACATTACTCCTGAATTACATCCATATATTAATGTTGCACGCCGAACAGCGCCTCATGCAACATATGGTACGCCAAGAGTATTATATTCCCCGTCTTAAGCCGCAGATCAAAAAATGCATTTTCATGTGCAAGACCTGCACTATGCATAAGCAAAAAATGCGAACGCAGATTATGGCAGCACTTCCACCTGAACGCTGCAATTTCGCTCTGCCTTTCACGACCAAAGGTGTCGATTTTGCTGGGCCTTTTCAAATAAAGGCGTCTATGCTAAGATCTCCCACTCTCATGAAAGGCTATGTGGCTGTCTTTGTATGTTTCACGACAAAGGCAGTACACCTTGAGCTGTGTACTAATCTGACGACGGAGGCTTTTCTCGCGGCATTTGCTCGCTTCGTCGCTCGACGTGGCTTCCCATCCAAAATCATGAGCGATAATGGCAAAACATTCATAGGAGCCCAACGAGCCACAGAAAAACAGTTTGTGGCTTTCTTAAGACAAGTGTCCCCAGATATCGTACAAAAGTACGCCCCTCAAGGTATCAATTGGCAATTTATACCTCCAAGCGCTCCTCATATGGGTGGTTTATGGGAATTAGCTGTAAAGAGCTTCAAATCTCATTTCAAGAAGCTAGCCGGCAGCTATAAATTTAACTATGAAGAATTCACGACATTATTAGCTAAAATTGAAGCCGTTCTCAACTCACGGCCGCTCACAGCACTATCGCAAGATCCCTCCGACTTCACAGCCCTAACTCCAGGGCATTTCCTAAAAGGAGCACCCATTCTGGCCACACCTGAGCCAGGCGTGGAGTCGCTTTCCTTATTAAATAGATGGGAAAGAATTAAAATTCTCCATCATAATTTCAGTAGCCGATGGAAAGAAGACTATATAAAGGACCTCCACAAGAGGTACCGGTGGAAAAATACAGAAAATGCGCCAAAAGTTGGAGATTGTGTCCTGATTCACGACGATTGCCTGCCACCTACCGAATGGCGGCTGGGCCGCATAGAGAAGCTTTATCCAGGCTCCGACGGTCATATTCGCGTAGTCGATCTCCGTACGCAATCCGGAAAGCTAACAAGACCGCTCGTCAAACTATGCTTCTTACCGATCGCCGCTAACCGCGAAACAAAAACCGATAAACCGCTTAAATAAACCGAATAGAAAAAAAATAAAATAAAAATTTATATAAATACGTATACATATATATATTTAAAATACCACACAAATGTAGTCGATTAATCTAACGACTCACTCATGCCGCATAACGTGGCAGCCATGCTCATAGGTTCTATATGCAACCAAATCCTAATTGAAATAACACTCTTTCAAACAGGTCAATATGGATGTAGACATGCCAGCAGCCCCGACACCAACCACTCGTTCGGCTGTCAATGTGCCACGCCAAGCGGCTGCCCCAGTTGCGGCTGCCCCAGTTGCAACGCCCCGAACAACCACACCAACGGCGCCTCGGAATGGAAGGGTAGCATTGCCGCCAACACCCGCGCTTGTCGTCGACCCACAACGCCGTAGATGTCCCCTATGTCGTCGACCCCACCGGCTGCCACAATGCGTCATCTTTAAGGGATTGCCGCCTCAACAACGCCAGTTGGTCGTGCAGGCGCACGGCCATTGTCTGAATTGCCTGACGCCTGTCCACCAAACTCACGAGTGTACGTCGGGCAATCTGTGCCAAATTTGTATGCGGCCGCATCACACCATGTTGCACCGCATCACTCGGAATGACACCCGTCAACAACCTTCCGGCCGCAACCGCGGCGCAGAACGGCGACCTCCAGTAAGCCGGGATGCGCGGCCCCGTCGAACAAGTGGGCCATCATCATCCCGTGCCCGACGGCCACACAATGGGGCATCAACACGACGCCAGCAACAAAGACCGCGCCCACGCCGCGCCTCAGGCCTTAGTAGCGTCGTAGCCACTCTCCAGCAGCTTCAAAGCATTCTAGGCTGAAATATTCGCCTAGGGGGGCCGGGATGGCTAAATGAGCCTTAGTCGCCTGCCCCACACCACACCTACACCCATCACTAACACGCACACTCACCACACTCATCTCGACATCACCACACTCCACATCAACACCTCCCACACGCGCGAGCGCAGGATCCACACCCCCAAACACACACCACACCACTCCACTGAAAAAGGGTCCGCTTTACACAGTTTTCAGTTTCGATTCGATCGTCTTGGTCTCTACGTCGCTTTTCCGCCACCGAAACGCAAAAATTTAGTAAAAAAGTATTCACACACTAAGTGCATTTAATTTAACCTTATATAAAAGTATACTCAGTGAATTTAATTGAAAATTGTAAAAAGGTATTCGCACACTAAGTGCATTTAACTTAACCTGGTGTAAAAGCAACGATTTGTCAAATATACAAGTGGTGCATCCCGAAAGTTTTCCCTTTTTTTATTTTTCAAATATACAACGTACACCAGTGGTAAGTGAAACGGGCAATGACCCAAACAACAACGTTGGAGCAAAAATATATGAAAATATTCGATAAAACTAAAAGCTATATATAAATAAACGATTATTCAAATCTCAGAACTAATAATAAACAGATAAATAACAAGTTCTACAGTTCCTCGAAATGAAGGGAATAATTTATGTATATACGAGTATATAATATAAATATAGCTTAAACTAATTGTTTAATGTTATAACTTTAATACATTTATTTATATCAATATTTATATGACAATTTTTTATTAAAATAATATTTTTTAAATGGGTTGAAGAAATTTTACTGCGTTGTTTGGAATAAATAAATTTTAAATCTGAAAAAATTTGTTTACGTATTTTAGTAGAGGGAAAAAATGATAAAAATTTAAGGGGGTATTCTAGTCTAGAAATTTAAAAAAGTCGAATTTTTTTTTTATATTTTATTTATTCAAGAATATGTGTACAAGAGGATTTTTCAAAATTCAAACTATTTTCGGAGATATAGGCATTTTTCTGACCCGGCATCCAAACTGGTTCGGCCGGAACGCGATTTCTCAGGTTCTGCTGGACCGATTTACTTGAAATTTTTATAGAGTATTCTTTATAGGCTTGTCTATGGTTGGAACTAGCCTTATACCCAAAATTTTTAGTTTTATTATTTTTAAAAAATTCGAAATAGTCAGAAAAAATTATCCAAAAAACTTTTTTTTTCCCACTTTTCCGTAGTTCCGGCCATTGCGACATTATTCTAAATTAATAATATTTTTTCTTTTTGGTTTCAGACAACTAGGAAAGTTGAAATCATGGGTATGGTCACGTGGAAATTTTTAGAGACCCCCCACTTCGTCAGCTCATAATTTTTGAAAATTTAAACTTTACTTTAAAAATTACCTGAAATTCATGCTTCTAAACTAGAATTCCCCCTTAAATGATTTTTTTTGAATTCAGGGCAGAATGAATCATCCAAATTTTGCCAGAATTCAATAATACTTGATTTGTTTGAAACTTCCCGATCACTTCGTAGAATTATTAATTCTGACTGCAAGTAAAATTCATATCGACTTATATCGCAATGAAAGTGATTTTCAAATAAATCTAGTAGGTGTTGGATTTTTTCAAAATATTTGAATTTACCTTCAAAATTATTAAAAAGAGTTTCTAATATTACAATGTGATCACATTATTTGATATATTTAATTTTTGAGAAAATCAATGCAAATAGTATAATGAAAATTAAAAAAATGTCTTTTAAGGATATATTCCCTATTATCTTTAAAAGACTTGGAACATAAAAGGCATCGCATGTCATCAAAGGCATATATAATCATAAAATACTTCTCGCAGGGCATATTTGATTTTGCGCTATAGTGATCTTAATTCGTTGCTGGCTCGAAACGATAGAGCGCAAGCGTACGTGTGAAGTTAGTTTGCACAATTGTGCTAAGAAATGCCGACCACTGTCCTAGATATTCTATATTAGTTTTAAGGAAGGAACATTTTGTTACATTGTCTATATACTATATACGCTATATACTATATACGCTATATACTATATAGATAAAAATTAATTTGTCTAAAGCTGCATCCTTAGTTTCAGCCACAATTAAAACATCATCGATATACACGATAGCGTAAGTGTATGCCTTAATTATAGCGCCCTGAAATACAGACGGAGCATTTTTTTTAACCAAATGGCATAGTCAAAAATTCATATTGATTTTCGGGCGTGACAAAAGCCGTACGCTCAATTGAATCTGGATGTACCGGTATTTGATAGAATCCGCTAGCCATATCAAGCCATGAGAAATAGCAAGCCCCACTTAACCTAGCAATCTGGTCAGAAATTAGAGGCAATGGGAACTTGTTTACGACTGTGTTCTCACTAAAAGCTCGGTAATCTACACAAAGTCGATCACTACTATTTTTCTTTTCAACAAGCATCATCGGACTAGTGAAAGGTGAACAGCTGGGACGAATAACATTAAATTTGAGGAGCTCATTAATTTTATAATGTACATGCTCTTTCTCCTCTTCGGTAAGTGCATATGGTCGGCGCTGCATTGTCTTTTGTGAATCTATTAACCTTATTTCCAAATGCCCTGTTGTTACACGAGTCTGAGGTATTCCCCCAATAAACAAATCAGAATAGCGTTTTAGAATGTTTCTAAGGCCCTCTTATCAGAGTTACTCAGGTCGCCATCGGAATCTACAAACTTTTCATAATCTGTAAAAGTTACCACATCTACTCTTTTACTTGTGTAAAGAAGATCTGCTTGTAGATGTCTCCATATCACTTTACTTCACTTTTTTACACTTCACACTTTTACACTTTACACTTTACTCAATAACTTCTTCAAGTGATTCTGCGAGGACATTGCGCCTAATTATATACGCACCCTTTTATTGCTCTACAAGTAGCTAACGGTTCCTGAGTCTCTTCACTCTGTTCGCAGAATACGATCAGACTTCACTCAGTAACAGTAGGGATGTCGGAAAGGGAATAAAGTATCGATATATATTGTATCGGCTATTTTTGAATATATCAATATCGACATTGATATTTTTATTTAAAAACATCGATATATCGATATATCGGTATGATATGAAAAAAATATTTGGCCTAATCTACTTTAATCATCTTACCTTACTAGATAAATACTAACCAATAGACATAATTTTTAGTAAATCAAGAACAACAATTAAAACGTGAATTATTTATTATTCAAACCAATATTTATCTGATACAGACATTAAAAAAACTCTTTGATTTACGTGCTCGGCTGTAAGCCGACTTCTGTTATTGGGTACTGCGAGATTCACAGCAGATGCCACTCTCTCCGATGAAACCGAGGACGCAGGCGATATCAAATACTTTAGAGCTATGTCGGAAAGGACTGGAGTAAAATGACGACAATCAAACCAGAATTTTGTTGGATTCTCTTTTCTGGGTATTATAGGCTGATCTAGATATTGCTTTAGTTCGCTAGGCATACCATCACTGGTTGAAGTTGAGAGTAAAGAGTTTGCTGAAGCTGCAGCAATATCTATCATAATTTTTTCATGTCCGGACCACAACGACGGCGAAGATTTTTCGGAATTTGGAATTATGGTAGTGCGAGTGGTTCTGAGTTCTGGCGAAAGTTGTCCTCTACGCCTATGTTCTAAACGTATTTCTTTTGACAGTTCGGTTATTGCAGTGGAAACAGCTAGCGCTGAACTAAAATGAATACGCTTAAAGCGTGGGTCTAAAATTGTTGCTTTGGCCAGATGTAAATGTCGCTCTAGTGGTTCTAGTTTTGCAATAACTAACTTTAGTAAACTCTTCTGAACAGCAATACCAAATTCGGTAAAAGGTTTTACTTGTTCAAGGCCTCTCTGAAGTAAGTTCGCAATGGGAATCACCAAACTTGAAGTCACGTACTGATCGCCGCTAATTTCTTCAGTAGCTTGCTTAAATGGGGTAAGCAATATTATTAGATCTCGTATGACATCTAACTCTGAAGAAGTTATCATATCAGGTGCGTTCCGCCTGGTTGCCAAAATCTTAGCCACAATAGCTGATAATGTATTGAATCTTTCCAACATATCAAGACAAGAATTCCACCTGGTACTTACTGATTGTATAAGTGTTAATTCTTCTCCCTCTTTCTTTTGTCCCTTTTGTTCTGCTCGCAAGTCATCCATTGCATTCACTGATTGTTTGAAATACGTTACAATGGCTTTGACCCGATTTGCAATTTGAAGAACTGGTGCATTATCTCTTGTTGCGCCATCCACTATTAAATTCAACAAATGTGCCATGCAAGGAATTCTTTTTCCATCTTCCAAAAATTTCTTCACTGCAGCAACCATGTTAGCACCACCATCAGTGGTAATTGATAAGATGCAACCCTTTTCTATTGAAAACTCGTCGGTAATATTTTGAAAGCATTCTTTTATATAATCAGCAGTGTGTGCCTACAGGAAAGAAGACCAATATTAGTCCACTTTATGAAATTTTTTATAACTATTTTTTTTTTTTTATTTGATGCATTTATTTTATACTGTTACAAAAGTAGTATTAAGTTGTATTTGTATTGCTATATGCATCCCTTATTATGAACAATAGCTGTAGGTATATGGAATAGCATTTGACTTGTTGTAGACTTCTGGAGCCGCGGCTGTCAGCTTGTCTACTTAAACAATTGCTGAGTCTGGCGCCGTATAGCGTTATGTTCTTGAAATTTCCAGACGCAATATTCTAGAAGGGCACGTCGGCATCAGCGAGGAGTGCGTGGCTATATAAGCCGTGGCAGCGCCAACGTAATCAACCAGTGCTAAGAGTAAACTGATATAGTGTAGACGAGTTGTAAAATAAAGAGATTTTGTTGAAGTGAATTAAACGGCTTTTGGTTTTATTTGTCAGTCCAGAGATACGAATCTAGTAAAGTAAAACTAGCAAGGAGTAAATTCGTAACAATACTTTACTTACCTGATACATTCTTCGTGCTGTCAATGTCACCATCTCATGTTCAGATTCAGCAGTGCAGTTATTTGCTGTGTTAAGAAAATGCGCTGTTACTACGATGAAACTTCGTGTCGAGTTCATGAGAGTTAATATATCACTTGTTAAAGCAATATTATTTATTTTACTTAATTTTTGTTTTACAATGGCTTTGGTAGTGGCATATCGTTGTTCCATTAAGCCAGTTATCTGTTATAAGAAATGAATAATAAAATAACATTTAAAAATAAAAAGGATAAGATAATAATTTTATATTGTTGTTGTTGTTGTAATGGCAGAAATTCTGTCTAGTTGACAGTCCACGGCCGGATAAAAATCCGAGTCCATTCCGGTTTCATAGACCCGACTGTCGTGGGAACGGATAATAATTTTATATTATAGTTCGCTTACCGTAGTTCGTGATGGAACCTTATAGCGTGGACAAATGACGCTCATAAATCGTTTCAGTCCTGATTTTTCCACACAAGATAGAGGCATGTTGTCTTTGCAAATCATGTAGACCAAAGCTTGATTTATTTGGCTTGTTTTATGACCCTCTGCTAAATTGAAAAAAAAAATAAATAAAATTAGAACATTCTTATGAATTAAAAAGTTAACTATACAGCAATCTGATATCAATAAAAAATACCTTCATAGCCTGAACTTCTTTCAAACACATCTATGAGTGTAATCTGTTTCCACAAGTCTTTACTCTGACTACCTTTGGAGATTTCAGTCTGAAAAAAAAAAATATTGGACATTTTGTATATATTTCATTACACTTGTCGTCATAAATAGTATTAAGGCTAAGTGAAAACACTAAAATGAAATTACACATTATTAGGTGACTAGTTATTGGCTATGAACAAGAACAAATATTTAGATTCTAAAGCTACAAACTTACACAAATAAAATACTTACACCAGTATCATCGTAAATCGCAGATTCAGACAAATCCATGAGGTTATTTTCTATCTCAGCAGGTTTATTACTAACGGGACTAGTTGAATTAGTGACCGCAGCGGGTGAACTGGTTCTTGGTGTAATATTCACTTTACTTGACTTTGCGTTTTTATTTTTAAGTTGCAAAAACGCATGGTGATGCTTATTTTTTAGGTGTGTAGATAAATTCGTTGTATTGCCACTGGTTTTATAATTTTTTCCACACACATTACAAGAAACGTTTTGTCTGTCTATTTTTTTGAAAAAGTTCCATACAACACTAGACATGACTGGAACGTACACGCGACACCAACACAAACGACGATTCAATTTTATGTTTTTTATGCACTGCTTATATTTTTATTAATATACAGTTTTTTTAAATTTACGCCAACAACGCGTACACGCGACACCAACACAAACGACGATTCAATTTTATGTTTTTTATGCACTGCTTATATTTTTATTAATATACAGTTTTTTTTAAATTTACGCCAACAACGCGTACACGCGACACCAACACAAACGACGATTCAATTTTATGTTTTTTATGCACTGCTTATATTTTTATTAATATACAGTTTTTTTAAATTTACGCCAACAACGCGTACACGCGACACCAACACAAACGACGATTCAATTTTATGTTTTTTATGCACTGCTTATATTTTTATTAATATACAGTTTTTTTTAAATTTACGCCAACAACGCGTACACGCGACACCAACACTCAACGACGATTCGACAATACTGTGAAGAATTTAGCCGCTAAATCAATTCAGACTCTGAACCTTCTCTACCGTGCTCTGAACAATAAGTGACGCTTCTAGAAACTACGAATAAAGTATTCAGTTGAAACTGTGAATTTCTAAGAATAATTGACGAACAGTGTGGCCACAATCCTTTTATAAAAAACGCGGGAAAAGATGTTTTCTTTTTCTCCTCTTTCGCCTGTTGAGTGAAGTTGGGGCGGTTGATATTCCTCTGCATTACGCTTCTATTACTTTATGTAATTTGTGGGAGTAATGCAGAGGAGTATTTGTTTGGATTAAACAGTTAGTATAAAAAAGGATTTAGAATTTTTTGATCATAAAAATATCGTTTTTATACCTTTTCAATAATTGTAATATTATATCGATACCTCGATATATCGAAACAATAAATATCGCTAAAAAATATTGTTAAATTGAAAAAATTATATCGATATATCGATGTATCGATATTTTTTCGACAACCCTAAGTAACAGTTTCTCTAGTCCTGTTACTATGCTTATTTGCACATTCTATAGTACCGTAATATATGCCACCAATGCGTCGCCTACTTCAAATAACATTGCGGCTCATACAGTTACCTACAAAATATTAGCACTACAACATACGCATTTACAGTGACATACAAAATACTAGCATAAGCGCTCCGAAACATACATATGTATTTATTTAATTATTATTTTGTTAAAATTTATGGTTTGAATATTATTACGAATAATTGCAGTTTACTCAACTAAAAATATATGTAGCATGTGCTTTTCATTTTTGCTGCCATCATGCGGTCGAAGCTAAGCTAACCGTGCGATTCTGTACCGTGACACAGTCTCAAGTCTCTAAATTTGAGATTTTAAGTTAGAGACAACTTTTGAGACTTGAGACGATTTTGCTATTCTGTAAGTGATAATCTCAAAATCTATTACATTTCATTATTCAGAGATGCTTTCACTCTTGAATGAAAATAAATATGTCGATAACAAATATTAAAATTTCTATAAGATAGTCAAAAACCATAATTATCCTAATAATTAATTTTTTGACTTTGTTTCATAATATTTGAGAAATTTATGTAAAATTGACTTATTTTTAACATTTTCGTGTTTGAGTTGCTTACCAAATATAAAAAAATGACAATCGATTAGTATCTATTGTGATCTCTATTCAGTATATTCAAAATGGCAGCAAGAGCTCCTTTTAGTTTGGGACCTGCTAACTATCAGGCCTCAAATTTGAGTCAATCGGCCCTGTCGTAGAATCCGACTTGGAATTGGTTTTTGCCGGAAATGAAAACCGATATCGGTTTCATTTGGTGTCGCGAAATTCTATCGGAATAAGCTTTTTTCGAACATGAGCAAAACCGATATTCGAATCAGCTGTTCCATTGAAGTGTTAAATTAAATTTACGCTTATTTGTAAACAATAGAGCATTTTTATAATATTTGAACTGTTTTGTGAAAATTCAAAGAAAATAACTGAAATATATTATGGCAGCTGCAATTGCCATATTACTTATGATGGAGGAGGAGCAGCAACATAGTTTAAAGCGGCGAATATTACGAGATAAGAACAACCCTCTCGAGCTGCCGGAGTCAACGTATACAAGACTTTACTTCAATGGCTATGTGTTTATAACTCATTTATTTGCAGATTTATTGCTCAATATCGCTTAAACAAAGAAGCTTTTGTTATGGTATTGGACAAAATTTAGCCACGCTTACGTTCATCGACGATTCCCGCAGTGCTTCAACTTGCTGAAATGCTTCGTTTTGTGGCCGAAGGCCCATATCAGCGATCAGTGGGAAATGATGCAATCATAAGTATGGCAAGAAGCACTATATCTGAAGTGCTAACACGAGTGATAAAAACATTAGAACATTCTATATGTCATCAATGGATACAACTTGCAATGGGAGCCAGTGAAAAACAACACTCCAAAGACTATTTTTATAACAAATATAGAATTCCTGGCATCATTGGCTGCATCGATGGAACACATATTAAAGTTATAAAGCCTTCCACTGATGAACACCTCTACTTCAATAGAAAAGGATTCTTCAGTATGAATGCTATGATTGTAAGAAATAGAACAAGTTTATGCACCAAGTTACTATTAAATGTAGGTATATGTGTTAACCTTCAAAGGTTTGCGATAGTAATATGACGATTTGTGCAGTAGATGCAAGGTATCATGGATCCAGTCATGATGCGTTTGTTTGGAGCATAAGCACCGTTCGACAGCACTTTCTTAGGGAGTACGAAATTGGCGATCGAACTTCCAGGTTACTAGGAGACAGTGAATATGGTATTGAACCGTTCTTGTTAACTCCATACAGAGACCCTGAGTACGGCTCACTGCAAAATACTTTTAACAGGGCTCATTCTTCGGCACGCAATGTGATTGAAAGAACGATAGGCCTTTTAAAAAGTCGCTTTCGATGCTTACAAGGTACATTGCAATATAACCCACAAAAGGTGGTTAAAATTGTCAATGTTTGTTGCGTACTGGACAACATCTGCCGGTGCTATAACAATGAATGCACCACCGTTTCCACAGAAGTTTACGAGGAAAATTCTGAAATTTTATCACATGGTAGAATGCAGAATGAGGGCCAACGGATCCGAAACGAAATAGCAAACGCTCTTTAAATATATTGTTCTTTTGTTAAGGCACACAACATGAAATTGTTTATTTAAATACGTAAATCCATAAATTAATTAAATTATAGAATTCATTGTACATATGTAAATAGTTTTATTTTAACGTATTTTAAATCAGCCATACTCTTCCAAGGGATCATACTCCTCCTCCTCATGTTTGCGTAATACTTCAAGCATTTTTTTGCTGGATTTTTTGAATTCCTGTGTTAGGTTATTAACCGCGCTGACTAAAGCCTTGTCTGTCTCCCTCCTAATTTTTTGAAATTCGAGGATAGCATCCATTTTGTTAGATATGTCCTGCTTCCATTCTTTGTCGTACTCAAGAAACTTTTTTAGCCGCTCATTTGTTGTTTCTTTTGGCTTAGGTTTTTGAGCGATAGAGGTGTCAAGACGAGGACGTTTCGCAGAAGTTGAAGGGATATCGTCATCGCTTGATATTAAATATTCTTCCTCGAGACCAAATGATAGTCCCGAAACCCCTCCAACACTCTGAGCCATTCCACAAATGCGTACAATGGTTTCCTCTGTTTGGTTCAATGTATACTTAGAAAATGGTCCTCCACCAGTGGCTCGGGCTTCGATTTTATTCTGCGCCAACTTCTTTTTCACTTCGCTTTTCCAGTCCGTCCATATCTAAAAATAGGAGAAAAGAATTAGAAAATGGAATAGGATTTCCATTAACATGAGTATGAAAGCATTGTTGATTACCTTCTTCCAACCGTTCACATCCTTTATTGGCGGGCCTGCGCCGTTAAGCGACTCTGCTAATTGTTGCCAAAGGGAGTCCACAAGCGCCTTTTCTCGTTTGGTAAACCCTCTGGTGATGTCGGGATACTTCTCCATAAACTACAACAGTACACCATTTTGTCCTCTATTTTTATGTTTTCCCCTGGAAATGTTGAAATAATATTAATGGTATGTTAATATTCAAATGTGAATTACATTTTACACTTTGGACAAAATATATGTATGTACTTACATTTTATAAGAAATAGTAGCTACATCGTGTAAATATGGCACATAAAATAAAAACGTTAGCGATCGTCTGACCGTTTTGTTTCCGATAAAAAAACCTACAAACCCGGAATTCGCGACACCTTAAACCTATAAAAATACGTTTCGAACATAAAAATCGATAAGATCGGATTGTGCGACACCCTTCGAAAAAAACTGTCGGATTGATTGTCGAGAAAATCGGATTCTACGCCAGGGCCGAATATTTTAAGACTAACGCTAGAGACTGGTTAGTGAATAGTAACAGTCACAAATTGAGACTTTACCTCAAAATGTCTCAAATAGAGACTAGAGACTGGTTACAGAATCCCGCTATAAGCTAGGCATATGCATATTACATCTTCAATATTCTTATGGAAATAAAAAACCCTAACCCTGTGACGCCGCATCTCCATAGGCAATGTACATTACTAACAATCTGTCAAGGAGGGTAGGTTCGAGCTGATATAGTGCATGTTTTGAGTTTTTGAACTACTTAAAATTTTTATGGGGATGACAAGTTATGTGAAAAATTCAAAAAGTAGAAATGTACCTTGGGTCATCTTTAGAATACCAAACCAAAATTTATGGAATAAAATGGGTATGGTCGAAGTGATTTTAAACTGATCGCCGCTAAATCTCTCGGTGCGACTCTGATTTTGCGCCATCTACTTGCCAGCATTTTAAATCTATTACATTATGACAGCTGACTTAAATACTATAAATAGAAAAATGTAAACAATCTAAGTTTTTTACAGCAATGAATCTGATTTAACCCGAAAATCGACTCATCAAATGAAAAAATGCGTCCATTATTTCCATTACGAGTATATGGGAAATATTTAAAAGAAGACATCTCCTATTTCTGAATGCTATATGACAATCTTTTCAACAATAAGAGTGTACAGCTGCTGGCGTATGCCGATTGTTGCGTCAAGCGACATATCTATATCTAAAACAAAAATAATAAATAAATAATAAATTAAAAGTAAAAAATGAATTGTAAAATATTGAATTATTAAAAATTAAATTAAGAAAATCTATTATAAAATACCTTAATAATGCATTCATAATACCAATCTTTTACTTACCTTAATACTTACCATAATCTGTTACAATATTTAACGAAAGTTGAAAATGTTTATTCTTACCCCTTTTTAATACACATTTATATTACCACTAGTTTAAGCCGTTAGTTTAAGATTTAGGCTTAGCAATTAGATTAATTGAAATAAAGAATCTCTTTTTTGTGAACCGAACGCACGTTTTTTTCGTAATAAATAAGTCCTTTTCGCGACAAGTAATTGGAGTGTTATTTATAATTGTGCATCCCTAACTAACTACTCTATTTTTCGTGTCTCAAAAACGCTTGAGGTTTTTCATGGCGCCCGAGCAGGGACAAGTGCGTAATTAAAAATAAAAAAAAATGTAATACTGAAATACACTTAAAAGGTGTAAAACAATTAATAATGGATTAATAATTCTTTCGAACCAATTACCTGTCTTTAATTCCTCGCTGATCTCGGTTTTCGGCTTTCGGCTAAGTGAAATTAGTGGAAAAAATACATAAAATAAATATAACCCTTGTGTTATATAGTTAAACACCTAAATCAAAAAAATAAAAATAAAAAAAAGCTGAAAAGGCAAAACACATACATACAAAAAAATATACTTACGTACTTACGTTAAAAAGAAGTGGAGTGATACATATATACGAGAAAAGAAAATTTAAATACATATTTTACATCTGCATTCGAGTGAGTGAAGTAATATGTACAGCAGCAAATCGTTAAAAACTAAACAAGAGAAATTATAAAAAAGGGAAATTACCAACAATAAATAAAATATACATACAAATTTATATACTATAACTACATACGTGATATAGAGTGTGTGCTAAAAAATTATACTTACCTGTGCTACCAAATTTCTAAAAAGAATAAAAAAAAGTAAAGAAGAAAAAACAAAACGTGCAGTATGGTTGCTGTAAAGAATATCATATAAATACATACATACATGTATGTATGTACTAATGATTAAAATCCCGTTTACTTACCATACTAGAACATACATATGCACAAGTGCGTGCAAAAGTAAAGAAAGTGCTTAACTAAAAAAGGGACAAGCAAAACATATGTACGTAAGTGTAAGGAAACTGGGAAACGGTAGGTACAGTGTGTTACAAAAATTCCACCAAGCATTTGAAACAGTTTCGCTTGAAAGTACCGTGACAAAAAATAATAATAATTATTAAAATTAAAAGTGCCGTTTTAACGCTATTATAAAACACAAAAACAAAGAAAAAAGAAAACGCTAAAATCTTTAGTGCCGCTAAGTATCCGTTGAGTCAACAGTGCCGCAATAGAGGAACAGATAACGTACGTAACGTTCCAACGTTTTCATCATTGCCGCTGCGTCAACGCTATCACCGCTGCTGCTACGTCAACGTCATCGCTGCCGCTGCTACGTCTACGTCAACGCCATAGCTTCCGCTGCATCTACGTCAACATTATCGCTGCGGCTGACTGTGGTGGGAATGCGCTGCAACTGCATCATATGCCAAAGAGAAGTGAGCGCCGGCAAACAGCCGACGCACCAGGTAACGGGTGCGGATTATTGAAAGTGGTGCAAACAAACGAAAATACAAATAAACAAAAAGTGCACACTTTCAGTTTATGGCTCTCCCTTTTTTCACTATATTGATATATGTACATACATATATATATACATATATTATATACTCTTCTTCTTAATTGGCGTAGACACCGCTAACGCGATTACGTGGCGCCAATTGGATATTCCAAGCGAAGCCAGGTCCTTCTCCACTTGGTCCTTCAAACGGAGTGGAGGTCTTCCTCTTCCCCTGCTTCCCCCGGCGGGTACTGCGTCGAATACTTTCAGAGCTGGAGTGTTTTCGTCCATCCGAACAACATGACCTATTTAATTCGCTGAACTATGTCAATGTCGTCGTATATCTCGTACAGCTCATCGTTCCATCGAATGCGATATTCGCCGTGGCCAACGCGTAAAGGACCATAAATCTTTCGCAGAACCTTTCTCTCGAAAACTCGCAACGTCGACTCATCCGTTGTTGACATCGTCCAAGCCTCTGCACCATATAGCAGGACGGGAATTATGAGCGACTTATAGAGTTTGGTTTTTGTTTGTCGAGAGAGGACTTTGCTTCTCAATTGCTACTCAGTACGAAGTAGCACCTGTTGTCAAGAGTTATACTGCGTTGAATTTCTAGGCTGACATTATTGGTAGTGTTTACGCTAGTTCCAAGATAGACGAAATTATCTACCACTTCAACGTTATGACTGTCAACAGTGACGTGAGAGCCAAGTCGCGAGTGTGACGACTATTTTTTTGATGACAGGAGCTATTTCGTCTTGCCTTCGTTCACTGCCAGACCCATTTGCTTTGCTTCCTTGTTAAGTCTGGAGAAAGCAGAACTAACGGCGCGGCATACGCCAGCAGCAGTACGCTCTTATAGAAGATGGCACCTTCTCTATTAAGTTCTGCAGCTCGAACTATTTTCTACAGAAGCTGGTTGAAAAAGTCGCACGATAGGGAATCGCGTTGTCTGAAACCTCGTTTGGTATCGAACGGCTCGGAGAGGTCCTTCCCGATTCTGACGGAGCTTTTAGTGTTGCTCAATGTCAGCTTACACAGCCGTATTAGTTTTGCGGGGATACCAAATACAGACATCGTGGCATAAAGGCAGCTCCATTTCGTGCTGTCGAAAGCAGCTTTGAAATCGACGAAGAGATGGTGTGTGTCGATTCTCCTTTCACGGGTCTTTTCCAGGATTTGGCGCATAGTGAATATCTGGTCGGTTGTTGATTTGCCAGGTTTAAAGCCACACTGATAAGGTCCAATCAGTTTGTTGACGGTGGGCTTTAATCTTTCACACAATACGCTCGATAGAACCTTATATGCGATGTTGAGGAGGCTAATTTTAAACAATAATTAATTTCTTTCTATAACTTTCGTATTACTTACTGTATTACTTTTATAGTTTTCTTGTTTAATACGCACAGCCAAAAACCATCGTCATCCTTTGCCATCTCAGTCAAAATAATGCCGCCGATAAGGACCATACTTTTTCGTTGTAGCGGATCTGCAAGATGAGTTTGAAATTTATTGCAAATTATAATGTTTTTATTATTTCCTCTGTTAATAACTATAACAATAACTTAATGCTATTTATCCTCACGCGCGAGTTACATGTCATAACATACATAAGCACACCAAAATGAGAGTAATATTAGCAACTACATTTTTATAACCGTTTTGTGAAACGTCACTAAAGAGTAAGTTAAAAGCAAACATTTTCGCTATATACGGTTACGGACAATCGAATAGAACCACCAGAATAAAACAATAACGGTAATAGTAACAACAAGCAATAACAAGGATAACAAAACGCAACCACAAAAAATTTAAATATTTAAAAGTTATTATTAACTAAATTAAATAAATGAGAACTCAAACTCAAATACCGTTAAAAACTCGCAAAATAGCATACAATACAAGCGAACCAAAAGCTTAACTACAACAACAAAAAAGAGTCTCAAAATTTGTCAACAATAAAACGAACTAATGGCAACAATTAATAAAATAATCCAAACCACCACAACAACAGTAAAGAAAACAGGAAAAAAAAGCAAAACAAAAACTTCAACAACAGCAACAAACAAACCGGTTAACCAGCAAAATAAACAAAAATTAAAATAAATAGGAAAAATTAACACATCAAAATAGCCAAAATTTGTTAAATGTTTAAACAAAATTTCAATTCTTTACGCAAATTTTAAGATATTTGGAAATTTTAATGAAAATCTTTAAGCTCGGTAATTTTTCGTGTTTAAAATTTTTGGTCTGAACTGTTCTGAACACGAGTGTCAAAGAAGCCAAAAGCAACAACAACTGAGAACAAACAACAAATAACGAAGTCAACGTGCATCCAGAATTAGAAACAAAGCACAAATAAAATAGTTTCTAGACTAGATCTCTACGTTTACCCAGCCAGGCCAAAAAGGAGCTCTTCGCTGAGCACATCTTTAAAACTATGTACATTTTTAAACTGCTACAATAATGGAAAAATTCAACCAAACCATCGCGGAGCTGGAGTGGATAAAAAGAAGGCAAGAGAAAGTACTAGAAACCCAACAACATGAAATGCAACAACAACAAGCCCAACATCTACTAAAACTACAAATGCAACAACAGTTTTACAGATTTGAAATATCATCAAAGGAAATAATGGACCAATTTAGCAGAATGAAGCCACTAGATGACCATCACAACCCGAAAGCGTTCATCCAAGCAGTCGAAACTAACATTTCCCTCTGCGACACTGACCAATAACTAATCCAACATTGCACCAACATCATAACCTATGAGAAAATACTGGGCACCGCTGGAAAAAAGATGAGAGAATTGAAGGACCACTCAACGTTGGAAATCATCAAAGCCATAATTTTACATTGATCTCCTCCAAGGAAAACTTACGCAGAGGTATTCAACTATTTTACGAAGGTAGAAGTGTGTTATCTTAACAAACTATTTGAAAATTTTTAAAAATCTAAATCCGAAATAAACGAAATATGTATTTTTGATCCTTTAAAACCGGGCATTTACAAACGCGAAAATATAGATAGGGAACTAGTCGACATGTTGCTAGAGAAAATAGATGGGCTTATAAGAGCACATATAACCGAGAACGAAACATGAAATGATATTATCATAAAGTATTCAAAATTAAAATTGCTTCAAGACAAAAGAGCGATAGATTTTAGACATCGAAAATAAATCGATAAAAGCAGAGCAAACTTCGAAGGTTACAAGACTATAGATTTTATGAACATAAGAAAGTTTCAGACAGTACACAAACCAATAACGATAATAAACAACCAAATAGACAACAAAGTGGGAACAACAACAATTTTACAAGGTGCGTTTCAAAGTAAACAGGACTTAAAAAAAGGAAAAAAGGTTTTTTTCGGCAAAGTCAACTTATTTTGTTCAAAATAGTCTCTTGCTTCAATAAAGCTTTTTACACGGTCCAAAAATTGTCGAATGAATGCTTTAGCTCGTTGGCCGGCATGGACGCTAGTATGCCGGTGCAAGATTTTTGAATGGCCTCTACGTCTGCATAACGCTTTTCTTCGCCCCGTGCCAAATCAGGTGAATACGGGGAGGAGTTAATAGTTAAAATGTGATTTTTGGTCAAATAATCGTCCTGGGAATGTTGGAAGCTGAGCAATTTTTGGTCGTCAGTTAATTTGTGCGAAATAAACCGTGCACACAGCTTTCGTAAGCCCCAATGTTCGGCCAAAATGCGATAAATCGAAGTTTTGGAGGTGTTCAATTCCATTTCCATGAATTTCAATATTTTTTGATGAATTAATGCGCACACATGTTAATCGTCATTTATGTCCTCACGACCACTTTGAAAAGGGGTTTTGAATAGCTCTGAAGGTGTTGAGTTTGGAAGTGAAAGTCGGTAGGTGTCAAAGAATGTGCATGTATCAAGGATGTGGGTACTGATTGTTTGACTATTGCAAAATTTACAGATGTTGGACAGGCTTTTGTCAATTAGGTGTTTATGTGTGAGATTATTGTGTCCTAGTCTTAGTCTTATAATTTTTGTTTGGTCTTTTCTAGTCAGAGAGGTTGTACTGATTTTTAAGTAGTCGTTGATTGTCTTGGAGTCTTGTGATATGGTTGAGTACCATTGTGAATGATTGTTGTTATCATTTTGGTGTTTTTGGAGGAAGTATGATTTTAAAAAGCATTTTATGTCCGAGAAGACTACATTGGGTGTAATTGTGAGTGGTGCGTTTATAGCATTTTTAGCTGCTATGTCGGCACATTCGTTGCCGGGTATCTGTACGTGACCCGGGATCCAAATTAATTTTAGCTTATTTGGTTTCTCTAGTAGAGACCTACGAATTGAGTTGGAGTAGAAGTCTTGGTTGTTTAGGTTTTTTATTGAGTCAATAGAAGAGAGGGAGTCAGTGCAGATTGCGAATTTGCCTGGTAACTTTGTGGCGTATTTGATAGCTTCGTGAATGGCTATTAGTTCGGCAGAGAAATTTGAGCTGTAGATGGGTAGGTGTGCGATTTTTATAATTTTTTTGTTTTGAATTATGCTGTAGCTAACTTTGAAATTACGGAGTTTTTCGATAATTGTGTAAAAATGCTTTCTAAATACTAGTAGAGGAGTAACGTTTTTTTTGAAATGGGCTAGATTTGTGTTTATTGTTGAGTGATCCAGTTTCCAGTGCGGAGTTTTGGAGTTTTTGTAAGGTTTAAAATTTAATGGGATGTCGAATTGTTTTGCTAAGTTTGTTATCCTATTTACACAGGATGGAGTTTTATTAATTATTTTTTCAGCTTTCTTGTAGACGATTTTGGCGCGTATGCGTATAGGTATATGCCGTAGTTGATTTTTGATATAACCAACGCTTTTACTGCTAATAGTAATGACACTGTGTTGCAATTGTATTTTGTATTTGCGAGGCATTTTATGATGTCGAGTCGTTTTTTAAGTGCAGATACTAGGTAGTCGATGTGACTATTCCATTTGTATCTATTTTTAAATATAAGTCCGAGTATTTTTAGGTTGTTAACAGAGTTTATGTTGATGTTGTTGCAGAGGGTGTTAACCTGGCAGTTGTGCTTTTTACATATGTGGATGTGTTTGCATTTTTGTAGTGATAGTTGGGCCCCTGAATATTGCGACCAGTTGGTAATGTCGTTTTGTAGGTTGCTGAGATCTATCGGAGTGTTTTTAGATCTGTTCATTTTTTTTATAATAATGAAGTCGTCAGCGTATGCCAGGAAGTTTAATTCCTTGTGAAGGGAAATGATATTACTAAGCTTATTGTAAGCAATGAGGAAGAGTATAACGGATAATGGTGATCCCTGTGGGATACCATTCTGTAGTGGATATTGTTGAGAATAATGTGAATCTATTTTTTTTTGATAGTTCTGTTGGTCAGATAATTCTTTATGTATCGGAAAATTTTTGGGCCGATATTCCAGAGTCTAAGTTGGTCCAAAATGGAGTGTAATCCCACTTTGTCAAAGGCTTTGGAGAAGTCTAGAGAGACGATTCATAGGTGTTTTTTGGCCGATAGGGATTGAGTGATCTGATAGTCTTGATATACTAGGAAATCAGACACTGATTTTCCCTTCCTGAACCCCATCTGATGACTATGTATGAGTTTGTCTGTGGCGACGAACCACCATAATCTATTGGCGATGATCTTGTCTAGTACTTTTGAGCAGCATGGATTGAGAGAAATAGGTCGGTACGATTTAATTAAGGTTTTATCGAGATCTGGTTTTAGTATGGGGATTACCGTACTATTTTTGTATATCTGCGGTAAATATTGATTGAATATTTTGTTGAACAGATCAAGGAGCCGGTGTTTTACGGTTTTTGACAGGTGTTGTAACATTTGGTAAGATATACGGTCAAGACCGGGTGTTTTGCCTTTGAGTCTATTTAGTGCAATCTCTAACTCCAAATAGCTGATTTTTTCTTCAATAAAGGAAGCAGATTTGCTGGGTATTAGGGTGTATGTCCCTTTGAGGGTGTCTTGTTTACATTACTGAAATGTTGACAAGAAGTTACGGTTTTATGCTTCTTTCGACCAAAATTGTCCAAATATATTCGCAATTTCCGCTTTTTCTGTAGTTGTATTTCCATTTAAGAGTTGGGTATCGACACAATGAATTGACGATCTGGGTTTTAGTCCGCAGAAGGAGCGAATGGTTGCCCATACTTTTGTTGTGTGTGCGGACTAATATTTGAAGTGAATTGACCAATAGACTCTGCTTTTGCTAGCTTTATGTTTCGCCTGAATTTTGCTTGAGCCTTTTTATATTGAATTATATTGTCGTTCGAGATGTTTCTTTTTAATTTATTCCAATGGTGATTTTTTAATATTTTTAGTTCTTGTAGTGTGTTGTTCCACCACGGGACTGTACATTTTCTTTTGCTTGATGTTTGGGGTATGGATTCATTGGAAGCTTGAAGTAAGATCCTGTGGATGTTTGCAGTTTCTTTGTTGATATTTGTGCTAACCGGTCTATTGTTGCTAAAATGGCTTGCTAGGAGGCGAAACTGGGTCCAGTTTGCTTTATTTAAATTGAATTTGGGGCGGTTTGGGACTATTTCAGTGTTATTGTCAGGGAAGAGAGTAATTATTATAGGGAAATGGTCACTGCCGAAGAGCTGCGACTCCGTTTTCCAATGGCTTTGAATGGCGATGATTGGGGATGCAATCAATAGGTCAATGTGTGTGAATGTGTGGTGGGTGGAGTGGTGGGTAGGCGAACCGTCGTTTAGGAGTGTTAGTAAGGATTGTGTTATGAATTTGGATATCGTTTTCCCCTTTTTGTTATTGTTTTTGGCGCCCCAACTAGTGTGATGGGCATTGAGGTCACCCGTAATTAGTACAGGTAATCTGGATTGTGGAACTATATTTTCTAAGTTATTGTAAGTAAGTGGAGTATTGGGTGGAATGTACGTGGAACTAATTATGAATTTTATCTTGGATTGGATGATAACGTTCGTAACGTCAAAGTTATTTACTGCAGAGTTGATATGTTTATGTTGCAAAGAGTTGTGGATAAGTAGTGCGGAGCCACCGAACGCGTTTCGTGTGGAGCCGGAGGTATATAAATGGTAGTTGATGGGTATAGGTAAATTTTGGTCGTTTTGTATGTGCGTTTCTTGGAGAGAAACTATTTTCGGAGTATGTGATTTTAACAATAGTTGTAGGTCGATGTAGTTTTTTGTGTATCCTTTTATATTCCATTGGAGTATAGTAAGTGACATGTTAGTGTATGGTATTAAATACTTAAATGAATGTAATAAATATTAAGATAATTAGTAATACGATAATATATAGAAAAAAAAGAAGATATATGTTATTGTAAGGCCCTTTACTCTTCCATAGTGAGACTGTCAAAGTCATCACTATCTTCTGTGTTGAAGTTGTTGTCTTCTTGTTTGTGATTGACCATTTTTAGTTTGTTTTTGCCTATTTGTTCCTTAGCTTTAGCTTTTAGTTGCTTGATCATGCGATTTGATGTTGCTTTTGGGAATATTTAGATTTTCGTTTCTGTCATAGTAGAAACACTCAAAAACGCTTCCTTCCTTCCTTCCTTTTCCTTCCTTATCGGCAAAATGTGTGCACAGTGGAGAACGTAGGAAAAACGCAGAAATCAGCCATCTTTGTTTGTTTTCATTTGAACAATGTTGCCATTGCTCAATACGCATATGTAGTTTTGTACACATCTATGTTTTCAATTACAATTTTTTACAATATAAAATATCAAAACTGAAAACAAACTATTAGAAATAGTTTATATACTTATAAATAATAGCATTCGACTCTGATTTTGAGTTATTTTAAAAAAATTTCAAACATATTGAATAGATTGAATTATAAATGTTAATAATTACTGCAGTATATCGATATTGGCAACCCTGCGTTTTGAGAGAGCAATCAGCTGCCACGTTACCGGCGGCAAAATCCAAATGTCTTTGATTCTCACGTCATCCCACGTCAAAGAGAGAAGGGAGTAGCGTTTTTCACTGTGCAGTTACATTGCGCGCCCATAAGATAGGTCGTGCTAGCTGACACGACCCACGATTCTGCGTTTTTGACTGGGTGCAGCATCAGTTGAACTGTTTATTTGTTGTTGAAGGGCGAACTACAGACGAATTAGTGTTGTCGTTTCCTTGGCTGGTGCATTGCTTTGTAGGTGTGAGATTCGTGCTGATCTTGCTGCGATCCATTGTTGGAGCGTAGGTGGGCTGCGTCGAAGAGCGTTGAGTAGGTAGAGAGGAGTTGGAGTTGGTGTTGTTGTGGGACTGTTTGTTTTGAGAACTGTTGGTTGTCGTGAGAGTTGCTGCTACGACTTCGTCGCTTGAGCTGTACACTGTTGGTGTTCGTAGAGTACTGGCAAATGTACTAGATTGATGATGTGGGCAGTTTCCACTTTTTGAAGTATTTTAATAGCCTGAATTTCCTTTTGTTTAATGAATATAGGGCAGCTTCTAAAGTAAGGTGAGTGGTCGGCGTAGCTGGTGTTGTTTTCTCTGCAGTTATGGCAGGCGGACGGGTAGTGGCACTTTTCAACAGAGTCTGGTGATGTATGAAACGTTTGCGAGCAATTTGAGCATAGCTTTTGGTTTTTGCAGTATTTCGTAAGGTGTCCGTAGCGGTGGCAATTTTTGCATCGTAGAGGCAGGGGTATGTAAAGTCGGATGCGTACTTTTTCGTAACCGATAGAGATTGTGTCAGGTAGTGAGAGCGTTGAAAATGTAATAATTATTGAACCGGTTTCCACAAGTGTTGACTCATTATTGTTTTCTTTACGCATAATTTTTCGCTCTTCACTTACGCTTTGATCTTTAAGTTCATCTAAGATTTCGTTTTCGGGTATTCCACGAAGGTCGTTACAGTAGACAACGCCTTTGGTGAAATTCAGATTAGAGTGCATTATTATTTTAACTTGTATGTAAGGGGATAAATTTTTTAGTTTTTCGAGTTTCTGAGCTTGTGTATGGTTCTTTGTTTTTATGAGGATATCGCCACCTCTGATTTCTTTGCACATGTCGACTTGCCCGCATGTACCGTCGATCACTTTTTTGATAAGGAATGGGGACACTTTAGATAAGGTTTCGTCACTATTTATTCTTTTCATCACTAAAAATTTAGGTCCAGGAGATTTTATTTCCGTAATTTTTTGATATGGTTGGGAAAGGGACTGAGTCCCGTCCACGTCGGGTGGGTCGTTCATTGCTTAGACAAGGTTTTACACCAGTGCGCGATGAGAGTATTAATTCAACTTTTGTCACTTATTTCAAGTTTACGCTTAGACGGTTGATTAACGAACTTACTCGCCTGAGAGCTGTAGTCGAACTGTATTGACAATTAAAACGCAATAACTTCACTTCCAATCAATGAAATGTTATGAAATTCTCACTGGAAAATCGATGCAGATAGCAGATTCTAACGCACCAGTCGACATATAGATGGCGCCACCAGGGAGCGCTAGATACAAAAAGTGCTGTTTATGTTGGAACCCATCTTGTTTACGCAGTACAAACTTTAATCGAAACAACTAACACAATCGGAATAATTACGATTACGGATACAACAATTTTACAAACAAAATACGACCAAATTTACCGAGACAAACTAAAAGTTCTCATATGAGCGTTGATCACAACCCAAGTACAAGTCGTTTACCCAGTAATTCCGATCTGATGGAAATTGGCAACCCTCAACTCCCAGAATTAAATGCCTACATAATAGATACAGGTTCAACAGCTATCATTATAAAACCAAACGCTTTAATCGAAAATTTTCAAAAGGAAAAACTTTCCAAACCATTATGTTGTGGAAATATCAATGGAATTAACGAAATAAAATAAAAAATGGAAACACACTTTCCGAAGGAATTTAACGTCTGAGATACTTTATCATGGAAAGTAATAGATTTTAACAGCAATAAATACGAAACTATTATAGGACAAACTTTTCTTATCAAACATCAAATTTTTACAACAAACAACACACCTATTTATTCGAAAATTTACAGATATCCACAAATTTATAAAGTGGAAATAAAAAAAAATAAAAAATTAAAGAAATGTTTGAGCATAATAAAATTAGAGAAAGCAACTCTGCTTACAACAATATTTTGTGGATAGTCCCCAAAAAAGCCAATACAGACGGAAATAAAATATGGCGTACCATTGTCGATTATAGGAGATCAAATGTTATTACTATTAGCAATAATTTCTTGATACCTAATATCGATGGTATCATGGATAAATTAGGAAGAGCACACAATTTTTGGTCAATCGATCTTGGAAAACGTTTTCATCAAATACTGGTAGATCAAAACGATAGATACATTATGAATTCTTAAGAATGCCATTTGGTCTTAAAAGTTATCCATCGAATTAAAACAAAATAAAATGAAAATACGTTTGCAGTTTTTTAAAGAGAGTTTTTTAAAGAGAGAAAACCGACTTCTAGGTTATTTATCAACTTCAGAAGGATTAAAACCAAATCCAAATAAATTTGAAGTTATCCAAGAATTAGGCTGGTATTACTGGCTTCTATAGGAAACTTATAAAAGACTACTTGAAAGTAGCTTTCCCAATGGTCGCATTTCTGAAAAAAATGCAAAAATTAACGTTAATAACCCAAGTTATACAAAATTAAAAAATGTTATTAAAAATCCCCCCATTTCAGATATCCAATTTTCACAAAAAGATTTAAATTCATGTACATTAAATACCCACGAGAAAAACTACTCAACCATCGAAAAGAAATTATTAACGATATTGTGGTCAGTAAAGTATTAAAGGCCTTACATACATATATGGTAGAGAATTCCGGTACACCTAAAAACAACCCCATATCAAGCAGCCTAAACACTAGTTTTAGCAAGTATGCGATAATTCTCATAAGTATAAAAAGCTGTAAGATTACATAAAATAATCAGTAAAGAAATATTAATAAAACAGGCAGCACGAATATAAGTGCAGTGCCCAAAAAATAATATATATATTAAAATAAATTTAGAGAACGTACATACATCAAATATTATACGTCCTTTTAAATGTGCAAACGACAACAGAAACTCTAACGACAACTAACCCAATTTAAAACAAAAAATCTATTTCTTTCAGTATATTATACAACATATAATTTTAAAAATAAGTTAAAATAAAACATCCTTCTTTTTGAATTACAAATATATTTAACTTGTATCCTCATCGATTGTCTCAACTTTAGATGTTGATGTATTCTTATCATTACTGAAAATGAAACTGTAAAAATGTAAAACAATAATTACCTATCTTAATTCATAATATAATTAATATTAATATATAACAACGTTTGCAACGTTTCTTTTGTTTAAGCACTATAGATATGCTAAGCTATTGAAATTATATATTTAAAATTCCTTTATAAAAATGTCAAAAAATTACAAATATATAAAAAAAGGAGATATTTTTTTTATACTACTAAATTAATTTAAATTTAATAAACTATTATATATTTTTGTAACGAGATCCAGGAGAATCGCGAATCACAGGATAGAGGTGTTACATGCTACAGTGTGAGCACACCATAACTATCTCGATGTAATTGCAATATAATTATACGCGACGATGTAAGCGTACCACAAATATATTAGGGGTATTCTCTTGCTCTTGCAAAATCCTTGCACGGTGCACGAATTGCAGATATTTCCACCAAATGCAAAGGCGCAACAACAAACACACGCAGAAAATTATTTGCAATGGCTGTGAAATATGTCAAACCCATTATTATTCTCGTGCAATGACACGTAAAAAATAATTGCAAGCCTGTGCTAACTGTCTTTTACTTAAATACATATTTTGACGTTAAATTGTTGAGGAAGGTAACTTTTAAATAGATTTCATAATCTCTATTTAAATTATAAAGATTTGTTACACTTTTTTTGTTAAGAATGAATGCAGAAGGTGCGCTAATTCACTATAGCCATGCACAATAGCCTTTTACAATAAATTCACCGTATCAGCCGTTCATATATCACTAGATTCTACAATGGGTGCTCTCGTGCCCTTGTATATTTAGGTATGGGATTTTTGCAATCTGCAATCTGGCAAGAGCAAGAGAATCGCCATATTGTATGGTAGAGCATAATCTCACATTATTTGAAACTGATGCATTAGAAGAATTTAATAAGCTTCTGGGTGAACAGTTATAAATGTAGAGCCAAGAAAGAAAGTGAAATTTTGCAAAAAATTATTTATAAAGTAATTAATGAAAACTATAGATCTGAAATTGAAAAAAATAATGCAACAAAATGAAGGTACTAACTCAATATTACCATTTACTACCACCGTATAAGCCACAATTAGAATGAAATCCGAAAATCCTATCTGGATTAAACAATATCCGTACCCTATATCTGATAATGATTTTTATTAAAGAAATAAATAAACTTTTAGGAAATGAAATACCCCAGCCGAGTAAAAGTCCGTACAATTCACCCATTTGAACAGTTGGTAAAAAAGGTACCGATGAGCAAGGGAAACATAAACGCAGAATGGTTGCAGACTTTTAAAAGCTAAACGCTCAAACTATTACAGATAGATACCCCATACCCGAAGGATGTACTTGCGTTCCACGTACTTCGTGTACAGCTGCAGTACATCGTGTATTAACACTTAAAGCTGGGCTCTAAGCTACCAGATGGTCGGCAGGTCGCGGATAGCTGGACGGCCTGTAGTAGAAGGTTAGTTGCGAAATAAGTTTAAACGAATAAGCCCCCCCGACGATGAGCGACAGGAGTGGAGGATGCGGTATAAAAGCTAGCAGATCCGTTGAAGCTCCTGTGACTGTGGCGAACCGACACCGCCTTTTAGAAATATGTGTCCCCCTCAACACGCATAGGCGTGATGAGTAATACAAAAATCCAGGTGCGACGGAACCATAGTGGACGGCTCCCTGGTCAGCGTCTGTTCACCAGGTTAGGTGCGGCTGTTAAAATAATTTTAAATTGACCGGTACACAACGTGGCGTACTGGGAGTCCCTTGAAACCTTAACAACGACTTCTCTGTTGTTAGTGTGAAAAGGGTGATGTGAGCTTGCTCTACCGAGGTGTTAGCCACGCTGTCTGCCTGTAACCAGCCCCTTTGGGCTCTGGTCAAGAAGTGTGCATTGGGCGTAGGATTAGTAGCCTGCGTTGCCTCGGGCGAGCGCCGGTCCGCCCGTGTTTTCCTGGACTGGTAAAGCGACGGACAGGCCTCAGGGAACTGGGGTATGGGCAGTGTCCCCGAGGGTACACCCGTTCCTGTTTATTTCGGCCCGCCCGCCCCCCTGCACACGATGCGCTGGTAAAATAAACATATGGAGCTTAATACGAGAAACAATACAACAGCAGCAACATCTCTGGAATAATAGGAAACTTGAGCGAAAATAATAATAACGTGCAAAAAATCCAGAATACAAATACGGCGATAATGGATACAGACGCCTTTAAGAGGGCACCAAAACTGGGTAGGTCCCCGTTAAAAAACCTTGGTGTCGAAAAACCTCTGAGAGGGAGGTCATCACCACCAGCGTTGGGCGACACCACTCCCTTGGCAAAGGCGATACAACCTCCTGGAGACTGTATGGCTGAACTAGGGAAAGCGATCAAGAAGCTGATTGAAACAATGCGCCCACCCCAGCGGACTATCAATACCATGAGAGATCTTCTCGGTGTGATGGCAAATAAGAAGAGCACACTGCAAATAAGGAGGCATGACGAAGGTTTCTCGTCATGCCAACAACCGGAGAGAATACACCTAAGAGGCCTCGCGACGAAGTTCATCCAAAGCAAAGAACACCGCCGAAGAAGAATAAAATCACCCATAGAGAATGGCCGAGCAAACCTGAAGTTCCGTGGAACAAAGAAACAAAGAGTGATAACCCCATCAAAGACAATAATAAAGATATGGGAAACCAAGATGGTTGGATCGCAGTCAAACGTAAGCAACAAAAGAAGGCACCACATAAGCCGCCACCTCGAAAAAACAGGTGACATGTCATATAGCGACATCCTAAGGACTGTTAGGAAAAATGACACACTGCAGAAGCTAGGGGAAAATGTAGCAAAAATCAGAAAGACGGCCAAAGGACAAATCCTGGTATCTTCAAGACCGAAATAAGCAAAGTGCTAGGAGAAAATGCGCAGATAAAAGCTTTAACTCACGAGGTCATGCTAGAAATACGTGACCTCGACGAAATCACGACTAAAGAGGACATTGCTGAGGCTATACGACGACAAATTAATGGGCTGAGTAAGTTTGATGAAAACTCGATTAAGAGTATCAGATCAGCGTATTTAGGAACCCAAACTGCAGTGGTAAGCCTACCCGCGCTGGAGGCAAGAATACTTGAAGACGCACACAAAATCAAAATAGGTTGGGTAGTGTGCAGAATTAGGGCGAAATAAAATCTCTGTGTTTCAGATGTTTGGAGTGCGGTCATCTGGCGAAAACTTGCAACAATCCTGATGATAGGAGCCAGTGCTGTGCCAAGTGTGGAGAAACTGGACACTTTGCGAAGTCGTGCGATAAGAACCCGTCGTGTAGTGCATGCAAGAAAAAGGGCAAGGAAAACACCGACCACCAAATTGGTAGTAAAAAGTGTCCGCTCTACCAAGAAGCATGTAGAAATAGCAGAAAATGAGAGTCATGCAACTCAACCTCAATCACTGTGAGGCTGCACAAGAACTTCTTAAGCAGGCGGTTTATGAGGAAAATGTCGATGTAGCTATACTCAGTGAACAGTATAAAAATATAACCGACGCAACATGGATCTCTGACGACACAAAAAAAAGCTGCCATATGGGCTTGGGGAAATCTTTCTACACTCGAGAGAAAGTCTCTGGAATCAACTTCTACAGTTGCTACATACCACCAAGCATATCGCAGAGCGACTTTGATAAAATTCTTGACGAACTGGTCACAGAGGTTTTGTCAACTACGAGGAACGTGATCGCGGGCGATTTTAATGCTTGGGCGATGGAGTGGGGTAGCATCTGTACAAATAGGCGTGGAGATTCCCTACCAAAGGCACTCTCGTCGCTAGACATGGTGTTACTGAACACCGGCAATCAGAACACCTTCGAGAAGAACGGCCGGGGCTCCGATATCGACATAACCTTCGCTAGCAGCTCTCTGGCGCGGAGAACAAATTGGCAAGTGTGCGACCTTTATACACACAGTGACCATTATGCAATTATGTTTCAAATCCAATACTCAGTGAACAATCAAAGGAGTATGCCCACTAAGACAGGACAAAGCAAAGGATGGGAAATTGAAGCTCTTGACATCGAACAATTCTGTTCTACTGTATACTGGTGGAGTGAGGAGATCGACACATTAAGAAAGGAATGCCATAAAGCGAGAAGGAGGTGTCAAAGGAGTCGGGGACTCACGGAGCAAACACAATTACGCGCATGCTTTAAAAGAAAACGAAGCGATCTTAGAAAAGCAATTAAAAAAAGGAAATCTTGCTGCTTAAAGAACTTTGCGGAAAAGTCGATGAAAACCCATGGGGCGATGCTTACAAGTTGGTAATGAAGAAAATAAGAGGTAGCAAAGGACAAGCAGAAACGTGCCCGCAAGCAGAGATCAACCACTGATGCGATCGAGAAGCTTATCAGCATAGCTAACAAGGCAATAGAGGGTACCAGATGGTTGTATGGTACAAAGGAATACTGCGCAGTAGTCACGTCTGACGTTAAAAACGCGTTCAACTCGGCATGTTGGCCCCATATTAAAAGTGCACTAGTGCGTAAAGAAACCCCGGCTTACTTGGTTAAGATCATATCCAGCTACCTGTCTGACCGGCTGTTACTGTACGATACGGATGACGGACAAAAAAGTATGAGGTAACGAGCGGAGTTCCGCAAGGCTCTGTGCTTGGCCCATTGTTGTGGAATGTGTTGTATGACGGGGTACTGCGTCTCCCACTCTCAAAGCAGATGCATATCATTGGGTACGCGGATGATATTGCCATAACCGCAGTGGCAAAAGAACTTGGCCAACTCGAAAACCTCTGCAATCATGCAGCGGCGGCAATCAAAAACTGGCTCACGGCAACAAACCTCCAACTCGGAAGGAAAAAACCCGAAGACATCAAGCTAAATATCGACGGTCATACCATCATGACACAGAAGTCGCTGAAGTATCTAGGAGTACTGATAGACAATAAACTCAGCTACAAGGAATATATCGAAAAGGCATGTGAAAAAGCAGCACGTGCAACGGCCGCCCTTGCAAGAATAATGGCCAACTTCGGTGGACCAAGCCAAAATAGGCGTATGCTATTGGCCAACGTGAGCCAATCAATTATGATGTACGCAGCGCCCATATGGGGACCATCACTACAGCAAAAGATGTATGCTAGAAAAGCGAAGTCTACAATGCGACTCAGTGCCATTAGAGTCACATGTGCATTTCATACGGTATCCCACGAAGCGGCTGGGATCTTAGCAGGCATCATGCCACCAGATATAATGGCCACGAAACTCAAAAGAGTATATGACAGGTCTACAAGTCTGGGCAGGCGACTGACGGCTGAAGAACGGAAGGATGAGAGGCAAACAAGCCTCGATGAGTAGCAGAAACAATGGGATGCAAACATGGATAGAGAGGAAACACGGTGAAACAGATTTCTACCTGACGCAGTTTCTGACGGGGCACGGGTGTTTTAGGGAGTATCTCTATAAGCATGGACATGACGACGGGACGAATTGTTCCTTCTGTGACAACAGCGGAGAAAACACGCTGCACATCTTCTTTTTCTGCCAACGGTATGAAAAGAAGAGAGCTGATTTACAGAAACTGACAACGGAACGAGTGACACCGGAAAACATCGTGCGATTCATGACTGAATCGAAACAAGTGTGGGATAGTGTGAGAGAGTAGTGTGCTGTAGTTCTGAAAGAGCTAAGAAGGAAAGAGTATCAACGCAGAGAAATCAGAAGGATGAATGAGAAGTAGGCTGGATTGGTGTGATTGACGAGCCAAATGGCAAAGCTTGGCCTCACGATGTAATGCTTAACGGCAGTTCCGTGGGGCCAATGGCTTCAGCGGCCAATACGAATCGTGCATATCGTCCGGAAAAATGACGGTATCTTTCGAAGATTCTCCCTCCAAAATAAAAAAAAAAAATAAAAAAAACCCATACCTGATGTACCTATGACAATATAAAATCTTGGTAATGCAAAAATATTTACAACTTTAGATTTGGAATCTGGATTCTATCAATCTCACAGAGAGAAAACAGCATTTAGTGTAAATGGAGCCAAGTATGATTTTCTTCGCATGCCTTTCGGAGATATATAGATGATATCTTGACACCATATATTGGCAAATTTGCTTCTTTATGTCTATACAGACGATGTTCTCATTTACTCCTCTTCTTCCGAAGAGCATATTAAGCACATATGTATGTACATTATAAATGCACCTCATCAAGCTAAAGTCACACTTCTTTCAAGACTCTTTGGACATTTGGGGCACATAATTAAATACAATAAAATCACTGTCTTCTTCTTCTTTACTGGCGTAGACACCGCTTACACCATTATAGCCGAGTCAACAACAGCGCGCCAGTCGTTTCTTCTCTTCGCTACGTGGCGCCAATTGGATATTCCAAGCGAAGCCAGGTCCTTCTCCACTTGGTCCTTCCAACGGAGTGGAGGTCTTCCTCTTCCTCTGCTTCCCGCGGCGGGTACTGCGTCGAATACTTTCAGAGCTGGAGTGTTTTCATCCATCCGGACAACATGACCTAGCCAGCGTAGCCGCTGTCTTTTAATTCGATGAACTATGTCAATGTCATCGTATATCTCGTACAGCTCAACGTTCCATCGAATGCGATATTCGCCGTGGCCAATGCGCAAAGGACCATAAATCTTTCGCAGAACCTTTCTCTCGAAAACTCTTAAGGTCGACTCATCGGTTGTTGTCCTCGTCCAAGCCTCTGCACCGTATAGCAGGATGGGAATTATGAGCGACTTATAGAGTTTGGTTTTTGTTCGTCGAGAGAGGACTTTACTTTTCAATTGCCTACTCAGTCCGAAGTAGCACCTGTTGGCAAGAGTAATCCTGCGTTGGATTTCCAGGCTGACATTGTTTGTGGTGTTAACGCTGGTTCATAAATAGACGAAATTATCTACAACTTCAAAGTTATGACTGTCAACAGTGACGTGAGAGCCAAGTCGCGAGTGCGACGACTGTTTGTTTGATGACAGGAGATATTTCGCCCTCGTTCACTGCCAGACCCATTTGAGTTGCTTCTTTGTTCAGTCTGGAGAAAGCAGAACTAACGGCGCGGGTGTTCAATATCATTGGCATACGCCATCAGCTGTACACTCTTGTAAAAGATTGTACCTGCTCGATTAAGTTCTGCAGCTCGAATAATTTTCTCCAGCAGCAGATTGAAAAAGTCACACGATAGGGAGTCGCCTTGTCTGAAACCTCGTTTGGTATCGAACGGCTCGGTGAGGTCCTTCCCGATCCTGACGGAGCTTTTGGTGCTGCTCAACGTCAGTTTACACAGCCGTATTAGTTTTGAGGGGATACCAATTTCAGACATCGCGGCATAAAGGCAGCTCCTTTTCGTGCTGTCGAAAGCAGCTTTGAAATCGACGAAGAGGTGGTGTGTGTCGATTCTTCTTTCACGGGTCTTTTCCAAGATTTGACGCATGGTGAATATCTGGTCGGTTGTTGATTTGCCAGGTTTAAAGGTGGGCTTTAATCTTTCACACAACACGCTCCACAGAACCTTATATGCGTGTTAAAGAGGCTAATCCCACGGTAGTTGGTGCAGATTGTGTGGTCTCCTTTTTTATGGATTGGGCATAGCACACTTAAATTCCAATCGCTGGGCATGCTTTCGTCCGACCATATTTTACAAAGAAGCTGATGCATGCACCCTATCAGCTCTTCGCCGCCGTGTTTGAATAGCTCGGCCGGCAATCCGTTGGCCCCTGCCGCTTTCTTGTTTTTCAGGCGGGCAATTGCTATTCGAACTTCTTCATGGACGGGCAATGGAACATCAGCTCCATCGTCATCGATTGGGGTATCGGGTTCGTTTTCTCCTGATTTTGTGTGTTCACTGCCACTCAGCAGGCTGGAGAAGTGTTCCCTCCATAATTTAAGTATGCTCTGGGCATCGGTGACTAGATAACCTTGGGGTGTTCTACAAGAGTATGCTCCGGTCTTGAAACCTTCTGTAAGCCGCCGCATCTTTTCGTAGAATTTTCGAGCATTACCCCTGTCGGCCAGCTTATCAAGCTCTTCGTACTCACGCATTTCGGCCTCTTTCTTTTTCTGTCTACAAATGCGTCTTGCTTCCCTCTTCAACTCTCGGTATCTATCCCATCCCGCACGTGTTGTGGTCGATCGTACCGTTGCGAGGTAGGCAGCCTGTTTTCTTTCCGCTGCGACACGGCACTCCTCGTCGTACCAGCTGTTCTTTTGCACTTTCCGAAAACCAATGATTTCGGTTGCAGCTGTACGTAAGGAGTTTGAAATGCCGTCCCACAGTTCCCTTATACCGAGTTGTTGACGAGTGCTCTCAGAGGGCAGGAGTGCAAGCCGAGTAGAAAATCGTTCGGCTGTCTGTTGTGATTGCAGCTTCTCGACGTCGAACCTTCCTTGTGTTTGTTGACGTGCGTTTTTTGCTGCACAGAGGCGGGTACGAGTTTTGGCTGCAACAATATAGTGGTCCGAGTCGATGTTAGGACCTCGGAGCGCACGCACATCTAAAACACTGGAGACGTGTCTTCCTCCATAACAACATGATCGATCTGGTTGGTGGTTTTTCGATCCGGAGACAGCTAGGTAGCTTGATGTATCTTCTTATGCTGGAATCTAGTACTACAGATAACCATATTTCGGGCCTCGGCGAAGTCGATCAGCCTCAACCCATTTGGGGATGCTTCCTCGTGGAGGCTGAATTTACCGACCGTTGTGCCAAAGATACCTTCTTTGCCGACCCTGGCGTTGAAGTCGCCAAGCACGATTTTGGCATCGTGGCGGGGCATCTCTCATAAGTGCGCTCCAAGCACTCATAAAAGGCATCTTTGGTCACATCGTCCTTCTCTTCCGTCGGGGCGTGGGCGCAAATCAGCGATATGTTGAAGAACCTCGCTTTGATGCGGATTGTGGCTAGACGTTCATTCTCCGGAGTGAATGATAGTACTCGGCGACGGAGTCTCTCTCCCACCACGAATCCAACACCAAACTTGCGCTCCTTTATATGGCCACTGTAGTAAATGTCACAAGGACCTACTCGTCTCTGTCCTTGTCCCTTCCATCGCATTTTTTGGACGGCGGTGATGTCAGCCTTTATCTTTACGAGGACATCTACCAGCTGGGCAGCGGCACCTTCCCAATTAAGGGACCGGACATTCCAGGTGCATGCCCTCAAATCATAGTGCTTATTTCGTTTGCCGTGGTCGTCATAAAAAGGGGGGTCTCTCATCCGAGGCTGTTTTTTCCTTTTCATTGGGGGTGTTTTTTTACGTGGCGGGTCCCAAACCCAGCGCACAACCCTATGCAGGGGGATGTTTCGCCTTCTCACTTTAGCTCGCCTTCAAACGGATGTTCTTAGGCTACACAGAGGATACTTGGTCAAAGACCGGAAGTCGTGAGCTGCTTGAGTCATATGTAAAAGAATCGTTTCTGGCCACTCCCAAGTGAATGGCGATCAGAGAACTTTCCTCACTTGCGTGAACTTCTACACATGACTCCATCCTCCATAAAATCACTGTAGATCCAGTAAAAATACAAGCTTTAAAAGATTTTCCCACTCCTACATCACTGAAGGAGCTCGGATCTTTTCTAGGTCGAGCAAATTATTATCGAAAATTCATAAGAAATTTCGCAGCCATTGTTAAGCCACTTCAGACAGAGCAAAAATTAAAATCACATTAGATGAACCTGCAATAGCAACATTAAGTAGAATAAAAGAAGAACTTCAGGTTAATCTTTTCCAACCAAATTTCAGCAAACCCTTTAAATTAACCACAGACGCTAGCAACTTTGCAAAGGAGCTGTATTATCACAGAATAAAAGACCAATATCATTTATTTCACGAACACTTAGTAAAATCGAACAGAATTACTCCACAAATGAGAAAGAGTTACTCGCAATTGTGTGGTCCTTACAGAAACTCCGAAATTACTTATATGGCATAGCAGACCTAACTATAAACACCGATCATCAATCTTTAATTTTTGCCATATCAGAAAAAAACCTCAATACAAAATTAAAAAAGATGGACAAATTTCATCAATGAATATGGTGCTTGCAAACCTGGACATCAGAACGTTGTTATGTTGTTAATAACATATCTAGTTCTGATAATTCCCAACATTCAGCACAAAGCTTCCCTATACAAGAATTCAAACGTGTAAAACAACCATTAAATTGCTTTAAAAATCAAATTATCAATAACAATCAGATGTAAACTCCGCCCAAATATCATCCCAAAATATTTATTATTACAGTAGATATACACTCTTCTTTAACACTAAGACTAAGCTATTGGACATATTAAAAAATGTAATCAAACCAAAAGTAGTAAACGCTATACAAATAGACCAACAATTATTATTTACGTCGAAAATGACATTATTGGTACATTTTCAACTGTATCGATTGTACTAGCGCAAAAATTGGTGGACGGCATGACCGATACCGAACAACAAAAACAAATCATACAAAGCACACACAGACGTGCTCAATGAAACTACGAAAATAACGCACAGGGAATCTCGCTCAGATACTACTGGCCCAACATCCGTGACGCTTGTAAAAAAGAAGAACAAGACTGTGAAATATGCCTCAAAACAAAATTGAACGCCGAATAAAATAAACAACAAATTGCTTCCGCACCAACGCCAAACAAAGTAGGCGAATACATACACTTAGACTTATTCTACATGAACCATAACATATACGAGTACATTAGCTCAACGGACAAATACTCAAAATTTTGCTACTTTAGACAAATACCTTTAAGGAAAGATACATACATACAAGCATATGTGCACAACAAATTTACAAACGACTAAAAATTCTACTACAAATGAACAAGTTGAGCGTACACACAATACAATTATTGAACTCGCGAAATTTTTGGCTGACCAGAATAATTCAGCGCCGGAAGATCAAATTTTTGAAGCTGTTCGGCAGTATCACAAAACCATTGATTCCTAGAATATCTACAACGAAACCAGGAAAGAGTCTTGCGACATCGTAATCGCAAGCGACAGCATCTAGCCTATAATCAAGGAGGCAAGATATTTTCGAAAACACACAGGCGTAACAAAAATGTAAGAAAATACGCGAAATACATATATTGTAAAGGAAGACAACGGTAAGACAGTAACGATCAATAAAGGACGGATTGTTCATAAAGATAACATTACAGTAAAGGCATGTACAGAATAATTGAAACTCTCGTTTCTAAAGCAATAAATGAGAATTTAATCATAGCATAGATTTATAATGAATTGCTAACAATAACAAATACTATTAGTTTTGCAAAAATCAACAATTTTTAACACACTTAATTGGAATGATGTGTACGAATTAATAAACCATGAGGACTAATTAATATATTGGAATATTCGATATATGAGCTAAATGAGTTAAGTTTCCCGCCCTCATACACCACTACACCACACAGCACACCACTCACAAAGCAACATTGGCACACTCACCACACTTGGAGACAACACTCATCGATTGGAAGCAGCACTCTACACCCACACACACAAACACCAATACACGTCGCACGTCAACCCACCATAACTCTCCATAGCCCAACGAGCAAAAACCCTCATCCTGGAAGAGGCCACCCACTTCGATCACGTATTTCGATTAGAAAACATCGGCGGACGTTCTACCTCTTTCGTATTTTCGGCAAGCAGATCAACCATCTTTTTTGGCATTTCTACGCATTTTGGTCGGCAGCTCAACCATCTTGTTACGTCTGGTGATCTTCGGCGCGCAGCAGTTCCACCGATACTATCACATTTTCAAGTTTTCTTATTTATAATTTCATAAACCTACAACCTCCACTGGTATCCGACCAGGGAGTACAACCATTTCATTTTTTTTGCTTACAAACATACACTGTCAAGCCTCCACTGGTATCCGACCAGGGAGAGTTTTATTATAAAAAAATATAAATAATACAATAAAATTTTAATCTCTTTTGAAGTAACACATTGCGTTCTGAAAACTTTTTTCCGGAGTAAGGGAAAAAGTAAGTGATAATTTATATATGGTCCTTCGAGCCATCCTGAATGGCCCTATTGTGAAAAGAAAGCTAAAAATATTAAATTTTACACTTGGTGACCGAACAAAGTGAATAAGTGCACAAGTGCAAATGCAAGTGAAAAGTGAAGCAGTGCATATATACACACAAACTTAGTGACGGAAAAAAAAGAAAAGAGAAAATAAAAATTAACACAAAAAAAAAACAGTGCACAAGTGCAGTGAAACAGTGAAATTACATAAATACATACAAACATTGAGAAAAAATATATATACATATATAATAAGTGCACAAGTGCAAATTTATGCAGTGACATTGCGGAAAAAATCCGTATGAAAAGAAATACAGTGCCCCAAACGAAAAATAGATGACAAAATTAAGTAAAATCAAAAAAGAATACACATACATTCATGTATACAAAACAGTGCGGTGAAAAAACTAAGCAGTTAGTTACCAAAAAAAAAAGCGGGCGCGGAAAGAAAAAAAAACAACACCTACTTAAAACTTACAGTAAAATAAACAACAAAAAAAAAAACAGCGGGCGCGAATATAAAACCATATATGTATGCAACTAATACATATCAATATAAAACGAGCGCGAAGTAAAAACAACAAAAAACCAACAACCATTAGGAACCCACCGCAGCGTTCCAAGACAGGACTTGGATAGCTCATAGGGACAACACACTTGGCCTAACGTAATCCCCAAAATCCCATGAGGGATAACAAAGTGAGTCGTATCGATTCCTTTTAGTATTACATATTTTATTTCAATTTCTGCAGACACGAGCATACATATATCATTACAATAAAATTTTTGCGTTAAATGTATTTTATTTGCATAGAATAACTCATCCAGTTATTCTCATTTCGGTTATTAAATTTGCAAAAAACAAAAAAACAAAAGAAAACTTTGCATAGAATAACTCATCAAATTATTCTCATTTTATTTTATTGCTTCGGAAAACAAAAAAACAACAAAAAACACCGGTTGCCAAGCGGTCAAAGTAACTTTCGGTTAAAACAGAAATACCACAAATAAAACTGTTTGGCATCACAGACAATATATACATATATATATATATATATATGTTTATATACATACATATTTATATACACATATATTTATATACGGTATATGTGTATCTAAATATTTTATTTATTTATTTAGAAGAGAAATAAATATAAATAGTTATTCCACTTATATATATGTAAAGCACTGGCTGCTAGGGCCTTCGGCTTGATTAATATTTACAGATTAAGTTATTACCTTTTTTTTACTTACGACTAAAGCAACTTAAATATTAGTTTGTACTTCAGTTTCTTATATATTAAATAATTAATTTACATATGTGCATATATTTTACAAAGAGATTAATGCTATTGTCATCTGTCCGATCGAGTAAGTCAGATGGTTTGTTGTTACCAAAAATCAAGACTCTTTGTTGTTGTACGTGTGCGCAGTGATCGAGGATATGAAGTATTGTGAAATCTTCCGAACCACATAAAGAGCATATGGGCTTGCTTGTACCATTCAACAGGTGTCCATGTGTCGCAAGTGTATGTCCAATCCTTATGCGTGTGTATGTTTTTATATTTTTACATGTGGTTGTATTGGAATAATGTGGTTTTTGGCCTAATGGATTAGCAAGTTTATAATAGTGGTTATAGTGTCTCCAATCGTTTAGACAACAGACCGATATATGTTGTTTAACGTATTTCTTAATATCCTTTGTGGTGAAGTATCCTGACGTATGCAAAGGTTCTTTGTTTGCTTCTTTCGCTCGTTTGTCAGCCATTTCGTTTCCTTGAATTCCTGTGTGTCCAGGTATCCACATAATTTTGATAATATTTTTGTGTTGAAAAATAAGGTTTTTTATTTTTGTAATCAGGTAGGAATCGTTTGATTGGTTAAAAATGGCATCTATGGCGGATTTACTGTCGCTGCAAATAATAGCTTTCTTTCCATTACTAGCGGCAAAACGAACCGCTTCCAATATTGCAGCTGTTTCGGCTGTAAATACCGAGCAGTACGAAGGCAAAACAAAAGCAGCTAGGGTGACACCGTTCTTGTTTGTCAAAGCAAATGAGGTGCAGGTATCACTTTTAGATCCGTCTGTAAATATAAACTCCCAATCATTTCTATAAGGTTGAATAGTTTCTTTATATAGCTGAGCATATTCCATGTTACTGGTAAATTGCTTGCGATATTGTTGTGTAACACTGATGCAACTTGAAGATAATGTCATGGAAGGCGGAATTATTGAAGGTTCAACCCCTGTAGGGCACGTAATTATCCCGAGTTCCTTGGAAATGGTTAGACAACGCATTATGGTGGTGGGTTTGTTGTATCTGCGTGGACATTGGAGAGTGCTATTTACATTCATGAGTGTTAACTCGTTTCTGCATAGTAGCAACTTTGGAATGAGTAGCTGTGTGTTATGTATGGTCCTTTGCTGAATATCTGGTAACCCGGATTCTTTTAAAATAGCTTTGATTGGTGATGTTGGGAAGGCACGAATGCTCCTTCTCGCTGCCGCATGGTAAGGTGCATTTAAGAGTTTGATGTGAGTTTTGGCACAGTGTCCGTATATTGCAAGTCCATAGTCAATTTTTGATAACAATAATGCTCTTGTCACATTAATGAGAGTGTTTGGGTGACACAAACAATTTTTTGATGATAAGTACTTTATAATGTTTAGTCTTAAAAATAAGTTTGATCGAATATATTTACAATGTTCTTTATAAGAAAGAGTCTTATCAAATATTAAGCCTAGAATTTTTAATGTATGAGTGTGGGGAATTTGTGTATTTAAAAAAGTTAAGGTAGGAAATGAGCATTTATGTTTTCTACAAATATGAAATGTGGAGCTTTTGTTTAATGAAATTTTTACACCTGAAATTTCGGACCATTTGTTGACATCATTTAAAATTTTTATAAATGCATGATTAACTTGTCTTAAGTCTTTAATTTTTGTAAAGATCACGATGTCATCTGCGTAGATAAAGTGTTTTATTTGTGGGTTAGTGCTAATTATGGAACTGACTTTATTAAACGCAATGATGAAGAGAGTTGCCGAGAGTGGTGAACCCTGGGGTATACCATTGTTCAACTTGAAAACCTGTGATTGGCATTTATTGGCACATACGATAAATTTTCGTTGATATAAAAAAGATTTTATAATGTTAAACATTTTGTTTCCAATTTTCCATTGCTTAAGTTCACTGAGTACCATGTGAGCTCCAACCCTGTCGAAAGCTTTTTCTAAATCCAGGCTTAGAACTGAAACGTGATTACGGGATGTCAAGTTAGTGGAAGCGAAGTGTTCAAAGTGTAACAGGGGGTCTATTACTCCTAATCCTTTTTGAAACCCGAATTGGTGCGGACTTATGAGTCGATTTACTTTTGCATACCACATCAGTCTCGAGGAAATTATTTTTTCTAATATCTTGGACATACAGGGTAAAAGGGAAATGGGTCTGTAGTTCTCGATGCAGGAAGAAGGTTTATTAGGTTTAAGGATGGGAATGACTAAGGAAACTTTCCATTGTTGAGGATATATACCAGAGTTTAGTATTTTATTATAGAGGTTCACTAGTCTTTGTTTAAGCGAGGATGGGAGATTTTTTAAGATGGGATAGGATATTTTGTCTGCACCGGGTGTTTTTCCTTTTAAGGTCGAAAGTGTCGTATCGAATTCGTTAAGTGTAATATCAGCTTCAATATGAAGTGCATTTGGAGACGGTGACGAGTTAGAGTAGGTTTCATTTTCTATTCGTTTTTTAATTGCGTTAAATGTAGGAGGAAAGTTTGTTTCAGAGGAATATGATGACCATGTTTCTGCAAATTTTTCCGCGATTTCTTGGGATGTGTAAATAGGTCCTGAAGGCGTGTTAATGTGGGATATACTGAATCTGTGTGTGGATCCTGTAAGCATTTTTATATCGGACCATATTTGTTTCGGCTTCGTATTTGGGTTTATATTGGCTGTTATATTTTCTAATGATTGCCTTTTAGCCAACCTTAACTCCTTTCTAAAGTTAGCATTAGCCTTTTTATATTCAATTAAATTATCGTCAGTTCTATTGTGTTTGAATGTTGCCCACAAAGACTTTTTCCTATTTCGGAGAATAGATAATAGATTAGACCAATACGGTAATTTTGCTGAAAACCTTTGGGTGTTATTTTGAGGAATGGTTAAATGAGCTGCGGAACGAATAATAGTCTTAATAGCAGATGCTTCAGCATTTACGTTTTCTCTAGAGCTCTTAGTATTGGATAAACTTGTTGAAATATTGATGAATTTTTCCCAGTCTGCCTTTTCGGTTAGAAATTTGGATCTTGGCTTAACATTGTACGTTTTAGGGATGGAGAGGGATGTGACTATGGGAAAGTGATCGCTACTGTGGAGGTCATCGATTGTATGAGAAAGGAGTTTGGGTGCTATTGTGGATGAGGCCAGGATAATGTCGGGATGTGTGAAGGTGTTATGTGTAGAGAAGTGAGTTGCTTTACCATCGTTTAGCACGATAAGATCATTTGAAATGACTAAATCTTCAATGATTTCGCCCCTTTTATTCACTGTCGATGATCCCCACAATGGACTCCATGCATTGAAGTCTCCCATTATGATAATTGGAGTAGTAAACTGATTTATGATATTTACGAGTTCTCTATAAGTAAAATTTTGATGAGGTGGTATGTAGCAATTAATAATTGTAAATTTGAATCCAATTTCTATTTCAATAGCTAAACAAGAAATGTTGCTGACGATTGGAATTTGCTTATGATTTACAGATTTCTTGACGAAAACTGCAATTCCTTGTTTGGCGTATAAGTTTTGTGGGCTATTGTGGAAATAGCTATGGTATTTATTAGGTGGGTATACCTTTTTATTGTAAGGGGTGTGGGTTTCTTGGAGTGAAATAATTTCCGGACAAAATTCATTAATAAGGATATTTAAATCAGGGTAGTTATTAAGTAAGCCATTTATATTCCACTGTAAAATTCGTATTATTTACTCTATCATTTCATTATCTGTTGTCAGAGCGGGGAGTATTGTAGGTTGAGGTGAGTATATTGTAGGTGTTGTTAGTATAGGAGCCGTAAGGTGAGAAAGCAATGATGAGATCATTGCGTGGGTTTGAGAGTCATCGACTGATACTGTTGTTGTTGTGTTTGCTATATTTGCTGTGGTGAAATTGTTTTCGGTTATTTCTTTTTCTTGTGTTTTTGGATACATATTGTTGGTAGGTTTGTTGTTTGTAATAGAAGGAATATTTTCTGTAGAAGAGATTTTTGAGAGTTTGTTATTTTCTATTAAGTTGTTGGTAGTATTTTTAGCTATACTAGCGAATGCAGCAGAGTTTTCACTGAGTGCAGGAGTGAACTGGGTTTTTTGTATTTTTATTGCTTCTCGCATGGAGCACTTTTTGTCAGTTTTTATTGTTATTATTTGTTTCATTTGTATAAATTTGGGACATATTTTGTCAGAAGATGCGTGATTACCTGAACAGTTTATGCAAAAGGAGCGAGTGCAAGGGGATGGTTGGTGAGGGGGAGAGCGCACTTGTCGCAAACAGCGACTTTAGTACATCGTTTTGTTGTATGACCTAAAAGTTGGCAGTTTTTGCACCTCATAGGGTTTGGATAGTATGGCCTTACCTTAGTTGTGTACCATGACACTTCAATTTTTTCAGGTAGGTGATATTTATCAAAGGTCAGGAGAACGACTCCACTAGGTACTGGCTTTTGATTAATGTATTTAGGGAATTTGAAAATTGATACAACTCCTTGTGGTTTTAAGTGTTCAATGATTTCATCGTCTGAGATTTCGTTGAGGCATGGTGCGTAAATTGTTCCTTTTGTGTAGTTAAGGTTGTTGTGAAGTTTTATTTCTACATCACATATGCCATATAAAGTTTTCGTTGATATGAATTTTTGAGCTATGTTGTTATTTTTAACTAATAATAAAAGTTTTCCGTCTCTAAGTTCTGATATGCTTATTATTTCGGTGCTTATATTTTTTAACGCTTTGTGCACAGCAAAACACGAATATTTGTTTATGGGTTTTTGAGAGTTCGTTGCACTTAGCACTAAATATCTTGGGTTATCTTTTGTTGTTGGAGGAAGGCTTGGGAAATCGTTATTGGGAAATGCTTGAATTTTTTTTCTTTTTGATTTGGGACTTGTTGATAACAGAGAGAACCTGTTATCACCAAGAGAGTGTCCCCCTGGGGGCATGTTTCTTGTTGTTCACTATACTATAATATATACACTCTTTAACAGGTGCTTTAAATGAAAGTTATTGGAGTTAGAATGCACTTACGAAAAAGGTGTGGGAGAATAGCAAAAAACCACCAATAGCACAAAAACACAACCGTTCGCTTTGAGTGTCAGTCGATGACTGGTATCTAAATATATAAAGATTGTTTATTGGCCACTTATGCTTACCTTCGTGTATCAAAACACAAAATATCCTCAAACATAAAAAAAAAATTCAAGTATTTTACTTGCACAAATGTCCGGTGATACCCCTTATGCTTAATCAAGCAATAAGCAGGATTGCCTTAAATAAGTAAGCAAAAGTAAAGGCAAAAACAAAAAACAATTATATATATGCATATAAAATAATAAAAGAGGAAAGTTCAAGAAAAACCGAATAAAAGAAAATAAAAAAAAAAAAAATTACATACGTACATATATGCACAAATTTGGTACATGCGTTGATATATTTACACATTGAATATACGTATATTTACATATATATTTTTTACAAACTAAACCATTTGAGTACAGGCCAATAGACAGTACTCATATACATACATATTTACGGGATATACAAAAAGCGCACATTTACAAGCCGAAGTGCACATACGCTTATTTCGTTTCTCAATTCCGCTTATGCGCGCTCGCTCCACTGAGAAACAATATATGCACATTTGCATATACACTTCCACATAAGTATATACGTAACGTAAATTATACCCTACGATGGTACCTAAAAATATTATATATGTATGTACTTATTAAACGGTTCGGTAGAAAAAGTATAAAGTATTAAAATATATATTTACATAAATAAATTAAATATTACGAACAATTTAATTTACATATTCAAAGTCCAAATTGGCACATTTTCGGCAATACCCCTTGTGCTTTATAAGCAAAAACAAGCAGGATTGCGTATACATGTATGTACAAAAAACACTGATCTCTTAGGGTGCCCGCAGAGTGGACGCTTAAAGCCGAGCCGAGCGCATTTTCCCATTTACGCAACACGTGAATTTCCGCTCGGCTCGGGTTCTAGCGTCCACTCTGCGGGCACCCTTATACGAGCACTTAGTTGCAAGTACATACATACATACAAACAGATTCGTCTATAGGTATACCCTATAAGACATACAAACACTAAAGAAATTAATAAAATAAATATTGCATTTTTAACAATTAAATAATAATAAATAAATTCGTTAATACTTTTATACTTTTTTCGAGATTAATTAAAACGAAACGCGTTATTTCATTTAAACCGATAAATAAAACAAAACATTTTAAATTTTATTATTTGCAAGAGACTTCGCTTTGTAATCAGCAATTCAATTTAAAGTCAATCCGTTTACACTTAAAGAAACTATTTCGTTAATTTATTGGTTCTAAATGAACGCAGATCCTAAAGAATCTAAATCTTCACAACTGCTGAAAGTTCCAAAAATGATTTCGGACGAAAAAAGTAAATGTACACCGGCAGGAGCTACACGCTCAAAGCAAGGTGTTACAAAACAGAAAAGCGGGAGAGACATTATATACAATAAATTTATTGCTGAGAGTGATAGTTTCATTAAATACTGCACTCGATTTTCATCTTCGCCGATTCAAGATAATTCTGAATCGGCATTAGAAATCAAAAAAGAAAATCTGGACAATTTTTGGATACGTCTCCAAGCTTCTTATGACGCAATAGTAGAATCTGATGATTCAGATCTACCAGAAAATTTCAAATCCTCGGCTTACGCCAAATATGAAAATTGCTTAGACCAATTTGAAGAAACGAAAGCAATGATTACAGATCAAATAAAACTAATTAAAGCAATTGCACCAACTCCATTTCCGCGAGTGGAGATGCCACAAGTACAAAGTCAAGAGGAAAGTTCAGGCATCCCCCTCAAGGTGCCCGCATGTGACACAGAAATTTTTCATGAGGGTTATGAACTATGGCCGTCCTTACGCGACATGTTCACAGCCGTTTACATAAACCACCCAAAATAATCTAATGCACAAAAATTGTATCACCTCCGATACAAAATGAAAGGTCAAGCTGGCGAGTAAAACAGTTCGCATTAAATGACGACAATTTTAATATGGCTTGGGAAGCTTTAAAATCAAGATACGAGAATGAACGAATATTGGTCGATAAGCAGGTAACAATCTTAATGAACTTGCCAAAAATTCAAAAGGAAACCAGTGAAGAATTTATCAAGCTTCAATCCACGGTTTCCAATTGTTTGTCGATTTTATCGACACAAAACATTCCCACAGACAACTGGGATCCTATACTGGTAAATATATGCACAGCAGCATTACCAGAAAAGTCTTTATTATTGTGGGAGCAATCGCTCTCATCATGTAAAAAATGCCCAACGTGGCAACAAATGAAAGATTTTCTCTAGGCAAGAAAATAAATACAAGTAAACCAAAAGGTATTCAGCAAGACTTCAATAGAAGCTTCCACAAGCCCAAAGCCAATAGCAACAACAATTTGAATAGTAGCTTCTTCAAAACGCAATCGTTCTCATCTGAACAGAATAAATATAGATCATTCGCACTATGTACAAGAGGGCATAAGCTCAAATCTTGCGAGAGATTTAAAAAATTGAATATTATCGACCGCAACAATTTCGTAAAAACCAAAAGACTTTGTACAAACTGTCTGTCACAAGCGCATACACTGAAAGAATGCGAAAGCAAACTTAACTGCGTCTATTGTCATAAACGGCACCATTCGATGCTTCATATTAATAATTTCTCCAGCTTACCCCCAAACAGCGCAAATATCAAAAGAGCCGCGGGTTTAGTTGCAACAACAAATCCCGAAGTGCCAAATCCACAAAATTGCCAAGAAGCACCATGCTGCTCAAAGGTATTAAAAACTCAAACGCTACACAGCGAAAATCAAAGTAGGGTACTACTACCCAAAGCAGTCGTCTCCATCGAACATCGAGGAGAACTGTTTAAGCTCAGAGCTCTAATAGACCAAGGATCACAACGATCCTTCATAGCGCCTAGGGCACAAAATAGGCTAAATCTGCCAACAAAACAAGTAAACTTTGAAATTACAGGAATGGTAGTTCAAAACTCTAATAAAATCTGCCCCTTTACCCTATTTTCCCCTCAAGCGGATATAAGAATACAAGCAGAAGCTATAGTCTTACCGCAACTAACGAATATGCTTCCAAGCTATCATATAAGTAGCAAGCATTGGGAAAAGGTTTAACACCTTAAGTTAGCAGATCCCAACTGTAACACCCCCGCTCAAATAGACCTTCTATTAGGCAGCGATCTCATACCACAAATAATACTCGAATGTATTGAGAAAAAAGACTATTTTCGGTTGGATCCTAAGTGGACTAGTTACGGAACCAGTCACAACAATGACAACTCAAGTTGAGGAAATCTCAATTGAGTACCTCAATTCACAATTGAGAAAATTTTGGGAGATAGAAGTACTCCCCCCATTTCAATCAAAACCCCCGAAGATCAGTATTGTGAAGACTTTTACAAAGCCACAACTACTAGATCAGATAATGGTCGGTATGTCGTAGGACTACCACTAAAACAACAATTTCCCAACACAATCGCCTTAGGTCACTCTCGCACCTCTGCAAAACAGCAGTTTCAAAGTATGGAAAGAAACCTACTTAAAAAAGGTGAACTAAAACCAGAATATGATAGTGTGTTGGAAGAATACCTCCATTTAGATCACATTGAGGAAGTAAGCCCATGCGAAAAAATCATCAATGGCAAATACTACTCATATTACTTGCCACATCACGCAGTAGTAAAGCCAAATAAAAAAACAACTAAAGTAAGAGTTGTCTTCAATGCCTCAAGATCCACTAGCTCGGGGAATTCCCTAAACGATATCCTGTTTACGGGACCCACACTCCAACCTGATTTAATGCTGCTTATTCTAAACTGGCGTATATTTAAATACGTATTCAACGGGGACGTCGAAAAAATGTATAGACAAATAGTCGTACATAAAGACGATCAAGATTTTCAGCGAATTATTTTCCGAAAATCCCCCAATAGTCCACTACGCGACTTCAAGCTAAAAACAGTGACCTTTGGCGTTAACTGTGCCCCATACTTAGCCATTCGAACACTCCATGAATTGGCTGAAAACACCAAGTTAGATTTTCCTCTGGCGACCCAGGTGTTAAAAACACAAACGTATGTAGACGATATTCTGTCTGGAAGTCACAGTCTTCCACAAGCATACGAATCATTATCACAAGTAATCCAAGCCCTCAAATCCGCAGGGTTTCCATTAAAAAAGATTACGGCAAATCACCCAACTATATTAAGAAATATGCCGAAGGAAAATTTGTTGGACACTAATTGCTTTATTTTCGAAAAGGAAAGTACAACAAAAACTCTGGGTATCCAATGGAATGCGATATCGGACCAGTTTTCATACACGACTGAGTCCATATCCGCATTATCCGCCTTTACAAAACGCCAAATTCTCTCCTCTGTGGCAAAATTTTTGACCCCGCAGGATGGCTATCGCCAATTATGATACAAGCCAAAATCCTGATACAAGAATTATGGCTAGATGGTACCGACTGGGACGAGCAAGTAAAACCACTTCGTTTAGAAAAGTGGTCCCAGTTCGCGAGCATTCTAAAAGATATCACACAAATACAAATCCCACGATGGGTAAATTATATCCCAGAGCACAAAATCGAACTAGACGGCTTCTGTGACGCCTCTGAAAAGGCATATTGCGCCACTATATATGTCGCACACAAAGCGACTAGACTACCACAAGCCACTTACTAGTTGCAAAAGCAAAAGTGGCTCCCTTAAAAACAATAAGTCTACCACGACTAGAACTATACGGCGCATTACTACTTGCCAAACTAGCATCCATAGTACAAACGCAACTGAATATGGCAAAAAGTAAATTATATCTCTGGTCCGATTCCGAAATTGTATTAGCCTGGTTGGAAAAACCACCACATGCATGGAAGACGTATATTTCCAATCGAACGTCTCAAATTCTTGACCTAGTGGAATCAGCCACTTGGCGACACGTAGCCAGTGCTGACAATCCTGCTGATTTAGGTACAAGAGGGTGCAAACCTCTGCACCTTGCCACCACCACCCTCTGGTGGAATGGCCCCCGATGGTTAACAGAATCTCCCGATTCTTGGCCACAATCGCCCATGCCCAACATTTTTGCCCCAGAAAGTCGAAAAATCGACTCATTTCACATAACATTGGATGATACTGACATCCTGGAGAGATTTTCATCCTACCCCCGAGCCCCCAGGGTATTCGCTTACATGCTCAAACTCATAGCGCGACTCAAACTTAGAATTAAGGGAATACGCCCAGTATATCGCCAAGGCGATACAGTGACGCACCTAGACTTACAAAAGGCAAAGGTCGCTTTTATCGCATCTACTTAAGCGCGCTACTTCAGTCAAGAGATATCAGTACTGAGAGAATCGAAGCCGATTGATAAAAAGAGCTCACTCCTAGTACTGAACTCATTCACAGATACGAAGGGTCTACTTCGTGCAAATGGTCGGCTTGTCAATTCAAGCCTAACGTATAACGAACGTCATCCCATTGTTATACCAGAGAGATCGCAACTTGCCACATTATATCTCAATTATGTCCACGTACTATTATTACACGCAGAACACCGCCTCATGCAACAAATAGTCCGCCAAGAGTTTTATATCCCAAGACTCAAGCCAAAGATAAAGAAATGCATTTTTTCGTGCAAGATCTGCACTATGCATAAACAAAAGATGCGAACACAGATTATGGCAGCACTTCCACCGGAACGCTGAAACTTTGCTCTGCCCTTCACTATCACATGTGTCGATTTTGCTGGGCCTCTTCAAATAAAGGCGTCCATGCTAAGGTCTCCCACACTGATGAAAGGCTACGTGGGAGTCTTTGTCTGTTTTACGACAAAAGCAGTACACCTCGAGCTATGTACTAATCTGACGAAAGAGGCTTTTCTCGCGGCATTTGCTCGCTTCGGCAAGCAATTTATAGGTGCTCAAAGAGCCACCGAAAAACAGTTTGTGGACTTTATCAAACAAGTTTCACTTGAGATTGTACAAAAGTACGCTCCCCAAGGCATTAACTGGCAGTTCATCCCTCCAAGCGCTCCTCATATGGGTGGTTTATGGGAATCAGCGGTAAAAACTTTAAATCCCACTTTAAAAAAGTAGCTGAAAACTACAAATTTAACCTTGAAGAATTTACAACATTATTAATTCGTATTGAAGCCGTTCTCAATTCACGGCCATTGACGACACTCTCGCAAGATCCGCTCTTACACCAGGGCCATACCTGAGCCAGGTGTGGAGTCGCCATTCTTACTAAACAGATGGGAAAGAATTAAAATTCTCCATCATGAATTCAGCCGCCGATGGAAGGAGGAGTATATAAAGGACCTTCACAAAAGGTACCGCTAGAAAACTCCCGAAAAGGCGCCAAAGCTTGGAGGTTTGGTCCTAATACATGACGACTGTCTCCACCTTACAGAATGGCGGCTCGGTCGCATAGAGAAGCTACATCACGGCTCCGACGGTCACATACGAGTAGTTGATCTCCGTACTAAAAACGGAACTCTAACGAGACCGCTCGTTAAACTATGCTTCTTACCAACCGCAGATAATAACGAAAATGCACGTAATGAATAATCCGTACAATAATATCGACACGCAGAAATTGAAACATCCGTTATTAACTAAAACCGAAATCAATGGCACATATGATAAATCATAAAAATACTAAAAAATAATGGGTAGATTAGTAAACTCTGACAAACCAAATAAAGTTGGTTACAAATCGCACAATTTCATAATATATAGAAATGAGTAAACACGACCTTTTCTCCGTACAGGCAAACATGGATTCAAAGCATGTCAACTCCAACGCCAACACTGCGATCGGCCATCAGTGTTCCCCGTCCTAGGGTTGTCCCAATGGCGGCGCCCCGCACAATCACCGCATCAGCACCGTAATGGCACACGAGCAGCTGTAACCACACCATCACCACCAGCGGAGCCGCATCGCATACGATGCCCCCTTTGTCGCCGCCCCCATCGACTGCAACACTGTGGACTCTTCAAGAGCATGTCACCCATCCATCGGCAGCAGGTAGCACAGGCGCATGGCCATTGCAACAATTGTCTGGCACCCACGCACGCGACTTAGGACTGTGACTCTGGGGCTTTGTGCCAAAGGTGTGGCAGGCAGCATCAGACGCTGCTCCACCGCACCTCAAGACGTGAGGTTGGTCGGCCACCTGCCACTCGCAGACCGCTGCAACTCAGCCGTGTGGCACGACGACGAAGACCGGCACTACCGGGCGCCATCGTCAAAGGCCACACTATCGACGTACATCCGGGCTCAGCAACGTTGTGGCAACGTTGCAGCAGCTTCAGCGACTGCTAGGCTGAACATTCGCCTAGGGGGGCCGAGATGGCTAAATGAGTTAAGTTTCCCGCCCTCATACACCACTACACCACACAGCACACCACTCACAAAGCAACATTGGCACACTCACCACACTTGGAGACAACACTCATCGATTGGAAGCAGCACTCTACACCCACACACACAAACACCAATACACGTCGCACGTCAACCCACCATAACTCTCCATAGCCCAACGAGCAAAAACCCTCATCCTGGAAGAGGCCACCCACTTCGATCACGTATTTCGATTAGAAAACATCGGCGGACGTTCTACCTCTTTCGTATTTTCGGCAAGCAGATCAACCATCTTTTTTGGCATTTCTACGCATTTTGGTCGGCAGCTCAACCATCTTGTTACGTCTGGTGATCTTCGGCGCGCAGCAGTTCCACCGATACTATCACATTTTCAAGTTTTCTTATTTATAATTTCATAAACCTACAACCTCCACTGGTATCCGACCAGGGAGTACATCCATTTCATTTTTTTTGCTTACAAACATACACTGTCAAGCCTCCACTGGTATCCGACCAGGGAGAGTTTTATTATAAAAAATATATATAATGCATTAAAATTTTAATCTCTTTTGAAGTAACACATTGCGTTCTGAAACCTTCTTTCCGGAGTAAGGGAAAAAGTATGTGATAATTTATATACATAGGATATAATTATAGTTTACAAATAACCAATACTCGAAACTAAATGTAGATTATTTAATGTATACCCCTTATCACAAAAGCATGGTAAAATTGATTTATAGTAAATCCTATGATAGCAAAATGCAATAATTATCAAAGTGTTTCAAAATGTAAAAATTTTTTCAGTTATTTCATTTAAAAATCAGAACACTCTGATAATTGTACTATCAAAATATTAAATGATATATCAGCACAATGTGAAACACATGAAAATAACGCTCCACTCCAAATATAGAAAACGATCACATCTTGACAGATTATGAGCATTCTTGGAATAATATGCCTACGTATATTTGGTCGATGAGTTATTTGAGATCGAAACGAGCCGTTTATAATAACAGCAATTAGCAGCAAATTAGCGAGGACGCTCTATTTTAAGAAGGAGGGGAGTTAGCGACGCTGAAAATAGCCTAAATAAATAGTGCAGCAGACAAAATGCGATAAGAGATAGATAAGTGTAACAAAACTACATTAGTAGTTAGCAGACAAAATGCTTGGGAACACAAGTCATAAATTTACAGATGAGATAACATTACACACACATATGTACTATATATATGTATTAAATTGTACACTTGAAAACAACTCCATATCAAGCAGCATAAACATTAGTTTTAGCAAGTGAGCAATTCTCATAAGTACAGTAACTTTCCGATGTTTTGTTGCTGCAATTTAAAAAAAAAACTAAAAACTTTGATTTTGCTTGTGGATTATTTTTATTCGGTCTTTTCATCACTTTGGCCAAAACTTTCGGCGATAGGTTCTCATATTCTTGACGGATATTGTCTTTAAGAGCTGTAAGTGTCTGAGGCTTGTTGACATAAGCCCGCGACTTCAAAAAGCCCCACAAAAAGAAGTATGGAGCTGTCAAATCAGGCGACCTTGCTGGCCAGTGCAAATTGCCAAAATTGCCAAAATGGCAGATTATGGAGATGCATCCTTCAGCATATCGGTTGTGGCAGGTACAGTGTGTGCCGTTGCACCGTCCTGTTTGAACCACATATTTTCCAATCCCAACTCATTAAGTTGCAACAAACAGAACTCGTTGATTATTGTTCTGTAACGCTCACCACTCACAGTAACCGTTTGGCTCGGGACGTCTTCGATGAAAAAAGGTCCGATGACTCCTCCAGCGAAAACAGCACACCATACAGTGACTTTGAGCGGGTGTAATGGCTCTTCGTGGGTTACACGCGGATTTTCAATGCCCCAGAAACGTAAATTTTGCTTACGGGTACATACCCGGTGAGCGTATGTTAGACGCGATTAGCGGTCAGCAGCTAACAGAACGGCTCCTCCGCGGTCTACCACGCCTGGCAGCACCTCGTGTTGTGCCAGTCTCTTCGAGGCGATGTGCTAAACGTTGCAGTGCTTCACCAGTAGGCGTCGGACGGCCAGGAAATCTGCGACGAAATTCGCGTTTTGCCAAAGTCACCGACCGATTATTGGTCAAATAAATAGTCACCAATAACCCGCGTTCTTACGTGTATTTCGCATTTATGTAGTAAATGTCAAAACAGAACTGACATTAGAGGTCAATTGCAAAATTTACAGCATCTTCTGTTAGGAGGATTACTTTTGCGTCACCCTGTATAAAAAGCTGCAAGATTGTAAAAGGTAATCAGTCAAGAAATATTAATAAAACAGGCAACACGAATAAATAGTAAGTGCACTGTTCAACAAATAATATCTTTTACTCAAAACAAACTAACTGTTTATTAACTCGTTCTCAGTTTTATTAAAGGTTGGTCTAAAGAAATTAGAGATCCGTTTACTACAGAAAATATTTTTACACCTTTGATGAGGCCTATATTAGAGTATGCTTCTGTGGTTTGGAACCCTAGTTATCAAGTCCATTCGGAGAAGATAGAGTCCGTTCAAAAATATTTTTACTTTTTGCCTTAAATCATTTGCATTGGGATTCCAGGTTAAATCTTCATCCTTACACTAACCGTTTAAAACTTATAAACGAACCATTCCGCCGTATATTTCACGATTTCAATTCTCATTCCGGCACATTTGATCCAACGGACTCAATCTTTACCATTAAAAAAAATATTTTATGGACTTTTAATAAGTAACATTTAAAACGTACGAGTCTTTAATCTAATTCTTAATTTTGGCTGTTGAAATTTTTGTTTCTGTAGCTGAGCAGCTTTAAATCGCAACACTTAAAACACTATTGCCTTTTATGACTCGGCAAATTTCGCTCGTTTGCGGATTGCACCCTCGCTTCGCTTGAGCGGAAGTAGGGTAATCGTTGGATATTATTATTATTAAACACTGACCCAGCAATGCTTTACCATCAACTTTTATTAAATGCGATTGGAATAGTGTCTTAAAACCTTTATCACAGAAAAAAATACTATATATTAGCAAAAAAAAAAAAAAACATTTCCATTGTGACCAGATCGAACAAAATAAGAATTTTTGGGCATTTAAATTAAAATGCCCAATTGAATTTTCTACACCACCTAGGAGGTATGCAAAACGGCGCGTTACTGAAGTTAGTTTTGGGTGCTCGGTTCCCCTTTAGGCCTATATCACCCATTAATAAATTTATTTGCATAAAGAAGATAAATCAACAAAACGATAACAATTCATTAAGATATATATGTAAGCATGTATAAAGAAAAAAATGATACAATTGATGTAACAAAATATAGAAAAATATCACAGGATAAATATTAAATATATACAAATGCCCACATTTAAATCTCAAATTCTAATTTTACTTAAACAAATTGCTTTCTAATTTTAGTGCCTCTTTGGCCTACCTGTTTAAAAAATTTTGACTTTTTTACTTTCTATCGTACGTTTAAGTTCGCTTATTGTAACCTCTAAAAATAAAAAAAATTAAACCTATACGTGTGAAACACACAAAATTGTATTCTTAAAATTAGGGGCAGAAAAGTATTGATTTAAAAATTTATTTACAAAGTATATTCTTATTCTAATAGAAAGGGCTATAACTATTTTTGGGTCTCAATTATCACAACCCAAAAGGGAGTAACATCTTTCATTTTATTAAAAAGAATATCTTCTATTCCTGTCTTACATAGGTTGCTATATATATTTCTGGACTAAGCAACACTAAGTGTTGCCAGGTGCAATCTGCCATTTCCATTGGAAAGTTTGACATTTTTTAGCATAACATTACTCAGAACGTTTTGTCATTTAATCGTGAATTGTTTTATTTACAGGGAATTAAAAAATTCATCTCGGCCAAAAAATGGAATTAACTCGTGAACATTTTCGTGCGATCATTTTTCACAACTTTCGACGTGGATTATCACGACAAGAGTGCATCGATGAACTAAAATCTTTGTATGGTCCACTGGTCCAACGAATTCAATCGTGGCCGACGCTCGCTCAAAGACGAATTCCGTGAAGGTCATCCAAAAACAGCAGTTGTGCCAGAAAATATCGATGCCGTACGTGAACTGATAATGCAAGACCCTCATGTAACATACCTTTAGATAGAGGCATGCCTATGCATTTCTCCCACCAGCATACATTCGATATTGCACGGCCGTAAAAAAGGTTTGTTCTCGTTGGATCCCGCACAATTTGACAATCGCTCAAAAAAAGACTCGTGTGGATTGGTGTAAAGAAATGCTGAAAAAATACGATCGCGGTGCTTCAAAAGACGTTTATAAGATCGTCACAGGTGACGAATCATGGATCTATGCGTATGAGCCCGAAACAAAACAGCATTCGACCGTGTGGATCTTCCAAGACGAGCAAAATCCAACGAAAAAAAAAAAAATTCGTTGACAAATATGCCTATTTTCATTATTAGGCCAGAAATATATATAGCAGCCCTCGTATGACAATTACTGTCGAATTCTTTCAAAAGTTTTGTTTCCAAAAAAAAATACCTAACAAAATAGGGAAATTCTGAAAATTGGGGCCCTGGCCGCAAAAAAAAAATACAAAAAATAAGCTAGTGGGTGGAACCAGGGCTTTTCACCTATACCTTGCACCATTATGTTCATTGCAGCTGCAAGATTAGCAACAATCTTGGAGTGTGATTTTCATCGCTTAAATCCTTAACACCTATCACCCTATCGAATTTCCTACCATACTGCAAATGACATACTGCTTTGGGTGCCGACCGTGGGTACGGCGATTACTAAAACTACCTTTAATGCAAGCTCCTAACTGAGGAGGAACTTCACTACAGAGTAATGAAGGAGGGTCTGCCTGTTCCCTAAATGAGCTATTTATTAACTGTTCCCTACATCTTTCCAACTCTGCGGCCATTTTAACTAACTGGGGCCTTTAAACTTTTATTTGCCTGCTCTTTTTCATCTAACTTTATTTTCAAAACCCTATTCTCTTCCCTCAGTTATTTCTTACTCTCTTTACCTGCTGTCAGACCCTTAGCTGTTTGCGCGACCTTATCAAAATTAAAGGTTACACCTAGTGGCGTAGCTAGGGGGGTGGAGAGCAAAGGGAGCCATCGCACCGGGCGCAACGTCTTGGGGGCGGCAAAACCTTCTTCGCTGTTTTTTAATATTCAGAAAAATACTTCAACAATTTTTTTTTACAAAATTTATTATAAAAGATAAAGAGTTGTACACAGTGTCACAGTTGTCTTATATCTTTCTTAAAAATAGTGGTATAACTTAAACATACAATTTTCTAGCTGTGATCGCTGCAAAATCACATACATATATCAATGTAATTTAAAGTTGAAGCAGTTTCACATCCTATTGAGAGAATCGCAAGATTGGACAGTCTACTCTGACTCATGGTCGATCTCAAGTAAGATTTGATCAATTTAAATTTGCTAAAAGATCTTTCACAAGATGCAACTGATACAGGTATAGTGAATAGTATTCTAAAAGCTGTCGCTAACATCTTGTAAGCTTCCAGTCCCATTGAAGAAATGTATAATAAAACTTTTTTTTGGCGAAAATCCAATTTATTCTTCGTTTTTCTTCGCTTTCTTTAATAAAAGTAGGACGTCTTGGATGTCACTGTATAAATCTTCGTTATCCAAGTCATGCGCTTTCATAAACAAAGCAAAATTAATATGTAAATTTTTCTATTCTACTACTGACCTTGGCATAAAGGAATTATTCGTTGACTTTGGCATCGAAGAATTCATCGTTAACTGTGGCATCGAAGAATTCTTCGTCCCTATGGTAAGCAAAAGAGGTGATCTATTACTTTTCGTAGGACATCGTCGTGTTAATTTTCATCGGTCGGAGTAAGCGATACAATCATGCTGCATCGTTTACCTTGCTCTCTTACCAATGTCTACCGTATGCCGCTGGGAACAAATGCTTTTATTTCTCCAAATTTTCAAAAATGGTATTTAAAAACTCCAATTCGGGCAAAAATTGCTGCAAATTGTGTCAAAAGTGTACAAGATATAAATGAAGTTTCTATGGCTTTTATTAAAACGTCTTGTAAATTTACTATCAATTTCCTCAAAAACTGTATTGTGAGAATTTCGCAGAATTTGCGTGGCTTCTAGTTCCTAAATCTTATATACTTAATATCGAAGAAAAATTCACTTTTGTTCGAACCACCTCATGAAACTTGTAGATAGGTAGTTAACGGGGGGCGGCAGAACATCCTTGGCCCCGGGTGCCCGAAGTTGTACCTACGCCACTGGTTACACCCTCCTCCAAAAATGGACGAGGCTCGAAAATTCCAACTTATTTTTCCTTTCAATAATTGGAAAAAACTACCACGATGCTCTGTGTGCATTTGAGACAGGTTTTTCAACTTGGGGAGCAAAATCTTCGAAACCCAATAAAATTGTTTCTTATAAATCAGAATTTGGGACGTAAAATATAGGCTCGACTTTTAAAATAATATCGGGAACGGCCCTCGAAAGCACTGGCTTTTCAAGGCGCATTTTTGCCGAAAAATGCCGCTCACAATCAAAGGTATGTTTAGGTATTTCATCGGAAACATTTAAATACTTAAAAAATTAAATTTCAAAATATCTAAATTTATTGAAACTTTTTTTACTCTTTTCTTATTTAAATATTATTATCAATTTCACATTGAAAAATATTCAAATGAACCCGTGTTAATGTTACATTTATATATTTAAAAAATTTCATTTCAAATGTATCCATAATTCAATTACACTTTTCCTGTTTCTTATTTGGTAACTTTTTGCACTGCAAGGTACCTTTCAAAGTAAACAGGACTTTAAAAAGAAAACAGAACAATTGCTTTTTTCGGCAAAACCAACTTATTTTATTCAAAATAGTCTCCTTCTGCTTCAATGAAGCTTTTTGCACGGTCCAAAATCATGTCGAACGAGTGTTTTAGATCGTTGGCCGGTATGCACGCCAGTATGCCGGTGCAAGCCTTTGAATGACCTCTACGTCTGCATAACCCTTTCCTTTCATGGGCAAATGCATTTTTCCGAAAAGGAAGAAGTCCCACGGTGACGTATCAGGTGAGTACTGGGAGTGGCTAATAGTTAAAATGTGATTTTTGGCCAAATAATCGGTCACAAGATGTCCTTCGAATTTTGGATTCTGAGCAATTTCTGGTCGTCAGTCAATTTGTACGGAACAAACCGTGCACACACCTTTCGTAAGCCAAATTTTCGGTCAAAAAGCGATAAATTGATGTTTTGGAGATGTTCAATTTCATTGCCATGAATTTCAATCATGATTTCGGCTGAGTTTTGATGAATTCACGCACAGTTTCGATAGAATTTCCGGTGATCACTTATTTTGATTGGCCCACATGTTAATCGTCATTTATGTCTTCACGACCACTTTGAAATCGTTGAAACGTCGTGTACTCTGTCACGGGATAGGCAATTATCGCCATAAAGTTGTGTCATGAATTTAAACATTTCGGTAAAAGTTTTACCAATTTTAAAACAAAACTTACAATTTTGTTGGCTATTGGGGCACAATTCCAATTTCTTTGGCGCCGCGATTTGAAGGTACCATTGGAAAGAGGAAGCCCTCCTGATTAAAAAATATAGGGTTATAGGTACCGCAAACGCTTAGTTTACGAGATATTCGACCTTAAAATTCAAAAATTCGTAAAATTTGAACATTTTAAAAAGCTATTTCACCACCTTAAACACACTTTATTCACATTTTTCACTTCAAATTAATTAAATTACACTATAAACTTTTAAATAAATCCACATTTTACACTTTTCGCAGGTTTTTTACCTAAAAAATCTTTATTTTAAAAATTGCATTTTACATACGTTTGAACCTCATTTGTTTACCAAAAATTACGACGAAATGGAGCGCTGCCATGTGATGAAAAGGCAATTCGCTGAAATTCCTCTTTTTCGCAAATATTCCTCTATTCATGCATATGGATATTTTCTTTTTATAATTTATTAAGCAAATAAGTAATATTATATGCATGCATTAGTAATATTATATATTAATATTACGTAATAAAGTGTGCATGATAACCAAAACATGTAACCACTGTAACCACTTCATAACTAAAACTCAATATATTTTTTTATTTTTAACGCAGGAAGGAGTACTACGCGAAAGTACTTCAGTCACCTCGATATGATATAAATTTTACAATATTATCATAGATTTTTACTTATTTGTGTTTATGAAACATATTACACATACATATATGTACATACAAACATATATGGAAAGTAGTTTTTATTATAATTAATATAGAAACAAGAATCACGCAAAAAACAAACAAAGAAAAATCGTTAAGAATCCTACAAATTTGGCGTTTAAGATGTGGCAACGCTCGTTTTCCTCATAATTGTAAACAATCTAACCTTTGCGAACGAAGAGTGCGCTAAGTGATTTTTAAATTAATAAATTTACGGAAAATATTACAAAATTAAGGTCAAATGTGAACTTATATCAATGTTTAAAGTGTATATTTAAATATACCAAGTGAAAAATTTAAAAAAAAAATTCAGCGAAACATTGAGAAATACCATGTGTTATTAGTGGAAATTTTTGAACTTTTAAACGCGAATATTTTAAAAAATATTAATTATTTTTATATTATTTTTAGATATTCCTCCTCTGGAGAAGCTCCCCTATCCGTACATACCCCATTTATACGGAAATTCGGTTTTTTTACCCCTCCTCCAAAGTAATCGGAATCGTGCCGCTATTGGAGAGGCTATTTATTCGAAGCTTATTTTCGCACCGATAACACAAACATACTGACACTTTAAACTCAATAATGTCACTTTCAATCAATGAAATGTCACGAAATTCTCACTGGACAATCGATACAGATTGAAAATTATAAAAGTGGCCATACACGACACACATGTGCGTTCGATCGGTATGCATGCGATTGCGGTTTACTCGTGTCGTGCTCATACCGATCCATGTTCACGAAAATGTTTGATTTTTTAAGATCGGGGTGCACACATGTGTTTTTGCTTTTTTTGTTTTGTTTTTGAAGGCAGAATCTTTCATATATACTGATACTTAGTGGTATGCAGTATGCACGATTCGTACTGCGCGCTAAAGGTGCACCTCATTCGGGACCACGCCTAATAAGTAATATCTTACTATATTGGACTTGCGGAACAACACGCCTACGTGCTAAACCATTAACTCCGTCATCTGTAGCTTTATGGAAAGGCCCTGCGGGACCGCCGCTAGGCCTTACATCGCAGAACCAGCTTAGCCTATTCGCTGACGTCATTAGCTCGCTATTTGTGGCTTTAGCTTCACTGCTTCTTTGGCGGCTCTTCTCAGCTCTTGCAGTATCAGAGTTGTCCTCATCTCCATGGCATACCATATTCGTCTTTTTTGCAACATATGATTCACTATGTTATCAGGTGTTACCCGGCCTGCCACTTAAATCTCCAGGGCCTGGCGTTCTGACGTTGCTCTGCTGCTTTATTTTGGACCTCCTATGTTGGCCATAATTCCGGTTAGGGCCGCATTTACACGGGCAGCTTTTTCGCAGGCTTTCTCAATGTGAGTTCTGTAGCTCAGTCTCGCGTCGATCATTACACCAAGGTACTTTAGTGCTGATTGTGTTGTAATGCTGTGTCCGTCAATGTTGAGGGTGATATTCTCTAGATTTTTTCTGCTTGTAATAAGCACTGCTTCCATTTTTTGTTCCGCGAGTTGAAGTGTTGAGCTATTTAGCCAGAGTTTTATTTTTAGTACCGTCTCACTACATATCCTCTGATTTTGGTGGAGTTCTTTGGCCACTATGGTTACCTCTAAATCATCGGCGTATCCGATAATCTGTACTTCCTTAGGCAGCGGGAGGCGTAATATTCTATCATGCAGGACATTCCATAAGAGTGGACCCAGTACGGTACCTTGTGACACACCGACAGTTACCGTATACTCTTTTGGACCTTCGTCTGTGTAGCTCTATATGATGCTCAACAAGTAAGTTGGTATGACCGCGCAGTATTGTTTATTGCCGTACATCCATCTTTGCCCTTTGTGGCCTTTTCCCCAATACCTATTAGCTTCGTAATAGCGTCAACAGTTGAGCGTTTTTTGCTGAAGCCGTATTGGTTGTTTGATAGGCTGCAGGTCTTCCCTTCTAGGTAACTTTCTAGTCGGACACATATAATCCACTCCAGTATTTTTCCCACTGTGTCGATCATGCATAGTGGGTGGTAAGAGCTCGGTTCCCCTGCTGGTTTATTTGCCTTCTGCCATAGCACTAGACGTTACATTTTCCATATCTTGAGGAAAATTCCGACACGTAGGCATCGTGTAAATATCTCCACAAATGGTTTTGATTTATATTTCACTGCGAGTTTTAGGACCTTGTTAGGGATTCCATCGGGGCCTGATGCTTTGGAGTTGTAGAACCGTTCAGCAGCTTGTAGCACTTCGAGGTCGTTCACTGGTGCTGCATCTGTGGACTCTGCTTTTTCGAGAGGTAAACTTCCACCTTCTTGGCTTTGCTTAAGAAATAGCGTTTCTACCACAGTCACAGGTCGGTGCTTGCCCCTTGCCTCCTCCTATTCTTCACATTACCATCTTATACGTCTCTCCCCATGGGTTTTCATTTACTTTTTCGCATAACATCTTGAAGCAAGAAGTTTTGCTCGCCTTTTTTTATCCTCGTACCATCGCCGCTGTCTATGCAACGTTGAAACGGGCGCCTCGCTTTGTGGCACTCGCTTCTCAGTAAAGCGATTTCATTGTTCCACCAGAATACCGGCTTTCTATGGGCTGTTTGCTTCCTTCTGGACATAGCCGCATCGCAGGCCTTGGATATGTGTTCTACCAGCTGTTTGGCTTGGGGTTCTGCGTCAGCATCTTCTTTCAGGGTATCGTCCAGCATAAATTAGAAAAGCTCCTCGTCAAGTGTTTCGATCCTCCACCCTTTGGACTGCACTCTTTGGCGACAAGTGGTTCTGCGTAGTCCTTGCGTGGGTTTACTGATATTTATTGATATAGCCAGATGATCACTCTGGGTATATATATATCGCTTACCCGGCCGTCAGTTGATCGAATTAATGTTCTGCTAGCAAAGGATACGCCAATAATGAGCCACGTCCATTCTTTTCAAAAGTGTTCTTTGTTACTGTATTCAGCAGGACAGCGTCTAGCAACGCGAAAACTTCAAGCAGTGCCCTTCCTCTCGGGTTAGTTGCCTTGCTTCCCCATTCTATCGCCCAGGCATTGAAGTCCCCCGCAATTATTTTCGGTGTAGTTGTCGTTGCGTCTTTCACAAGTTCATCAATTATTTTTTCATATTCGTCAAGTGGGATACTTGGCGGTATATAGCAGCTGTAGAAGTTGATCCCATATATTTTCGCTCTTGCGTAATAGGCCTTTTCAGTTAATGGTTTGCGCTGGAACGTTTTGTCTCCACATGTCCATATTGCTATCTTTTTTGTGGTATCTGAGATCCACTTGTCAGTCGTTTTATTTTTGTAATGTTCACAAATTATTGCTACGTCAATACTATATTCACATAACGTTTGCGTTAATATCTCCTGAGCCGCCTCACAGTGGTACAGGTTTATTAGCAAGATCTTCACCTTATGTTTTTACTGCACGCTGCTATGTAAATGGGACATTTTCGGCTCCCTATATGGTGTTCGGTGTTCGCTTTTCCATTCTTTTTGCACACAATGCAAAAAGATTTATTAGTGCAGGATTTCGCAAAGTGACCCTCTTCTCCGCACTTAATACAACACTTGCCCCTGTCTTCCAAGTTACTGTACGCCTTCGCCACATGTTCATATTCCAGACACCTAAAGCACTTCTTTAGTTAAGCTTCTCCCTTATCCTGCAGACTGTCCAGCTGATCTTAATCTTCTGGGCCTGTAGCAAATATCTTGCTTCTTGCGCAGGAAGACTGCTATCTGGGTGCTCGCGTAGGCCGCTCTGATGGTTTTTATTGCTGATACATTAAAGAGGCCAATTTCTTTAATTTCTGTCTTCTTTTATGGTGATATCGTCCAGGTCCAGCAACTCCACTGTGGTTTCTTGCTTGAATGTTTTGATTTGTGCCTGGTAGCTCCATATTCTGCTTATCTCTTCTTTGTGTCCTTCAGTGCATCCTGCTTGCTCCTTCTTTAGTTCAAGTAGAATCTCTCTTTTGTCTGTCTTTTTTACTCTCGAGACATTTTTGCAAAGTTCTTGAAGTGTCCCATTTGTTTTAACTGTTCGAAGTATGTCTGCGTACGTCATTTCAGCAACTTCTGCAATCACGATAGCATCAGGTCGGAGACGTTGTGTCGTGTTCGCGTTCGTCTTAACCTTTTTTTTGTGTGTCCTACTCTAGACCGTGACCCATTCTTCGTCTGTAGCTGGTTTCGTTCTAGCATCTTTTGGATAGCTACCTTTGTCCTCACTTGTCAGATCGACTACGGTTCTCATCGATAGCACTTCATGGGTGGTTTTGTTTTTTGGGGGGCGTTCTTCTCTCCATTTGCTTGCCGTCTATTTCGACAATCTTTATCTGGCTTGACACATTACGCTCCTACTTGGCACATGCGTGGAGCTTCGCGATAGAAATAAGTAGCTCCCGCATGGGGTTGTTGATGGAGCGCTATGGTGGGCGCATCATATCAGCTAACTTCTGTATCATTTCTCCTAACTCCGTCATATGATCTCGTTTGCCTAGTCTTCACATTAATGACGTCGTATTTTCCTGCAGCGCCGGGGGTGAAGATTTGGCTCGCGCAGGTCTGTCCAGCGATAGCACATCTACCCAGTGCGCCCCGGTATAGACCGGTCATGTTCGCAGCCGCACCTTACATGGTGAACAGATGCTGACCAGGAAACCCCTCATTGTGAGTCCGTCGCGCCTGGATTTTCTCGCCTCTGTCGCAAAGGTTTCATCGGCTTAGCTGGCTTTTATACCACATCCTCCACTCACATTTGTGTCGGGTACGGCGAAGTGTGCAAACAGAATCAAATTTTTCTCGTGTCGCCGAACAGTGAAAATCGCGGACGAACAATGGTAAGTGTTAAAAGGGGAGCCTGCTTTAGAGGCTTCAAAAAATCGATTTTTTTTAGAATTTTTTTGGGAGGGAAAGAAATAATTGATTCAAGCGAAATTTCTAGGCTTTATAGTTATGTATTTGAGCATCTTTCACAAATCTTTTGGATACAAAATCTTTGATATTCTGCCTTTGGGAAGCAACTGCCCGAAGCATCTCGCGTAAGCATTTTTCGGACGGCGGGCAGGATGCAGATCGCAATTTCTATAGGAAACAAAAAATTCAAAGAGATTTATATTTTTTAATAATTTATCTTCTAGTTAAACTAAGAAAATTCCCAAAAAAGTGTAAAATTAAAAAAAAAATTTAAAAATTGAAAAAAGTGGTTTTTGACCAAAAAAATTTTACTTTATATTGTTTAAAAATATGTTCAAACTTGACTTTCCTTTGTTTTTTTTTAGTTTAAATAGAAGATAATTTTATGCCAAAGATAAGGAACTTTGCCCCATACGGCGTTTAGTTTTTTTCTACACAAGCACTCATATATCTGCTAAACGCTCGGTCACTATTTCCCTTCGAATTCCCATCTATAACTTTGGGGACATATTCTTAGACAATTTTTAAAGAGATTTAAGCAAAAAAAAATCGATTGTTTGAAGCTTCTAAAGCAGGCTCCCCCCCGTAATAAAGATTTCGTATCAGAATTTAATGAAAAAAAAATTTAAAAAAATAAATTGGCAATTTGGCAAACAAAAGTGATAAATATAAAAATTAAATTGAGAAAAATAAAAGTTGGAATAACTTATTAACCAAATACAAAGAAATAGATAAAAGTGCTACATTAGAAATAAATTCCAAGAAATGTTCCGCTTGCCTGTCGCAATTGTTCACTGTGTAAAGAACGAACGCAAAATGGATTTATATGTTGTGTATGGTTAATTTCATACAGATCAAACGCACATGTTTGTCGTGTATGGCTCTTTTAACGCATCAGTCGATATATAGATGGCTATATTCAGAAAAAATCCTTGGAACGCATATTGTGCTTATAGCAGTGGTGCGCACGCCTCAATACTACTACATTTTACGTTTGCGCTGCACAAACATTGCTATAGATTTTCGCTGCCATGTACGTTGAACAAAATTGCCGATTCTTTGAATTGACCTAGCGTACGTGTTCAGCCGCTTTCGTGTGCGTGTGATATTTTTCGCAGTGGCAGAATTATCAGTCAAACGGGCGTGTTTGGATTTTTATTGCGTTGTTATTAAATGAGCGCCACTGGCTTATAGTAATACACCCAACTCTTTTTACATACATACATAATCTACATAGTAGTAACTGGGACCTACATATTTTGTTCGCATGATATTTACATTGCTGAAATGGATATCTCCACGACGAATAATTATGTAGCATGTTAATATTTTTTCCTTATTTCTATTCTAATTTTTCTGTTCTTCTGTTCTTAGTTCTGGATTAGCAGATTTCTTTTGTTTTTTGCATGCTCTACCAATTTTTCATCTGTATCAATTATGTATATTAAGTTTTAATGCTTAATAAAATACCATATGAACATACAATTTGTATGCATATCTGAAATTTTATAGTTTTCAACTTTTTTTACACGGTTTTTCAAAGTAAATATTGCTGCTTTATACTTTTTTTCGCTATTGTCCTATTGCACTTTTCACTTACCACTTTTGACTGCTTTTTATGTCCGTTACGAATTCCCCCACTTTAATATTATGTTGGCGGGATTTCAATCCGGTCGTCTCTTCTCTTTCTGTTGCGAAACGTCAAAACCTATCAGATCCAGTCAACTGTTAAAGTTGTGGCTCTCACATTTCCGCTGACAAGAGAGTTGGACATTTCTTAATCTATGGTTTTGATTAACGTAAAACCACCTAGCAGCTGCAACTGTAAAAAATGCCACTAACCTTAAACAGATATCGTGTTATATTACGGACAGCAATGTCCAGTCGTTTTTAGTACATTTCAATATTTTTCTCATTCCTTACCTCACCATTCTCCTCCTTCTTCTTGAAAAATTGTGTCTCGCCTTTTCCCTTTTCCCTTTTAACGTATTAATATTTCTATAAGCAGTCATCGACTAACACTCGCTTCGTTCGGACTTGTTTCCCTAGTGCTCGTGCAGTTGATAGCTTTCTAATAGTATACAGTGCTAAACGCATTATTCTCTTTAGTTACTTTTAAAAATAATTCATTTGTTTCAATCGGGCATACAAATAAATTCACAAATAGTTACGCGTAGTGTATCCAATGAATCTACCACCCCCTCGTGGGGAATAGGTTTCGTATGTTGCAAGACTGCGACTCACTGGCCAGCCCGAAAAACAAACGTAAGAAAAAAGAAAGAAATACAACATTTTCGGATTTCCCCGTACTACCACCAATTACCACCAACCAATTGCAACCCAAGTTTGTTGTTATCAAATCAGCGGAAAATGAAAAACCACTAGAAAATTTTAGCGTTTTTGCCAAAAAAAAGGCACTAGATTCGATTAGTACTGAGGTACAGTCAGTAAATATGCTTCGCGATGGTAGTCTTCTCATTTTAACTAAAAATCAAAAGGTAGCTGAAAAATTCATTAAGACAACTAATTTCGGCGGCTTGTGCAAAGTGTCAATTTCATTACATCAAAACCTCAACTCAATCCTAAAACTAAAGGAACAATATTTGATAGAAATTTAATTCAAACACCAGAAGCAGAAATATTGGAAGATTTTCCAGGGCGTAATAGGCATATATAAATTCACGAAAAAAGTTAGCAGCAAGTCTGTTTACACTGGCTCAATTTTGCTTACATACAGTCCCAAAATATGTCGACATTGCGTGGTACAAACTCGGTGTTAGGGAATATTTTCCTAACCCAATGCGATGCAAAAGCTGCCAAAAGTTAGGACATACACTCAAGCACTGCAATAGTAATCCCATTTGCGCAGGTTGTAACCTTCCCCCCCACAACCCTTCTAACTGCACGCGCAGCATGTGCGTCAATTGTTTTGGTCCTCACCCTGCCTCTGCCAACTCTTGCCCAACATACCAACAGCAAAAAGAAATATTAAAAATTAAAACCCAAAACAAATGCGTATTTTTAAGCAAAATAATCCACTTAGTTGTGAAGCATCTTACGCCACTACCCTCTCTTCAAATCTTCATTCAAACCTTGACAAATCTAATATTCAAAATAACAAAACCAGTTCTACGCCCTTTTCCTCCTCCCCCTCTAATCATCCTCAACTCACAATTAACTATAATCTAACTACTGACTCTCAGAGCATAACAAAAGCACTGGTTCCACTAAACAACAGTACCTTCGACAACAACACTGATCAGCAAATATCAAAAACCTGTTCTAAGCCCGCCTCCCCACTTCCCGCAAATAACATCAAAATCAATAATCAACACTTAACCACCGACAACGACAATCAACTTATTGAGAGCACTGTTAACATTAGTAACAACAATAATCATAACAATGTCATATTAAATACTCCCGTCCTTCATTCTTCCTCTAATCCTCTCTCACAAATCTTCTCTTATCTAACACAAGATCAACTTAGCACAGAAAATATTCACTTATCAAACATAACTCCAAACTCAACCTCTAACGACTCTTAATTCACTATTTGCGATACACTGAGTGATTGTATTTTAATAGTGCACTGATAAGTTTTCTCTTAGTTGCTGTAATGCTGAACATTCTGCAATGGAATATTCATGGTTATTATAACAACTACTCGAACTTGGAAATTTTAATTAAAGAGCAATTACCAAAGATAATTTGTCTCCAAGAGACTCACTGTAAACATAGCTCAATGCCAACTATACCTAAACAATACAACGGTCATTTTCATAATTTTAGTTATAACACCTCTGCTAAGCAGGGTACAGTCTTACTGATTCACAAGAGCATACCATATAAACTTATCAACATTAATTCAAGTATTTCTGCCGTCGCAGCTGAAATAAATCTTAAAGTAAAATTCACTGTAATTTCTATTTACGTTCCCCCGCAACATAATCTTCTTACTTCTGAGCTTTTCAACATCATAAACGTAACTAACAACCCAGTGATAATAGTTGGCGATCTGAATGCGTGGAGCCCACTTTGAAGCTCACCAAATCAAAACCCCAAAGGAGTAATCATTGAAGACTTTCTTTTAGCATCCAATCTCTCTATCCTTAATGATGGTACGCCCACGCATTTCAGCACGCACAACTCGTTAACTCATATAGATTTGTCACTATGCTCTTCCCAACTTGTGCCAATATGCAACTGGTACGTTATTAATGATTTGCATAATAGTGACCACTTCCCCACAATAACATCGGTTACAATTGATCGGTATACTCTACACCGCACAATTCCACTTTTCAATACAGAAAAGGCTAAATGGTCACTGTTTCATGACAGGATTCTTGACTTGTCACTTCATTTCCCCCTTCCGATAACTTCAATGCCGAAGCCGCTCGTATTAAGAAGATAATACGCTCAGCAGCAAACAATTCTTTTCCCCGTACAACTTACAAACAATTTAGTAGGACTGTACCTTGGTGGTCCTCAGAGTTAAAAGCGTTACGAGATACTAAACAAAATGCTTGGAGAGCTTACAGACAGTCTTTCAGTTGTGACAATCTAATAGCATATAAAAAAGCAAACTCTGCATTTAATAAAGCTAAGAAAGAAGCCCGAAATATGGTTATCTGTAGTACTAGATTCCAGCATAAGAAGATACATCAAGCTACCTGTCTGTCTCCGGATCGAAAAACCACCAACCAGATCGATCATGTTGTGATAGACGGAAGACACGTCTCCAGTGTTTTAGATGTGCGTGCGCTCCGAGGTCCTAACATCGACTCGGACCACTATATTGTTGCAGCCAAAATTCGCACCCGCCTCTGTGCAGCAAAAAACGCACGCCAACAAACACAAGGAAGGTTCGACGTCGAGAAGCTGCAATCACAACAGACAGCCGAACGTTTTTCTACTCGGCTTGCACTCCTGCTCTCTGAGAGGACTCGTCAACAACTCGGTATAAGGGAACTGTGGGACGGCATCTCAAACTCCTTACGTACAGCTGCAACCGAAATCATTGGTTTTCGGAAAGTGCAAAAGAACAGCTGGTACGACGAGGAGTGCCGTGTCGCAGCGGAGAGAAAACAGGCTGCCTACCTCGTAACGTTACGATCGACCACAACACGTGCGGGATGGGATAGATACCGAGAGTTGAAGAGGGAAGCAAGACGCATTTGTAGACAAAAAAAGAAAGAGGCCGAAATGCGTGAGTACGAAGAGCTTGATAAGCTGGCCGACAGGGGTAATGCTCGAAAATTCTACGAAAAGATGCGGCGGCTTACAGAAGGTTTCAAGACCGGAGCATACTCTTGTAGAACCCCCAAAGGTGATCTAGTCACCAATGCCCAAAGCATACTTAAATTATGGAGGGAGCACTTCTCCAGCCTGCTGAATGGCAGTGAACGTACAACGCCAGGAGAAGGCGAACCCGATTCCCCAATCGATGACGATGGAGCAGACGTTCCCTTGCCCGACCATGAAGAGGTTCGAATAGCAATTGCCCGCCTGAAGAACAACAAAGCGGCAGGGGCCGACGGATTGCCAGCCGAGCTATTCAAACACGGCGGCGAAGAACTGGTAAGGAGCATGCATCAGCTTCTTTGTAAAATATGGTCGGACGAAAGCATGCCCAACGATTGGAATTTAAGTGTGCTGTGCCCAATCCATAAAAAAGGAGACCCCACAATCTGCGCCAACTACCGTGGGATTAGCCTCCTCAACATCGCATATAAGGTTCTGTCGAGCGTATTGTGTGAAAGATTAAAGCCCACCGTCAACAAACTGAGTGTGGCTTTAGACCTGGTAAATCAACCACCGACCAGATATTCACTATGCGCCAAATCTTGGAAAAGACCCGTGAAAGGAGAATCGACACACACCACCTCTTCGTCGATTTCAAAGCTGCTTTCGACAGCACGAAAAGGAGCTGCCTCTATGCCGCGATGTCTGAATTTGGTATCCCCGCAAAACTAATACGGCTGTGTAAACTGACGCTGAGCAACACTCAAAGCTCCGTCAGGATCGGGAAGGACCTCTCCGAGCCGTTCGATACCAAACGAGGTTTCAGACAAGGCGACTCCCTATCGTGCGACTTTTTCAACCTGCTTCTGGAGAAAATAGTTCGAGCTGCAGAACTCAACAGAGAAGGTACCATCTTCTATAAGAGTGTACAACTGCTGGCGTATGCCGATGATATTGATATCATCGGCCTCAACACCCGCGCCGTTAGTTCTGCTTTCTCCAGACTGGATAAGGAAGCAAAAGAAATGGGTCTGGCAGTGAACGAGGGCAAGACGAAATATCTCCTGTCATCAAACAAACAGTCGTCGCACTCGCGACTTGGCACTCACGTCACTGTTGACAGTCATAACTTTGAAGTTGTAGATAATTTCGTCTATCTTGGAACCAACAATGTCAGCCTGGAAATCCAACGCAGGATTACTCTTGCCAACAGGTGCTACTTTGGACTGAGTAGGCAATTGAAAAGTAAAGTCCTCTCTCGACGAACAAAAGCCAAACTCTATAAGTCGCTCATAATTCCCGTCCTGCTATACGGTGCAGAGGCTTGGACGATGACAACAACCGATGAGTCGACCTTAAGAGTTTTCGAGAGAAAAGTTCTGCGAAAGATTTATGGTCCTTTGCGCGTTGGCCACGGCGAATACCGCATTCGATGGAACGATGAGCTGTACGAGATATACGACGACATTGACATAGTTCAGCGAATTAAAAGACAGCGGCTACGCTGGCTAGGTCATGTTGTCCGGATGGATGAAAACACTCCAGCTCTGAAAGTATTCGACGCAGTACCCGCCGCGGGAAGCAGAGGAAGAGGAAGACTTCCACTCCGTTGGAAGGACCAAGTGGAGAAGGACCTGGCTTCGCTTGGAATATCCAATTGGCGCCAAGTAGCGAAGAGAAGAAACGACTGGCGCGCTGTTGTTGACTCGGCTATAATCGCGTAAGCGGTGCCTACGCCAGTAAAGAAGAAGAAGAAGAAGAAGAAAGAAGCTAAACAGCAAAGTTTCGCGGATTTCACCAGGAAAATTAATCGTACTACTCCCACACCAGTAATCTGGCAAAACGTGCGTAATTAGTACATACAATCGAAACGGCATCTAGCAGAGTTGCGGACCCCAAAGGAATCGCCGGAACCTTTGCTGGCTTCTGGTCTTCGAATTCTAATGAGGCAAACTTCTCCTCTACTTTTCGTTTAGCTAAAAGCACTTCCCTCGGCCAATCCGTAAATATTTGTTCTAACTACAAATTTCAAATGAATTAGACAACTGTTTAAAGTCATTCACTGGCACAACCCCTGGTCCCGACAAAATTTCGTATCCCATGCTTGTTAATACGCCAACCACCTTCAGAAAACGGCTTAACAATCTTTTCAACAATATCTTCGATACAGGTATTATCCCACATTTCTTTAAAACGGCTATGGTCATCCCAGTAAAGAAACCCAACAAAGATGCTCGGCTGGTAGATTCCTACCGCCCCATATTGTTGCTTGTTGTTAGTAAGCTACAAGAAAAAATGGTCTCAAAGAGGCTAATGTGGTATTTAATATCCTCAAAGGCACTTTCACTTAACCAATTCGGCTTTCGTCCAGGGACAAGCACGATGGATGCACTCTGTTATATCGATCATCTCATTTCAAAAAGCCTATCATCCAAAAGTCACCTTTCTGTTCTCTCAGTAGATTTCGAAAAGGCTTTCGATAGAGTGGGTGTTCACGTTGTTCTAAATAAGCTACTTGAACTCCAAATAGGCCCAAAAATGTACAATTATATTAAATATTTTCTGACATCGCGATCAATACGCAGCAGGGTAAATAGCACACACTCATCAATTCATCCACTTTTTAATAGGATACCTCAGGGATCTCCGCTTTCAACGACGTTGTTTTTGATCGCATTCGACGAGCTTAGCAAAACACTATGCGCCCAAAAGGGAATCAGCCATTGCTTCTTTGCGGACGATTTATACCTCACGTGCAACAGAAAGGACACTAAAGACACCCACACTAATTTTGCAAACGCGATATCATCAATAAGCTCTTGGTGTCAATATTCTGGAGGAAAGCTATCACTCGAAAAATGCAAGCATCTTCAGTTTTGTCGAAAACATCTTTGTGACCCCATTACAATTAGTATTAACAACTTCACTGTAGAAAATGTTAAACACCTAAAAATTCTAGGTATAACTTTTGATTGTAAGCATAATATTAAGGAACACTGTATTAATTTAAGATCTAGCCTAGTTGCCAGACTCAACCTCATAAAATACCTTTCCTCCAACAAAAGTCACATAGATACCAACTCCCTCCTCAATATCACGTTGCTCACATTTGCTCTCCAAAATTGACTATGGATTGGCAATTTATGGCCAATGCTCCAAAACCAACCTCCTTTGTATTAAGGGACCATATCATGCAGCCATAAGATGCAGCCTCAGAGCATTTAGAACCACGCGAACTGAAAATCTACTGGCCGAAAGCGGCTTTCTCACTATTGAAGACCGAATTCAATATGTACGATGCCGTCAAATCCAAATCATTTACTCGTCAAAAAACTCGGTCATGTATAGAGAGATCAAGTTACTAAAACAGCGAAAACGCAAGATGAAATTTTCATCCGCTCTTTCATGCATGCTTAATATAGCATCGGCAAGTGATATCCAACCGGCTCCACCTCCAACTTGGAATCAGCCTCCATGGCATTTGCAAAATAAGTCCTTCCTCGACGGTCTTACAGTTCATAGGAAGCAAAACACCAACGTAGTTACCTATAAGCAATTGTTCTACGAAATTACTGACCGATTCTTGAAGGAAAACTGGATCCTTCTTTTCACAGATGGTTTTGCAGTCGTCAACGCTATCGGAATCTTATTATCACAAGGAATCTTGCCAATGGTCGCAACAATTTTGGACGCAGAAATGCAGGCCATACTGTCTGCTCTTCTTCTAGTCAGAGCTTCTAAAAATAAATTTTATTATATGCACAGACAGCCTCTCGGCGTTTGAAGCCACTAAATATGCACGGAACTCTGCGGAACCTATTGTCGCCATACAGGAACTCATCATTCAACTAGAGAAAAGAGTCAAACTGATTTGGGATCCTGGATGCAGATACAGCTGCCAAATCAGCTATAAAAGCTACAGTTTTCACTTTCATGCCATTCTCAACCAAAGCAGTGGCGAAAAGTATTTCTAATACAGCATACCAACGATGTGCTATCAAATGGGCAAACTATTCCCACACGTATAAGACCTATAATCCAAACAGATCGAGGATCAGGCTCCCCACGACGACTACAACACACATGAACAAATGTTTCGTCCGCTTCAGATTAGGGCACACTAGTCTAACTCACGCTCATCTACTGGAAAACGAATCTCAACCAGCCTGTCAATTTTGTCGCAATGCTCCCTTAACCATTTCCCATATCCTCAAAGACTGTTCCCTTCTGACACATTACAGATCTTCCTTTTTTCCGAACCTCAACCCGTAAGACTTGCTAAGTACTCCAAGTGAGAAATATATTAAACTGTTATTTGAATTTTGTAAAACAATACATATTGATAACTTAATTTAAACTGTTATACACCTTAAGCCGATAGCCCTGGCAGCTAGTGCTTAATTAATTATAATTTCAATTGTAATTAATTTAAATAAATAAATAATTTCTATAAGCTTGAAAGTCGATAGCTTTCCTCTTTCTTACATACACTTTCTCCTATTCAGTATAAAATTGCAGAAAATGTATTTTATTTCTATTCATTTCATTTACTTTTCAGGTCGGAAGTCTATAATGCACAGTCTTCGATAATAATTGCAAGAAAATATTTAAGATTCCAAAACTTATTATTCTCGTTGCTCAAAATGTAAACAAAGAAAAAAATTTGAGAATTATTAATGTAAGCGCATAGAAAACACACCATGTCGGTCGAAACAACTACATATAATCCACAAATTAAGTTTTCAATATGCCTTCAATGTCGGTCCGAACACAGTAAAAAATGTATTGACTCCTGTGTTGCGGTCCATCACAGTTGAAATGCAATTTTTTACACTTGATAACCCGTCATGCAACATCTCAGAAAACGGAGATATGGTTTTTACTGATGAAGATCCGATAAATTAAATTACCAACAATAAATGTGTGGGCGCTACTGATTCCGTAAGTACTATTTGCAAAAGGATAATGATTATGAGTTTTAGGACAGTTTTCTCAATTCAAGATCACACTGCCAGACCCATTTGTTTTGCTTCCTTGTCCAGTCTGGAGATAGCAGAAGTAACGGCGCGGGTTTTGAGACCGATGATATCGACATCATCGGCATACGCCAGCAGCTGTACACTCTTATAAAAGATTGTACCTGCTCGATTAAGTTCTGCAGCTCGAATTATTTTCTCTAGGAACAGATAGGGAGTCGCCTTGTCTGAAACCAGAAATTTAGAATCGTTGGCCATGCTTTCCTCCGACCATATGCTACAAAGAATGTTTGAATATCTCAGCCGGAAATTGCTTTTCGAACTTCTTCGTGGTCGTGCAATGTAAAGTCTCTTCCATCGTCATCGATTGGAGAATCGGGTTCGACATCTCCTATGATTTCACTGCCATTCAGTAGGCTGGAGAAGTACTCCCTCTATAATTTTAGTATTCTCTGCGCATCGGTCACTAATTCATCTTAGGGGATTCTATAAGAGTATGCTCCGGTCGTGAACCCTTCCGTTAGTCGCCGCATTTTTTTCGTAGAATTTTCGAGCATTGACCCTATCAGCCAGCTTGTTAAGTTCTTTTTCTTTAAGGTCACGCATTTCGGCCCCTCTCTTTTTTTGTCCGCAAATGCGTCTCGTTTCCCTCTTCAGCTCTTGGAATCTATCCCATCCCGCACGTGTTGTGGTCGATTGTAACGTTGCGAAGTGGGCAGTCTGTTTTCTTTCCGCTGCGACACTCCTCAACTTACCAGTATTTCTTTTGCAATTTCCGAAAACCAATAGTTTCGTTGAAGTTGTACATAAGGAGCCTGAAATGCCGCTCCACAATTGAGCATCAAATGTCGATGTCTTACTTTTTTCCAAGACTCTGAACAGAAGGAACAAATAGTTTAACGTATGCGAAAGTGAACAATAACAAGTCGCTTACTTATTTGTTAACAAATACTCGTCTTGCAGGGTAGCAACCTTTTTTATTCTAAAATGTTTTCTAACATACAGTAGCTATGTACATACCCTAGTTCACATACTTTTTATTTTTTTTTTAATCATAACGCATCGTAAAATCATAAATTTTTAAATTTGCACTACGCTAATACAATTCTCAAGTATGTATGTGTCTGCTGCACAATCCGACAGCCCTTATATAGTAGATCATCACTCGAATATTCTGGCAACTACGAGGTTCACTGTCTAGTTAATTCTGACAATTTATCGTCGATTCGACCACGGTAGAGGATGAGTAGAGTAACTATCAGCTGATGTTATGTAAACAAAGGCACAGCTAAATGGTGCCACTGTAGAAACGTCAAGGGAAGTCCGGGGTTTTCTTAAAATTTATGGAAAAGTTGTCCCAAAAATATTGGATATATATAAAACTTTAATATTTTCAAAAGAAAATAGTTTTTTTTTAACATATTATATATTCTTAAATATGAGAACAATATAAGCAAATACATGATAAATTAAGTTTTTTATTTATACCTCTTTTTAACTGTGTTAAGTTAATAAATGTTCACCACAGAAAAATTTTACGAACAAATAAGCAACCGCCGAATAGTGGGGTCCAGATTATGCTCATTCACAGGCATATTTATATTTTTGCCGTCGCATTGCTAGGTAGGCTAAAATTAAACTTTATTTCAAAAGATTTACCATGTATTTTTTAATTCTTTTTTTTTTATAGAAGCAGCAGAGAAGCTGGTGTAGAACGTTTGATTATTTGTCTGCTTTAAACGGTAGTCCCAAACCAATGAGCTTTGTGCTTGAGGGTGGAAGCAACTTTTTGAAGAGCAAATACTACTTTGAGCACATTCGGATGTTACACAAGCTATTGTCAATTGCGCTAAGGATCCCGATAATTCTGGTCAGGTTTATCAAGCTGTTGGGTAGGTTTTGAGCAAAATTGAATTTACATAATGCTAAACACTCAATACCCACCTTGCAGACCAAAGCGTTACGAGATAAGCAAATTAATTGACTGGTTTCATCGTGTTATGCACAAAGATGAAAAATGAAAGGGATACCGTCATTAAGACATGCGTTGCGATCCTACCTTGCCATTGAAAACCAAGTTCACTGAGCTTATCTGTCCTGGACAACCTATTCGTGAACTACATATGAAATGTATCGATCGCGAATGTATTGCCGATGTCGTTTGGATGTACAATTGACCTCCATGGAAGAGCAAGTACCACGGAAATTGTGACCATATCGTGCTGCGCAATATTATGATGCCAAATTGGGAGAAACCAAAACCGATAGGACATCGGGAAGAACTACGTATGTTCTTTACATCAAGTGAATTATGTCTTTACATCTAGCGAATTATGATCGATTATGAACGATGTGGAAATTGATAATTAAACTTAAAAAAAAAAACAAATAAATGTAATTTGGTTAACAATGAACCACTATTATAAATTAAGGAATTTGAGTTGAGTTAATTTCAGATGAAATATATTTCGAACAATCGGTGTATTTGTATAAACAACGTCAAACTATGTCTTGCCTAGAAATCTTATATTCACGTAGCTGTGTTAGTACTTTCTTAAAAAAGTGAATATTAAACTAAGTTTTTATAACGTTTGAACTGAAATTAATCATCTTTTAATTATTCGTAATCGGCCCCATGCGTCGACATACCCCGACGTTTTTGGTCCTTCGAGCCGGATAATTAAAAGAAAAAGTCTTCGTGGGAATTTTACCAACAACAACATCGTTGAAATTCCCGAACCAAACCCAAAAGTTCAAAGAATACACCCAACAAAGAAAAAGCTTGCATGCTAAACCAACAAATACCCCAACAAGTAATTAAAAACAAAAACAACCCCAAATTAACAAAAACCAGAAAAAAGCTATAAGTGCGACCCATATTTTTTCTACATAATAACATAAAGTGCAAATCATATTTGTTAAAAAATACCCAAATGTCAAATTGTGTCCTTAAGAAGACTTAAGCATAATTTATTTGTTTTATTGGGTTGAGAAAAATTTGGTTTGCACTATTTAATTGTATGTATATACACACATCATCTTCTCAATTGGCGTTGACACCGCTTACGCGATTATAGCCGAGTCGATTACAGCACCCAGTCGTTTCTTCTTTTCGCTACGTGGCAATTGGATATCCCAAGCGAAGTCAGGTCCTTCTCCACTTGGTCCTTCCAAAGGAGTGGAGGTCTTCCTCTTCCTCTGCTTCCCCCGGCGGGTACTGCATCGAATACTTTCAGAGCTGGAGTGTTTGCGTTTATCCGGGCAACATGACCTAGCCAGCGTAGCCGCTGTCTTTTAATTCGCTAAACTATATCAATGTCGTCGTATATCTCGTACAGCTCATCGTTCCATCGAATGCGATATTCGCCGTGGCCAACGCGCAAAGGACCATAAATCTTTCGCAGAACTTTTCTCTCGAAAACTCTTAAGGACGACTCGTCGGTTGTTGTCATCGTCCAAGCCTCTGCACCATATAGCAGGACGGGAATTATAAGCGACTTATAGAGTTTGGTTTTTGTTCGTCGAGAGAGGACTTGACTTTTCAATTGCCTACTCAGTCCGAAGTAGCGCCTGTTGGCAAGAGTAATCCTGCGTTGGATTTCCAGGCTGACCTTGTTGGTGGTGTTTACGCTGGTTCCAAGATAGACGAAATTATCTACAACTTCAAAGTTATGACTGTCAACAGTGATGTGAGAGCCAAGTCGCGAGTGCGACAACTGTTTGTTTGATGACAGGAGATATTTCGTCTTGCCCTCGTTCACTGCCAGACCCATTTGCGTTGCTTCCTTGTTCAGTCTGGAGAAAGTAGAACTAACGGCGCGGGTGTTGAGACCGATGATATCAATATCATCGGCATACGCCAGCAGCTGTACACTCTTATAAAAGATTGTATCTGCTCGATTAAGTTCTGCAGCTCGAATAATTTTCTCCAGCAGCAGATTGAAGAAGTCGCATGACAGGGAGTCGCCTTGTCTGAAACCTCGTTTGGTATCGAACGGCTCGGAGAGGTCCTTCCCGATCCTAACGGAGCTTTTCATGTTGCTCAACGTCAGTTTACACAGCCGTATTAGTTTTGCGGGGATACCAAATTCAGACATCGTGGCATAAAGGCAGCTCCCTTTCGTGCTGTCGAAAGCAGCTTTGAAATCGACGAATAGGTGGTGAGTGTTGATTCTCCTTTCACGGGTCTTTTCCAAGATTTGACGCATGGTGAATATCTGGTCGGTTGTTGATTTACCAGGTCTGAAGCCACACTGATAAGGTCCAATCAGTTTGTTGACGGTGGGCTTTAATCCTTCTTACAATACGATCGATAGAACTTTATATTTGATGTTGAGGAGGCTTATCCCACGGTAGTTGGCGCAGATTTTTGGGTCTCCCTTTTTATGGATTGGGCATAGCACACTTAAATTCCAATCGTTGGGCATGCTTTCGTCCGACCATACTTTACAAAGTTCCTGATGCATGCTCCTTACCAGTTCTTCGCCGCCGTGTTTGAATAGCTTAGCCGGCAATCCATCGGCCCCCGCCGCTTTGTTGTTCTTCAGGCGGTTAATTGCTATTCGAACTTCTTCCTGGTCGGGCAAGGGAACGTCTGCTCCATCGTCTTCGATTGGGGAATCGGGTTCGCCTTCTCCTGGCGTTGTACGTTCACTGCCATTGAGCAGGCTGGAGAAGTGTTCCCTCCATAATTTAAGTATGCTTTGGGCATCGGTGACTAGATCACCTTTGGGGGTTCTACAAGAGTATGCTCCGGTCTTGAAACCTTCTGTAAGCCGCCGCATTTTTTCGTAGAATTTTTGAGCATTACCCCTGTCGGCCAGCTTATCAAGCTCTTCGTACTCACGCATTTCGGCCTCTTTCTTTTTCTTTCTGCAAATGCGTCTCGCTTCCCTCTTCAACTCTCGGTATCTATCCCATCCCGCACGTAGTGGTGTCGATCGTAACGTTGAGAGATAGGCAGCCTGTTTTCTCTCCGCTGCGACACGTCAATCTTCGTCGTACCAGCTGTTCTTTTGCACTTTCCGAAAACCAATGGTTTAGGTTGCAGCTGTAAGTAAGGAGTTTGAAATGCCGTCCCACAGTTCCCTTATACCGAGTTGTTGACGAGTGCTCTCAGAGAGCAGAAGTGCAAGCCGAGTAGAAAATCGTTCTGCTTTCTGTTGTGATTGCAGCTTCTCGACGTCGAACCTTCCTTGTGTTTGTTGACGTGCGTTTTTTGCTGCACAGAGGCGGGTGCGAATCTTGGCTGCAATAAGATAGTGGTCCGAGTCGATATCAGGACCTCGGAGCGTACGCACGTCTAGAACCTGGAGACGTGTTTTCCATCTATCACAACATGATCGATCTGGTTGGTGGCTTTTCGATCCGGAAACAGTCAGGTAGCTTGATGTATTTTCTTGTGCTGGAATCTAGTACCACAGATAACCATATTTCGGGCCCCGGCGAAGTCGATCAGTCTCAACCCATTTGGGGATGTTTCGTCGTGGAGGCTAAATTTACCGACTGTAGTGCCAAAGATACCTTCTTTTCCCACCCTGGCGTTAAAGCCGCCAAGCACGATTTTGACATCGTGGCGGGGGCAGCGCTCATAGGTGTGCTCCAAGCGCTCATAAAAGTCATCTTTGGTCACATCGTCCTTCTCTTCCGTCGGGGCGTGGGCGCAAATCAGCGATATGTTGAAAAACCTCGCTTTGATGCGGATTGTGGCTAGACGTTCATTCACCGGAGTGAATGATAGTACACGGCGACGGAGTCTCTCTCCCACCACGAATCCCACACCAAACTTGCGCTCCTTTATATGGCCACTGTAGTAAATGCCACAAGGACCTACTTGTTTCTGTCCTTGTCTCGTCCATCATATTTCTTGGACGGCGGTGATATCAGCCCTTATTTTCACGAAGACATCAACCAGCTGGGCAGCGGCACCTTCCCAATTAAGGGACCGGACATTCCAGGGGCATGCCTTTAATTCGTAGTCCTTATGTCGTTTGCCATGGTCGTCATAAAAGGGGGGTCACTCATCCGAGGCTGTTGTTGTTTTTTCATTGGTATGATGTTTTACGTGGTGGGTCCCAAACCCGACGCACAACCCTGCGGAGAGGATTTTTTGCGTTCTCACTTTAGCTCGCCTTCAAACGGATGTTCTTAGGCTACCTAGAAGATACTTGGTCAAAGACCGGAAGTCGTGAGCTACTTGAGTCATATGTAAAAGAATCGTTTCTGGCCATTCCCAAGTGAATGGCGATCAGAGAACTTTCCTCACTTGCGTGAACTTCTACTTATGATTCCATCCGATACAAGCATATTTACATATATTTACCCAAGAGAAGAAGTGCAATAATAAAATATATGCATATTATATTTTGCCGTCGGCTATTGCATTCTTCTCGTTGAATTACATACATATATACTTAAATAAATATGCAACCGCTACATATCTACATACGAATAGCGCACCCATTCGCTTATATTTGTTGGTGACGAAAATTGCTAGCGAACAGCACGTCAAAAGACAAATACCCATTGGGAAATTAAAAAGGTGACCCAGTAGGGAAAAATACAAAACCCTGCAAAAATTTAATTTATCGATTTTTTCTACGATTCATCGGAATTTAATAATTTCCCATAAATATTAACAATCGGACCCCATCGAGATAAAAGCAAGAAAATTAATTTGAAATTTTTAAAATAAATAAATCACTATACAAAAGATTTTAAAATTTTTTTTCTTAAATTTTCGTAACTCTACGACTCTTAGTTTTCTCGTTCAACTCAAAGATCAAATATATCTTACCCAAAAATGGAAATGGAAGATTACAAAATCACAACAACGGATTTAAATGAATTCGTGGAAGACCATCTTCAGACCCAAAGTAAAGATGAATCGGTCTATACCCTAGAAATTAAAAGGGACGAACTAATTCGCTTCATGAAAAAGCAAAGCGCTCATACGATGCGATTAGAAGAATTTCTCGAGAAAGTCATGAAACCATCGATTTCTTTAAAGTGAAAGAAAAATACAGAAAATGTTACCAAATGTACCTCTCTTGCTTAGCTTCCATCAACGAAGATGTAGATACGCGTAAAACGCAGGTGTCGACCCAACCCATTAAGGAAATGACTTCAGAAGGCACAATGATGGATTTCGCTCCTGCAGTTCACCTTCCACCATGCGACACCGACATCTTTTACGTAGATTACACAACTTGGCCCACCTTTCGGGATATGTTTACAGCCCTGTATATCCGTAACACAAGGATTAATATTGTTGAAAGACTCTTTCACCTTACTCAGAAGATCCGAGGAGAAGCAAGAGAGGTTATACAAAACGCACACCTAACAAACGATGGTTTCATACTTGCCTGGAAAAATTTAGTCAACCAATACGAAAATAAGAGGTTGCAGGTAAACACCCAATTAGAGACCCTTTTCAACCTACCCCAAGTAACTCAAGAAACAGGTTGTGCTATAAAAATCTTCAACGTTCGGTTAATAACGTTTTAACCAATTTAAATAATCTTGAGATTGACACGAACAGCTGGGATCCGATATTAATATATCTTTGTAGTTCAAAACTACCTAAACAAACTCTTGAAACTTTTGAATATACCCTAGCAGATATTTCAGATATACCAACGTGGTCAAATTTCGACAGTTTTTTAACCCACAAATACAAAACTTTCGAATCTGTAGGAAATTTCAAAGCTTCAGTAGCAAAATTACCCCCATTCCACACCAGTACAGTTAAAAGAACAGATAAAAAGAAATATAACACTTTTCATGCAAACGTGGCTGAAACGCCAATTGCTAGACCCTCTAACACCCAAAGGAATAATAATTTCAACTTTACTCAACAAAATATAGATACAGAAAGCTGTAAGCTCTGCAAAAAGCAGCACCCTATTCGTGAATGTCCCAAATTTCTCGCAATGAATGTAGAGTCACGTATCTCCACAATCAAAAAATATGTATGTATATTGCTATAACTGCTTGGCCATAACACATAGCTCCATGAACTGTGTGAGTAAATTCTCGTGTCGTAAGTGTCACAAAAAACACAATACTCTGATACACAGAGAAGCCAGCTTTCGACCTGAGTCCACTCCGGAAATACAAAACGTCACTAGTTCGAACCCTGAAAACGCTTCAAGTACCGCACTACCCACCCAAAGCACAAATACAAATCGGCAATCCTACACAACAACTATACAGTCCACTAAATCATCAACCCAAGACCCACCCAACCCAATAGAACATAATGGACAGCGATACTCCGCGAGAGCTCTTATTGATTCAGGATCGGAAGCCACATTTATATCTCGAAGGCTTCAGAGAAGTTTGGATATACTCACCCACTCTGTATCAGCCCAAGTGACCGGACTAAACAATGCAGTTTCAGCAACACCAACGAATATTTGTGAAATCACGCTTTGCTAATGAATTAAACACAAATTATAAGCTATCAGCACAGGCATTTATACTGAATAGCCTAACCGATAATTTACCTTCATACCCCATAGATCCAAAGCAGTGTCTTAAAACTCTTGGATTCAAGTTAGCCGACACCCAATTTAACAAATCCAGGCCCGTGGATGTACTAATCGGTAGTGATACATATCCAAGTATTTTACTCAATGGAGTAAAGAGAAACATACTAGGTTCACTCTTAGCTCAAGAGACAGAATTCGGATGGATATTGTCCGGACCCATAACCCAACCTCTCAAAATTCCGCCAAAGTATCATATCACAATAAAGTGAACCCCGAGAATCCACTCACACGTTTTTGGGAGGTGGAGGAAAATCCAAAGGAATCCGTAGTTTTCAAATCAGATCAAATTTGTGAGGAAATTTTTCAAAAAACTACCCGTCGTAATTCAGATGGGCGCTACATAGTAACCCTACCCCTCAAAAACCCGACAATATTGATATCGCATACTCTAGACATATAGCCTTGGCCCAATTCCTCCGAAATGAACGAGCTTTACTTAAAAAACCCGAAGTGAAAGCAGAATATGAGAAAGCAATAATGGAATATTTGGAACTCGGACAAATGAAGAAAGTAGAATTGGACCCTTCTCGTAAAGCGACCCAATATTACTTACCACACCACGCAGTCTTTAAACAGGACCGTATAACCACGAAATTGCGTGTGGTATTTAATGCATCGTGGTGGGAGAGAGACTCCGTTGCCGAGTACTATCATTCACTCCGGAGAATGAACGTCTAGCCACAATCCGCATCAAAGCGAGATTCTTCAACATATCGCTGATTTGCGCCCACGCCCCGACGGAAGAGAAGGACGATGTGACCAAAGATGCCTTTTATGAGTGCTTGGAGCGCACTTATGAGAGATGCCCCCGCCACGATGTCAAAATCGTGCTTGGCGACTTCAACGCCAGGGTGGGCAAAGAAGGTATCTTTGGCACTACAGTCGGTAAATTTAGCCTCCACGACGAAACATCCCCAAATGGGTTCAGGCTGATCGACTTCGCCGGGGCCCGAAATATGGTTATCCGTGGTACCAGATTCCAGCATAAGAAGATACATCAAGCTACCTGGCTGTCTTCGGATCGAAAAACCACCAACCAGATCGATCATGTTGTGATAGACGGAAGACACGTCTCCAGTGTTTTAGATGTGCGTGCGCTCCGAGGTCCTAACATCGACTCGGACCACTATATTGTTGCAGCCAAAATTCGCACCCGCCTCTGTGCTGCAAAAAACTCACGCCAACAAACACAAGGAAGGTTCGACGTCGAGAAGCTGCAATCACAACAGACAGCCGAAAGATTTTCCACTCGGCTTGCACTCCTGCTCTCTGAGAGCACTCGTCAACAACTCGGTATAAGGGAACTGTGGGACGGCATTTCAAACTCCTTACGTACAGCTGCAACCGAAACCATTGGTTTTCGGAAAGTGCAAGAGAACAGCTGGTACGACGAGGAGTGCCGTGTCGCAGCGGAGAGAAAACAGGCTGCCTACCTCGCAACGTTACGATCGACCACAACACGTGCGGGATGGGAGAGATACCGAGAGTTGAAGAGGGAAGCGAGACGTATTTGCAGACAGAAGAAGAAAGAGACCGAAATTCGTGAGTACGAACAGCTTGATAAGCTGGCCGACAGGGATAATGCTCAAAAATTCTACGAAAAAATGCGGCGGCTTACAGAAGGTTTCAAGACCGGAGCATACTCTTGTAGAACCCCCAAAGGTGATCTAGCCACCGATGCCCAGAGCATACTTACACTTCTCCAGCCTGCTGAATGGCAGTGAACACATAACACCAGGAGGAGGCGAACCCGATTCCCCAATCGATGATGATGGAGCAGACGTTCCATTACCTGGCCATGAAAAAGTTCGAATAGCAGTTGCCCGCCTGAAGAACAACAAAGCGGCAGGGGCCGACGGATTGTCGGCCGAGCTATTCAAACACGGCGGCGAAGAACTGATAAGGAGCATGCATCAGCTTCTTTGCAAAATATGGTCGGACGAAAGCATGCCCAACGATTGGAATCTAAGTGTGCTATGCCCAATCCATAAAAAAGGAGACCCCACAATCTGCGCCACCTACCGTGGGAAAAGCCTCCTCAAGATCGCGTACAAGGTTCTATCGAGCGTATTGTGTGAAAGATTAAAGCCCACCGTCAACAAACTGATTGGACCTTATCAGTGTGGCTTCAGACCTGGTAAATCAACAACCGACCAGATATTCACCATGCGTCAAATCTTGGAAAAGACCCGTGAAAGGAGAATCAACACTCACCACCTATTCGTCGATTTCAAAGCTGCTTTCGACAGCACGAAAGGGAGCTGCCTTTATGCCACGATGTCTGAATTTGGTATCCCCGCAAAACTAATACGGCTGTGTAAACTGACGTTGAGCAACATGAAAAGCTCCGTTAGGATCGGGAAGGACCTCTCCGAGCCGTTCGATACCAAACGAGGTTTCAGACAAGGCGACTCCCTGTCATGCGACTTCTTCAATCTGCTGCTGGAGAAAATTATTCGAGCTGCAGAACTTAATCGAGCAGATACAATCTTTTATAAGAGTGTACAGCTGCTGGCGTATGCCGATGATATCGATATCATCGGTCTCAACACCCGCGCCGTTAGTTCTACTTTCTCCAGACTGAACAAGGAAGCAACGCAAATGGGTCTGGCAGTGAACGAGGGCAAGACGAAATATCTCCTGTCATCAAACAAACAGTTGTCGCACTCGCGACTTGGCTCTCACATCACTGTTGACAGTCATAACTTTGAAGTTGTAGATAATTTCGTCTATCTTGGAACCAGCGTAAACACCACCAACAATGTCAGCCTGGAAATCCAACGCAGGATTACTCTTGCCAACAGGCGCTACTTCGGACTGAGTAGGCAATTGAAAAGTCAAGTCCTCTCTCGACGAACAAAAGCCAAACTCTATAAGTCGCTCATAATTCCCGTCCTGCTATATGGTGCAGAGGCTTGGACGATGCCAACAACCGATGAGTCGACGTTGCGAGTTTTCGAGAGAAAAGTTCTGCGAAAGATTTATGGTCCTTTGCGCGTTGGCCACGGCGAATATCGCATTCGATGGAACGATGAGCTGTACGAGATATAACGACATTGACATAGTTCAGCGAATTAAAAGACAGCGGCTACGCTGGCTAGTTCATGTTGTCCGGATGGATGAAAACACTCCAGCTCTGAAAGTATTCGACGCAGTACCCGCCGCGGGAAGCAGGGGAAGAGGAAGACCTACACTCCGTTGGAAGGACCAAGTGGAGAAGGACCTAGCCTCGCTTGGAATATCCATTTGGCGCCACGTAGTGAAGAGAAGAAACGACTGGCGCGCTGTTGTTGACTCGACTATAATCGCGTAAGCGGTGTCTACGCCAGTAAAGAAGAAGATTTAATGCATCTTGCCCCACGTCAAATCACAAAAGCTTGAATGACGTCTTACATATCGGGCCTACTTTACAGAAAGACCTTGTTATTCTGATCACAAATTGGCGATTCTTCCAATTCGTTTTTAGTGCGGATATTCAAAAAATGAACCGGCAAATACTCGTAGACCCTATTCATACTCGGTTCCAAAGGATACTATTTAGGAAGTCCCCGGAAGACACAATAGAAGACTTCGAATTGCAAACAGTCACGTTCGGCATAAATTGTGCTCCGTATCTAGCGATCCGTACCCTCATGAAGCAAGCCGATGATGTAGAAGAAACCCACCCATTAGCATCCAAAATACTTCGCCAGGAAATGTATGTAGACGATGTTTTAGCTGAAACTCTTGACCTAACCACGGCAAAGTCAGCACGTGATGAACTCATTTCTGTTCTAAAGTCCCCAGGATTCGCTCTGCGAAAATGGACCTCAAATGACCCACACATTCTGAAAGGACTTCCACAGGATCATCTTTTAGAAACGGAAATACTCAACCTTTTGGAACGCGAAAACACCAAAACTCTAGGTATTCGATGGAACTCCAAAAAGGATTCATTTTTCTTTCTCGTCACCCCAATGGAGAAAAATCCCACACACCCCAAACGTGAAGTTTTATCAGCCATAGCAAAATTGCTTGACCCAGCCGGTTGGCTTAATCCAATAATAATTACGGCAAAAATAAGTATGCAACAAATATGGCTAGATAAAACTGACTGAGATGAAAGCCTGAAGCCCCTCACCCTTCATCGATGGAGCAGTTTCGTAAAAGATTACGAAAACATAAATAAAATTGAAATACCCAGATGGACCCATTTTAACCCATTAGCCACCATTGAATTCCACGGTTTCTCTGATGCTTCAGAAAAAGCATATGCCGCGACACTTTACATAAGGGATTTAGTTGGACATAAAATATGGACAACGCTCTTAGTGTCAAAAACAAGAGTTGCTCCCATTAAAACCATATCCCGACCCAGGTTGGAATTCTATAAAAATTATTTTTGGACTGACTCAACCATAGTTCTCGCTTGGTTAAACAAACCACCCTGTTAATGGACCACTTTCGTTTCTCATCGAGTAGCTGCAATCACAAAGAAAGTGGGAGTCGATAATTGGAACCATGTGGAAAGCCAAGACAATCCCGCAGACTTAGCAAGCCGAGGATGTACACCCATCGATCTATTGAATTGCAACCTTTGGTGGCATGGACTCCAATGGCTACAACATGAAAGGGAGCATTTTCCAGCTTCGGAGAAAACATACAACACTACCGTGGAATTCAAACCCGTTAAGACGTTTGCGATAACCACTCAAAAGGATATACTCGAAAGGTTTTCCTCATTGCGCAAATGCCTCACCAAGGAGGCGAGAAAGTGATTACTCAAACCACGAAATAACCCCGGAAGAGTTCAAAACAACCCGAATGAAGTTAATTATTCACACCCAAAAAACACATTTCCGAGAAGAATATGATGCATTGACCCGTAAAACCCAAATACACAAAAAAAGTTCATTACTGACTTTAAATCCGTTCATTGACCCTAAAGAGGTTATGCGAAGTGACGGAAGATTAACCAATTCCGCAGCGCTATCATATAATGAGCGTCACCCTATCTTATTACCCGATAATAGTCGTACATCAAAATTACTAACTCAATTCACCCATTTAGCAACGTTACACGGCGGATATCAGCTAGTTCTTCGACTCCTATGGACAGAATTCTGGATACCCAAACAATAATTCATCAATGCAAAACGTGCATCATACATAACAAAACTCAAGAAACCCAAATAATGGCAGGTCTTCCAAATAAAAGAACTGTCCTTACCCGTCCATTTCCTGCCACTGGTATCGACTAAGCAGACCCTGTTACCCACATTGAAGATCCGTTTGAGGTGCGATGGTGAATGGTATAAAGTTCGAGCCATTTTGAACCCTACCCTTAAAATTACAAATATAGCAGCCAAACTCATCAAAAAATTTAAACTGCCGATTACATACCTCAATAAAATTACAAATATAGCGGCCGAACTCATCAAAAAATTAAAACTGCCGATTACATACCTCAATACTTATCGTATTTGTAGCATAAAAATTAGCTCAAATAATGATAAGTTTTGTTTGGAATGTAACGCAGTTATAACACACAAGTTACCCAAAAACCATATGAGCGAGGCTTAAGTGACGATGTGCAAATGCGCTTTGAACACTTAGTCCTCGCTGACCCTCAATTCCTTTGGCTGGACCCTTACTCTGGCACCATCCAACCCTAGGTTATACGTACTGCTGATAATTACTCAAAAAATTTAAATTTTTTTCAATACCCAATCAATTACCCTATTAATACTAAAATTATTTCGCAGATTCTGCAAGGTGGCCGGGATGTTTAATCCAAACAAATACTCTTCTGCATTACTCCCACAAATTACACAAACTAATAGAGGCGTAATGCAGAGGAATATCAACCGCCTCAACTTCACTCACCAGACGAAAGAAGGAGAAACAAAAAGATCACACTTTTCCCGCCAACAGTACAAGCAATCAACAAGTGAATACGGAAAACAAAGTGCGCCATCCCACGATACAATAAAACATATTTACACAATTTCTTCCACGATAACAAGTGATATCGAAGTGAACACGGAGACTCATAACAAATGAAGTGAAATTAAATAAGTGATAAAACAAACAAAGTGAACACTTATTACACAATTGAATATTAAACTAAGTTTTTATAACGTTTGAACTGAAACTAATCATCTTTTAACTATTCGTAATCGGCCCCATACGTCGACATACCCCGAAAAGTAACAAAAACAATTAATTTGGAAAAAAAATACTGTATAATAAATACATATAGTATATAATAATATTTAATATGTATGCCAACAGTGGAGATCTATCAAAAGCCTCAAAAATTTCAAATGACATGTGGGTCCTATCAATAAAAAATGCAGAATGTGCCTAATAGCAAGAATATACGAGTGTGCATCCCTATCGTAATATTTAATTGATCACTTCAAAATGTCTACATTAAATTATGTTAATAGATTAGAACTCGGACAACCAATAAAGATTTTTTTCAGACAAACACCCACACAAGGGACTTCAGACAAATTTTACATTTGTGCAACACATAAAATTTCACATGCTTGAAATCAGTTGTGCTTCTCTGTTTGTTAAAAAAATTTATTGAAAAATGCGTTCTTATCCTATTGAAAAGGCATTTAAGAACGCCTGGCTGAAAATTAGCACAGCAATAAAACGGCTCTGTGTGCCAATTTTTTCAAATAAACATTTTGAAAACCCACGGATATGACAGCAAGAATCACAATTCTGGCAAAATCTTTCCTCTAATTTTTCGAGAAAGTTTATAAAGTCTGTAGGTGGTTTGACCAGACTGCAGTCATTATATTCTTTTTCCATAGAAAAAAGAAAACGAGAATCAGTTTCTTCTTCGAAATGAGGTATAGGTAGTTGTATGAACTATGAAGTTTTAAAAACTTTGAATACATGTAGCCGCAAAAATAAACAAATGAATTTTGGTTTAGGAAAAAACTTTCACTCAATTCAGTTTCCGCGATTTCAAAATTTTGAAGTGGTTCTAAAGGTGGTCTTGGTAAACTTTGAAAGGTTATTTATTATTTATTAATCAAAGCGTCGTTGCAAATACTTTGAAGGGCACTAGCACTGAGAGCTTCCCATTCTTCCCTAGGCAAAGGTTCGCAATTTCCCTTAGTCACATAGTTAACAGTCCTAAGGCCCCAGGATTTTCGGAAAAGACATGAGAACATGTACGGAGTAGTTCTCACGTTATTTATATTATATTGATTACTCATAGTGTGTATTATACATATTATTTGTGCTTCAAATTGAAATTTTTATTATCAAGGGGCACATCTGTGTGAAGTTTTGAATAAATTAATTTTTTGTTCTCTCATATTTTGATTACTTATACTTTTGAATTTAAAATAATATTTTTTTTTTAATTTTCTTGTACTATAGTTAAATAAAAAATATATTAAAAAATTAATTATAAAATCGCTAAATAGGAAGTTTTATACGCAAAATACATAATTAATGAATTATCGTAAACTCTGCGAAATAAGCAATAATTTCTTGTTTAATTCTAAATCCGAAAAACACGGTAGCGTAGATATTTTTGCACGGTCACTCAAGATGTGCTCCTTAAAGTCTGAGGCTTATAAGTGTTTCTTTATACACTTATAGTTTTTTTTTTATTTTTAACATTTAATTATTAATTCAAACCGAATATCTATAATATTATATTATTAATATTATTATTAATTATTCATAATAAACCCGGAATACGAGGATTGCAGTACACACATTCATATCCATCTTTCACTGAATATTATAAATCAATAAAATAATATTATAAATGTGATAGAAAGTATGCATGCATTCACAATGCCAAAAAAAAAATATAATACAGATGAACTTCCACAACTCAAACTTCTACAACTCTCCATAATTTGGACTCTTGAATTAGCAATAGATATCAAATTGTATACAAAGTTCCTGTCATAACTCGAAGTTTTTTTGTGGATTATGGTGATTCGAGTTAAGAAAATTCAACTGTAATTATAATTCTCAGTAAAATTCTTAAGGGCCATTTTCTTATTGTCTGGTTAACAGCCATTTGTTAGTAAAGTACTGGTAACTTAGCCGAGATCCCTTCTTTCGGTAAAGAACTTCTTTTTCACTAGAACTGACAGATGTTATTAACCTAACTGAGAAAACAGCCTTAAATTCGTTATTTTTTCCATTGACATTTATAAGTATGAACATATTCAAAATACACTAGCACAATCTCCTTGATTCTTATACCAACAAAAACGTGTTCACCTTTATTCGTTAATGAATTTTTCACTGTATTGAATTGTTTATTATATACGCACCCAATATGCAAAATAACGAATGATCAAAAAATTTGAAATTGAGTGTTTCATTGAATTCGATCCACCACTTCAAGTTACATACATATGAGTACATATATCCAACATTTTAAGGTTCTGCTATCTGACAAAATCCAGTTTTAAATAATATTTAAATTTAATTTCACTAGTCTTATATATAAAAATAAAAAGTTATTTTGGTATGTCCAACGTATGTATGGTAACGTCCAAAACGCAGCACGAAATAATGTAAAAATTTGCACAATTATTTGTTTAACTCCGTCGATTTTGCATAATCATTTGATGATTACAAATATAAATAAGAAAATAAAATTAAATATTCTACTTACCTGGGCATTTCTCTCCCCAGGAAATTTGTGCAGACGTATCGAGCCTTTACACTTCAACACACACTTGCGAGGCATTTTCCTTCTTTAAACAAATTTCAATTAGTATTTGGCTATAATTTAACTTATAGAATACTAACCTGTCGATCGAACTGAACGGGAACGGGAAAGAAATTGATGTGTGAAAATAACAATAAAGTAATAATTGAAAACTTAAAGAACTTACTTTTAAAATACACAGTCCGTCCATTTAAATATTTTCAAATATTATGCCAGTATTGCTATTAAGCATAGCAAAATAGTGTTGCGTAAGCTGGTTTAAACTCCTTTTTACCACTATATAGATATGACAAATTCAAAAAATAATTTCTTTAAGAATCCTTTTTATTTAAAAACTTAGCTCAGAACTAAAAAATAATATGGTACATCCGTTAGGATGGTCAAACACTCTATTGGAAACGAGTAGGATTCCTGATGGATGGCGTATAGCTAAATTCTGACTTGTAAAACGTGTATGTAGTTTGTGATTACAAAAATGTATACTTAAAATATAGGAAAAATTGCTATTATAATTATCTCTTGATTCATATTACAATAAAAAATTGTGTTTTGCTGTTCAGACGAATTATTATGATATGTAATATCAAACTTTTCCACAATAGTTATCTCTTATGGTCCACTTATTATCAAATATAATTTTTAATTTGTCCATGAATAAGTTAACTAAAACGCTTAAAAATATATAGCATATTTATCTATATCATGAAGGTATAATTAACTTTTTCGATAACAGCTATAAACTTTACTCTATAACAAAAATTGAAAATAGTATTTGTAAATGAACAAATATAGTACTATACTTAAATTTATAATTTAATATTATAGCTTTTTCGCTTTCTGCAACTCGTTTTGACCTTTCGACACTCCAGTCATTTGTATGCTGACTATTGCATGAAATGAACTGTTACTTCAGTAGTGTGGCCAGGGAATGTAAAAACATAGAGAAGGTGCAAATTTAATTCTGTGTGATGTTCGATTTGACGGCCAACAGAGCTAATAAACTTGTAATAAGAAATTTACCATTATCGCTGCTATTTAGCAGAAATGATCACGTTCAATGGCAGAAATATATGTAAATGACTGACTTCATCCGAGAATAAATAAAGAGAAATGCTTTGAACAAAAATTTTAATTTTTTTTTACAAAATCGGGAAAAATTAGTTAAAAAATAATTTTAAATAAATTAATGTTTTAAATAAATTATACATACATATTTCGACTGTTACAAGATGAAGATGCGCCAAATGAACTTATATGCGCTCATATAAACACGTTTTGGGTCATTCTTTGCATTTCTTCAAAAAAAAAATTGATGACTTTCACATATGCATATTCCCTTATCATATCTACATTTGCACCAATAGAATTTCCATGCATATACATACATATGTATATTATTTGTTTTGTACATTTGTCTGTATGTTTACGAAAGCAAGTGCGAGCCACATACATATGTAAATACATTCGTAACAACAAGTGTCGCACGCATCTTTCGCATCTCCGTTATCACGGACAACCAATGGCCGAAACTCACGCTTTGTCAAAGAGTCAAGTGCTGAACACAATGACAGCGACAGACTGCGAACGATATCTGTCAAATATTAAAATACTCACGTTCTTATGGAACAGTTATTCTGACAGCTGCACGACTACACGACTGCAGGCCGACGGTTGTCGCTCTCGCTAACTTCAATATATTCCCATATTTGCCAACGACAGAAGAGTTGACAGTAGAATTGAAGGTAGAGAGATGAGGTAATTAAGAATAATCTTTAGTTATTCTTCAAAAATATATTTCCCTTGGATTCCTCCAAGGTTTCTTTATTTAAATATATATATTGTATGTTTACACGATGCACAATATATTACTAGCTATGCCTATAGTTATATTTAAACTGAAAACAAGAGTTGTATGCGCGTCATTCTTTTATAGCAGGGCAGTCAACTCGTGTCGGCTTCTGATTGGTTAATTCCGGTCGCGTGGCATCTTGGATAATGTCATGCTTGTTGTTGTTGGTCACGTGGTGGCTGTACATTCTTGTATGATGATGCCCCTCCATGTGTCTGTGTGTTGATCACGTTGTATATGCTTGATGTGGTATTGGCTTGTTGTTGTTGATCACGTGGCGGCTGTACATTCCTGTCTGATGATGTCCCTCAATGTGTTTGTGTGCTGATCACGTTGCCCATGCGTGATGTGCTATTGACTTGTTGTTGTTTGTCATATATGTATGGCTAGGTGTTAACTCCCCCTTCTTTGGTGAAAAGATCTCCTGATCTTTTTATACACTGGTTATAGCATCATTTTTTATTAGATGCTCCATTCCTTGTTTCTTCAGGATCTGTTCGTATTGCTTTTGCTGTCTCTCTTGTAATCTTAGTGTTTTACATTTTATTAGTGCATAATACAATTTAAAGCTAACATATAATAGAATACATTGTGTGATTATTACAATAATAGTTATACAAATATTTCGTATAGGATGCTCTTCATACGGGATTAAAAATTTGTGTAATTCTTGTATATTACTGAATTGATATTTCGTATTTGTGGACATAATTTCTAATATTTTTATATCTTCTTGTCCGTGCGCTAAAATATACTTTCTTATTTCTTCATCTAGATTATGGTATTCATTATTATTAATTTCAATTGTTTTATCAAATTGAACTAAATATGTACCTTCATATGTTTTGTTGTTAACATTATTTTATCCATTTATTAATATATTTTCCTCGCTAATTTCTTTTATTTCCTCATTGTTTTCTTTTATAACATTACATTGTGATTGCAAATTTAGTAATATATGTAGGTATTGTACAATTATCTGGTTTTTCTTCTTTGCATATGTATTTCGACAAAATATTTTTACATTTATTAATTCGTTTCATTCCACTAGCACATTTGGATATTTTATTGTCTAAAACTAATTTTCCATGTTTATATGATATAGGTATAGGTGTTACATCGAATGTCTCGCATTTTTCTTTTATAATTGGGTATTTATATACTGCAATAAATGTGTCATTAATTCTACAGACATGTATATCAGAATATTTCATAATATTGATTACCGGAATTTCTGTATTTTCTGATTTAATTATTATACCCTGAACAGGGCATATTAAGTTTGTCACGACGTTTGTAACACCCAGAAGGAAGCGTCGGAGACCCTATAAAGTATATATATAAATGATCAGTATGTTGAGCTGAGTCGATTTAGCCATGTCCGTCTGTCTGTCCGTCTGTCCGTCTGTCTCTATATATACGAACTAGTCCCTCAGTTTTTAAGATATCCTTTTGAAATTTTGCAAACGTCATTTTCTCTTCAAGAAGCTGCTCATTTGTCGGAACGGCCGATATCGGACCACTATAACATATAGCTGCCATATAAACTGAACGATCGGAATCAAGTTCTCATATGGAAAACTTTCGCATTTGACAATGTATCTTCACCAAATTTGGTATAGAATATTCTCTAAGGCAACAATGTAATCTCCGAAGAAATTGTTCAGATCGGTTAACTATAGCATATAGCTACCATACAAACTGAGCGACCGGAATCAAGTTCTTGTATGGACAACTTTCACATTTGACAAGATATATTCACGAAATTTGGTATATATTATTTTCTAAGACAACAATGTAATCTCCGAAGAAATTGTTCAGATCGGTTAACTATAGAATATAGCTGCCATACAAACTGAACGATCGGAATCAAGTTCTTGTATGGAAAACTTTCACATTTGACAAGATATATTCACGAAATTTGGTATATATTAATTTCTAAGGCAACAATGTAATCTCCGAAGAAATTGTTCAGATCGGTTAACTATAGCATATAGCTGCCATACAAACTGAACGATCGGAATCAAGTTCTTGTATGGAAACTTTCACATTTGACAAGATATATTCACGAAATTTGGTATATATTATTTTCTAAGGCAACAATGTAATCTCCGAAGAAATTGTTCAGATCGGTTAACTATAGCATATAGCTGCCATACAAACTGATCGATCGGAATCAAGTTCTTGTATGGAAAACTTTCACATTTGACAAGATATATTCACGAAATTTGGTATATATTATTTTCTAAAGCAACAATGTAATATCCGAAGAAATTGTTCAGATCGGTTAACTATAACATATAGCTGCCATACAAACTGAACGATCGGAATCAAGTTCTTGTATGGACAACTTTCACATTTGACAAGATATATTCACGAAATTTGGTATAGATTATTTTTTAAGGCAACAATGTAATCTCTAAAAAACTTGTTCAGAACGGGTTACTATAGCATATAGCTTCCATACAAACTGAAAACATAGTTACTAACAGAAATGCACCTGTGAAGGGTATTTAGCTTCGGTGCAACCGAAGTTAACGTTTTTTCTTGTTTTTTCTATATCATTAATATTTATTGATGGCGAATAAAAGTTATTTCTTGCGAAATTAATTGTTAGAGCTAAGTCTTCTAATTCTTCGTGAATTTCCTGCAACATTGTGTGTTGGGTAATTGTTTTATAGTTGAATGTTTCTAATAGTTTCTCAAAATGGCTGTTGATCAATCTTTGTTTATTATTATTTTCTATAATGTCGTTAATTTTTTTTAGTGTCTACCATTTCGTAATGGTCTGGTACTCCTGTAACAAAACTAAGTGCTGATCCTAAAAAATTTAAACTTGTAGGCTTTCTCCTGATTAAGAGTTTTTAGTGCATCAATTCTATTAATTAATGCAGTTTCCTTTGCTAATCCTGCAGTGCTTTGCATCAAGTCATAAAGTGAGTCGTAGTATGATAAGATTTTGGTTAAATTAATCATGTGGAATAGGTAATCTGAATTTTCGTAGATTTAACTAAGATACGTTTCTGTTAGCAAGTATTTTTTATTTTCCACATTGGTCACTTGTAGCGCTGTTGCTTCCTTTAGGAGGATCATTATTACAATCGTGCGATACATTTATAATGTTTTCTTTGTGTATTATTTTATTCTTTGTAGTTAACACTGTATTTTCTTTGTCTTCTTTAACGATGTGTTTAATGTATCTTTTATTATATTTTCTACTAGTACTAGTTTTTTCGTAGATTGTTTGTCCCGGTTTAAATTCTTTTAGAGTTCTTTTCTTGTTATGGTATTCTAGCATTTATTGCTGTTTTTGTTCAATATTATTTTTCACTATTTTATTAGTATCCTTGTTGAAAAGAAGATCGACTGGCTTCCTTTGTGTCACTGAATGTACGAGTATGGTTTGGTTATATTCCTTGATGGCGGGAAATATTTGTTCTTCCGTCATAGATTTTTTATCCTGAGCTAAGGTGCGAGCTATCTCTGGAATGGTAGAGTGTAACCGTTCAACTTGCGCGTTGGACGTTGAATGATTATTTGCCGTACGCGTGTGCTTCATTTGTAGTTCGTTTAGCATAGCTGTCGTACCAATACCAATGAATATGTTTTCATTGCCTGTCACCACTTCGGTACAGTTCGGAAATACTTGGCATAATACTTCTTCGAATATTTCGTGAAAATGTCTTTTTGTATCAAGTTTACGAAAATATGCATATTTCGTATGTCTATCAATACATGACAAGAAATTTCTGCCGTTTATGTAGAATATATCTGCTTGTATAGATGTACCTGGTGCCTGTGGTGTTGGTGTTTTACCTAACAATTGTTTTACTGGATGTCTTTCGTATTTATTCTCTGTACAGTTAGTGCAATTCTTTACTACGTTTTCTGTATCTTTCATGAGTGTTGGCCAATAGCATGTTTCTAATATCTCTTTATAGTTATTGAGCGCGTTTCTATGTGCTCTTTTGTGCGTAAAGTCTAAAATGTTCTCTCTATCTATTTGTTCAGTGATGTCATGCAGTTTAGTTTGTGTGAATACTTTGAAGTAGGTGGAAAATATGTTAGCTATTTTTTCTTTTATGCTGTGCCACGTTTCTAGGTTTGTGTGAAACGCCGTCACTATTTTTGGTTTCATTATTTTTTTAATGTTTGTATCACATAAGTTAGCACAGGTAAACAAACATCTGGCAAAAATATCACTTGCACCGAATTCGCTGACGGCGCGTCTGCAACTTTACACGTTAATAAGGACTCAATACCGCATTAAGTATGCATCCGGCCATTATGCTGATCGAACACTTTTAGCCTTGCGTGTGACAACAACAAAATAAACGCAAGACAGCAAAGAATTGGGTAAACAGTTGCTAGTGTAAGCAACTAAGAAGTCACGCGGCCAATAACGTGCAGCAACTAAAGTTAGGGCAAAGTAGTGTAGGTATTAAGACGCTAACGTCGCTCTTATGTAGTCAGTTATTTCAACTCTTCCGCTGAGACCGGCTGCCCTTGGGATTACCAAGGGAAATAAAATCTTCAAAAAAACAAATTGTATTACTGGCGCCCAACGTGGGCCAAACAAAAATAATCCTTATAAAAGGACACGCGAGTTTGGCCGTGGGTTCGGACCCACCTCCTTACTAGTTTAAATAAAACCATCAGTGCCACCATAGAAGTGCCACCAAATATTATAAACAAAAAATTTTAAATAAAATCATCAGTGCCACCATAGAAGTGCCACCAAATATTATTTTAAAACCATCAGTGCCATCATAGAAGTGCCACTAAATATTATGAGTTAAAAATTTTAAATAAAACCATCAGTGCCACCAAAGAAGTGCCACAATAAATAAACCACCAAGCATTGCGAGAAAATTGGTTAAGTGAAATCATCACTGCCACCATAAAGGTACTACAGTAAAAAACTACCAAAAAAATTTTTGTTTGGCGAAACCTGTAGATAAGAACGTTAAGCACCACAATAAAATCATCAATAAATCATCAAGCCACGCAGAGGCATTACTTTCGAGGGTCAATAATCAAGCACCAATCATCCACTGAAGACCGAAAGCAACTTAACATGGGAATATTTATGTAAGTAGAAAGTTCAGCAGCTACTATTCTGATAATTCCATTCGAGAGTAATATAGTATTCGAATCAGATAATTTGATAAATTGTTAAAATAAATACAATTACAAATACAAAATCAGAGATTTTTTCTTTAAATTCTAAACGATGGACTCCGAAACCCTCCAGATCCTTCTTAATACCGCAATCCGTACGGCAACGGAACATTCAAGGCAGGAATTCCAGACCCGCATAGATGAGTTGACAAACAGGCTAGCCAGAATTGAAACTCCAACCCATATCGTCCAATATGAACCAGTCACAATCCAACCAAACGTGGTGTGTGACGAGTCTTTGGATCTGGTAAAAACCATGCCAGAATTCAAGGGCGACCCTACCCGCTATGTATTTTGGAGGCAAGCCGCTCACACTGCCTATTAGGTTTTTGAAAATTTCCAGGGTAGCTCTAGGCACTACCAAGCCGTGGGCATCATCTGGAATAAGGTGGTAGGCGCAGCAGATGGTGTTCTGTCGTCCTTCAACACCATTTTAAATTTTCATGCAATTATTTCACGGCTAGACTTCGCCTACGCCGATAAGAGGCCTATCCATTTGATAGAGCAGGAGCTCTCCACTTTGAGGCAGGGTAAACTTTCAGGGATAGGATTCTACGATGAGGTTGAAAGGAAATTGACCCTAATAATTAACAAAACCATTATGACTCATGGTGGAAATGCCACCTTAATAGAATCACTCAATAATAAGTATCGCGAAGACGCTCTTTGTGTTTTTATCTCAGGACTCAATCGTCCTTTGTGGGACATGTAGTTTTCCTCCAGACCTAGCGAACTCCCCTCTGCATTAGCTTTAGCACAGGAGCTTGAATCAAATCAAGCTAGGTCAATGTTTGCCCAGTCCTTTAACAGGCAAACAATTCAGGCTCCCAACCAATCTTCATATTTACCACAATACCGAACGATTCGGATTGACCAACAGCGACAAGCTCAGGCACAAAGGGTCGTACCAATGGATGTAGATCCATCGCTCTCAAGGTTCAGACAAAATGGACCCCCACCAATAAACAGGAATGACGAGAGGGTCCATCAAGGAGCCTATCCAAGGGCTCCTCGTCCGGGTATTGGCAACCCCAGTGGCTTGTCCAACCGAAACACTACTCAAACCTTCGGAAAACAGGTACCAGATTTTTTAAGTAGGGAAAGGCCAGAGAAAAGACCACACGGGAGTGGCCAGAAGGCACTACCAAAGGTACAAAGGATAAACAACCTTACCCATGAGCAGGATGAGTCTAAAGGAGAATATTGGAATAATGACAATAATGATAATTACCACCAGAGCGAGGTTTATGAAGAATTTAAACCAGTCGAATATCAAAACGAAGCAAATGTCGAGGTGAATTTTTTAGGGCAAAATCCCTCTTCGAGCGGACAATCGGGTTAAGAGGTATAAAATTCCTTATCGACACTGGTGCCGCGAAGAGTTACATAAGATATCTCAACGATCTAAAGGGAATCAAACCCGCAAACCGCACCTTTATAGCCACGGCACCACTGAAATTGACAAATATTGTACCATCAATATTTTTAACAAAAATACTAGATTTTTTATCCTACCCAACCTGGACACTTTCGACGATATCATAGGTTTTGACCTATTAACCGAAGTGAACGGTAAAACAGATTGTAAAAACGGTCTTCTTAGTTATAATGGTGGACAGGAAAGGCTCTTTTATCACTATTGCCCGGACGTGAATAAATTAATAGAAACAAACGTGAGTGAGTTGGAAATTCTTAAGTTATTGCAACAACATGCTAAAGTTTTTGCGGTCCCCAATGAAGCTCTACCCCATAACACCAATATCATAGGAACAATAAGGACCACCGATGACCTTCCGGTTTACTCAAGAAGCTACCCATACCCCATAGCTTCAGCAGAGTTTGTCAATAAGGAGATTTCGAACGTCTTGCGTGATGGTATAATAAGACCATCCCGCTCTCCTTATAATAATCCGATTTGGGTTGTAAGTAAAAAGGGCGTCGATGAAGATGGCAATAGGAAGTCCAGACTCGTGATAGATTTTAGAAAACTGAACAACAAAACGGTTAGTGACAAGTATCCAATCCCGGATACTTCTGTAATTCTGGCTAACATTGGAAATGCTAAGTTTTTTTCAACAATAGACCTCAAGTCCGGCTTCCACCAAACTAAGTTAGCTGAAAAGGATCGCGGAAAAACAGCATTCTCAGTCAATAACGGAAAGTAGGAGTTCTGTAGGCTCCCTTTGGCTCAAAAAATGCGCCCAGCATCTTCCAGAGAGCTATCGATGACGTATTAAGAGAAGAAATCGGTAAAATATGCCATGTCTACGTGGACGATGTGATAATTTTTTCAGAAAGTGCTGAGCAACATTCAAAGGACATAGACCAGGTACTACGCAAACTTTATTCCGCTAACATGCGAGTGTCTGCTGACAAATCCAAATTTTTTTCAGGAAAGCGTCGAATTTATGGGCTTTACAGTGTCTAAAGAAGGTATAAAGACATGCCCCGATGAAGTCAGGGACATTTTGGACTTCGCTGTTCCCAAATCCTTGAGAGCCTTTCGCTCATTCTTGGGATTGGCCGGCTATTACAGACGACTCGTAAAGGACTACGCTGCGATTACAAAGCCCCTAACAAAATACTTGCGTGGGGAAAATGGAAATATCGGTGCTAACCAATCCCGGAAAATCGAAATCGAAACGAGGGCACTTGGCGATCGTATGGGCCCTACAAAAATTGCGTAATTATTTGTACGGCGTAAAACACCTAAACATCTATGCAGACCATCAACCACTCACCTTCGCTCTGTCCGATAAAAACCCAAATGCAAAGATGAAAAGGTGGCAGGCTTTTGTTGAGGAGTTTTCACCCAAGTTTCACTACAAACCCGGTAAGGAAAACTCACTCAAGCAATACCTGCAGTAAAGAACCCCATTAATTGTTTTCAAACTCAGATTATTCTGGAAGAGGGGGCCAAATTACCGGTTAGCACGTCAATCCTCTTTAAGACACGAGTGAGGCATCGAATATCGTTCAGTAACCTACAGGATTTACTGAAATCCATTAAACAATGTTTTAACCCGAACGTCGTTAACTGGTTGCTATGCGAACTCCCCACTCTGGCACTGATCCAAAGCGAACTTACCACATCTTTCCCGGGAATAAAGTTCCGTCACACTACAAAACAGGTTATCGACGTTTTCAATAAGGAAGACCAAAGAGAAATCCTCCAAACCGAACACAGTCGCGCACATAGATCCTGTCGCGAAAATGAACAACAAGTCCTAGAGAATTACTACTTTCCTGACTTAAGGAAAATGTTAAAAGAAATAGTTTCAAATTGCAAAATTTGTCATGAAGCCAAATACCGACGACATCCCCCAAACCCTGAAATAGGGTCAACCCCCATACCTTCCTACCCAGGAGAAATCCTTCACGTTAACATTTATTCAACAGACAAAACGCATTTTCTCACAACAATAGATAAATTCTCTAAATTTGCAATAGTTTTTCCAATAAAATCTAGAGCCATAGTAGATATTAAGGAACCAATCTATAAACTCCTCAACCTTTACAAAAACACTAAAGTTCTAGTTTGGGATAACGAGAGGTCATTGAATTCTGAGACTATTAGAGCAATCCTAAAAAACCACTTCGGAGTCACGATCTACACCACACCACCGGCTCATAGTGCGACTAACGGCCAAGTGGAAAGGTTCCACAGTACATTAACGGAAATCGCACGCTGCCAAAAGCTCGAGACCTGCATATCCGACAAGGCCGAATTAATCCTGCTAGCCACGGCTAAATACAACCGCACCATACACTCCGTAACAGGCAAGAAACCCATAGATGTCATACATGCAGCGCCTGACGAACTTCTTAACGAAATAAAAAACAAACTTACATATATGCACACAACGAAAGGACTAAAGAACATACAATATAAAAAGACAAACAAGACAATATAAGTCAGGAGAAAAAGTTTTTGTAAAGACCAACAGGAGAATAGGAAACAAATTTACTAGACTTTACACCGAAAAAACAGTCCAAAACGATTTAGGTACCTATGTTTTGATAGACGGACGAAAAGTTCACAAATCTAACTTAAAAAACTAAAACTTCTCCCTCCTCCTTAGGATAACCCTACTCTTGGCAATGAACCATTGGAATACCGCGAGGATATTCAACTATACCACCTCTCACTACATTCCATTAACAACAGGAAAAGTAATCCTCCATGAACAATACAAGTTTTTACTACACAAGACAAACTTATCAAAATTCGAGACGATAGCCGAAGAGACGGACACAATATTAAAGCAATTTCCGCATTCCCTCGCCAGGCAATTACTTCGAAACGACCCTAACGAAATATTAAAACTACTAGACGCGATCAGAGTACATCACCGACATGCGCAAAGCATCAATATCCTAGGGACTGCATTAAAGTACATAACCGGCACCCCGGACTTTGGTGACTTTCAAACAATTGAGACCAGAGCCGAAGCCCTAATGGAAGTAAACGAACAGCAGGCAACAATTAATTTAGTTACACAGAAACAAATAAACGAATTGACGGTGACAGTTAATAAACTTTTAGCACAGGTAAGACGGACACAGATCGACACTGGAAATCTCTTTTCTTTAGTCAGTGCTAGAAAAAGAGCGGTGATAATGGAATTAGAAACAATTATAACGTCGATAGCTCTAGGAAAAGTAAATGTTATTAACCCCATTCTGCTTAATGGCATGGAAATAAATAAAATATTAGCTGCTGAGCTCTCTACAAATACCAGTATAGCTGACATACTTTCTGTTTCTAAACTTAAGATATTTCAAAATACACAATTTATTTATTTCATTATTATGTACCCAAAAATAGCTAGAGTTTGTAATAAAGTAAAGTTGCTGCCCGTAATCCAGGAAGGAAAGATTATTTCCTTAGAAACAAATCTTATTGCCGAATGCAACAGAGAATACATCCCACTTTATAATTGCAAGGAAGCCATAATAGCAAACTTTTGCCAACCGTTGAAAGAAAGTCCCTGTGTACGACAACTACTGAACCAGCACTTCGCAGAATGCAAATCCAAATCCGCCGATCACGTTCCCGCTCTTGAGGAGATCGATAACGGTGTAATTCTAATTAATGATCAACCCGCTGTAATAAAAAATGAAAATTTGACAAGTTTAGCTAGAGGAACTTTTTTGATAACATTCAAAGGCGAAATTACGATAAACTCCACCGTTTATAGCAATTGGAATGAGGTAATACTTTCGCATCCTGAAGCAGAACCCGAGCAGCACGTTAACTTTACAGAACATATCGAGTTGTTATCACTCCCACACCTACAAAGAGTTAATACAAAAAACCTCAGGCACATAGCGCACCTACAGAATCTTATTGCAACCCGCTCCATACAATCGGGAACCGCCTTGCTCCTAATCCTAATTGCTACAGCTATGAGCATAGCAATATTTCTGCGAAAACGACAAAGAAATATGGTAGTACTGAAGAACATCATAAAGGAAACCGAGGACGCTTTCACTTTAAGAGGGGGAGTAGTTAGCACAGGTAACCAAACATCCGGCAAAAATATCACATGCACCGTGTTCGCTGACGGCGCGTCTGCAACTTTACACGTTAATAAGAACTCAATACCGCATTAAGTATGCATCCGGCCATTATGCTGATCGAACACTTTTAGCCTTGCGTGTGACAACAACAAAATAAACGCAAGACAGCAAAGAATTGGGTAAACAGTTGCTAGTGTAAGCAACTAAGAAGTCACGCGGCCAATAACGTGCAGCAACTAAAGTTAGGGCAAAGTAGTGTAGGTATTAAGACGCTAACGTCGCTCTTATGTAGTCAGTTATTTCAACTCTTCCGCTGAGACCGGCTGCCCTTGGGATTACCAAGGGAAATAAAATCTTCAAAAAAACAAATTGTATTACTTATATTCTTCAGTATTATATTTTATTTCAAAGCGCTCGTGTCGCGGAAATATGGTTGTCACGGTTATTTCATTCACCTGTGCTGGTGTTAGGATTATTTGTATTTTAAATAATTTAATGGCCTCGCTACCACTTTTATGTTTCGTAATGCTGAGAATTCAGCTGAGTGAATTGACATGTCGAACATTGTGTTTACTTGGCGTGACAATGCGTCAGCTACCACGTTCTCGTGTCCTGGTTTATACTTTAGTTTCGTGTCGTATTAGATTCTTCCATCTCTTTAGTTTAGTATTCGGATTTTTTTCCGATATTGAAAATATTAGAGATTGGTGATCTGTATAGATGGTTAAGTCTGCTATACCGTATAAGTAGTTCCTTAATATTTGTAATGCGCAAATTATGGCTAACATCTCCTTTTCGTTAGTGGAGTAATTTTGTTCGGTTGTCGTTAATGTTCTAGAAATAACAAGAAATGCGCTGTCGTGGGACACCAGGCAGGAACGAAGTTCCTTCGGATAATGTAGAATCGATACAATTTGCAAAAAAAAAAATTTCTTAATTTTATTTTATGTAGGTTGTCCTGATTTTTCTCTCAAATTTCCCTGATTAGTTGTTATTTAAGTACAGATAAGTATTAAGAAAATTTAGTATTTTAAGTAATAACGAATTACGTAAAATAAAAAAATAATTCAAATTATATCTAAATAAAAATTGGTAAATATTTTTTTGTTTTAAACTATCAATTGTTATTACAAATGATATAATAGAGCTATTTTATGCTTTTGTTTGTAAAATAGCGTCAAGTTTGTTAGACCTGTGAATAATTTTACATTTTACATATTAGGTGACATCACCACTCTACCTCCTCTTTCTATCTTCCATTCTACTGTCAACTCTACTGTCGTCCTACTGCCGTTGGCAAATATAGGAAATATTCAAGTTAGCGGGAACGACAACTGTCGGCCTGCAGTCGTGTAGTCGTGCAACTGTCAAAATAACAGTGTCCATAAGAACGTCTGTATTTTAATATTTGGCAGATGTAGTTTGCAGTCTGTCGCACTCTATGTGTTCCGCACTTCACTCAAAACTAATTTGCATACACAATAATGTTACAGATTTTCATGCCTAATTATTTTGCAAAACCTAAAGGTAGGCTATAACTAGCGATCTTACAGTCTTTTTCTTACGGGTTATTTCCTCAAAGCCTGCGCCAAAAAATATGCAACCATTCAACTCCTCATAAACGTATGTATTTAGTGCAGCGTGGCCGGCATGTACACAAGACAACACAGCTGTCCATTTTACATGTACACAATATCGTTGTGGCCATACTAATACCTTTCACTTCAATGAAATTTTAATATTTTGTTCAAAGTGAAATTTTTTTATGCAAAAAATAAGTAAAAATTGGTAAATATTTTTTTGTTTTAAATTATCAATTGTTATTACAAATGACATAATAGAGCTATAATAAAGCAAGACCTAAAAGTAGGCTATAACTAGCGATCTTACGGGTTATTTCTTACGGGTTATTTCGTACGGATATTTCTTACGGGTTATTTCTTACGGTTTTTACTATCACTTTTTTTCAGTTAGCTCCCGCAGCAAAATCCTATCTTCTGCAAGCCTGCCGAAAGGAACTTCGTTCCAAAAAAGATATTGAGGTTTTTTCCTGGCTCAGTACTGCTCCTATTGCATAGATACTGGCATCTGTAGTTAAATCAAATCCTTTCTCAAAGTCCTGTTGATAAAGTTCTATTTTTTCTTTTTATTTATTTTTTATTTCTTCAATTGCTCCTAGAGCTTCTTTGTCTAAGTTAATTTTTACATTTGTGCTTTTATTTTTCGATATACTACCGTTTCCTCCCTTTAAGTAAATCGTTAATGGCTTGCATATATGTGCGAAGTTCTTCACGAATTTCCTGTAGTAGGAGGCTAATCCAAAAAATTACCTTAATTCTTTCAGAGTCTCTGGGATTTTATATCTATCAATTGCATCTAATTTCCCTGGGTCTACTGTTATTCTACCATTATTTATAATATGGCCCAAAAATTCCGTTATAGTTTGGAAAAAATTTGATTTTTCCTCCGAGATTTTCATATTTCCTGCATGTAGCGTATGCACAATATTTGTGATGTCTTTAATATGTTGCTCTGGGTCAGCATATCATATATATCATATGCACATTTTCCAATAAATGGTCTCAGAATATCGTCCACACATCTCTGGAATGTAGCTGGAGTGTTCTTTAGGCCGAATGGTAGGCGAAGGAACTCATATTTTGGCCCATTGACTGAAAATGCAGTCTTTTCCCTGTCTCCTGGTTTAATCATTATTTGGTGAAATCCAGACTCTAGATCTAATGTTGTAAAGTATCTTACCTTACCTAAATTCTGCAATGTCATTGTTATATCCGGTATGGGATATCTATCTGGTATTGTCTGCTTGTTTAATTTTTGAAAGTCTATAACCATTCTTTTCTTTGGGTTTCCTTCCTCATCTATACCCTTTTTTGACACTGTCCATATTGGTGAATTATATGGGCTTTTACTTTCCCTAATTATTTCATTCTTTAAAAGTTTTTGTATTTCCTTCTCGACAAACTCCTGATCTGCATATGGATAGGGATATTGTCGTACCCAAAAATGTTCTTTGGTTTCAGTCCTGATCTCTGCTTGTATAGTGATAGTAAAGGGTAACATTTCATTATTATAGTTATTTTCCATTAACTCCTTAATTTCTTTTTCATAAGTTTTGTCTCCTATCGTATAGTTTATTTGTTGCTTTTTTAATTCTCCGGTTTCTTCAAAATTTATTGAATACTCAAATAAGTCTAGTTTGGCTTTCATTTTTCGTAAAGCATCTTCTCCTAATATTATGTCGAATTCTTTTAAGTCTTTTATTTCGTAAAAATCTATGTCAAACCCTACAAGATTGATTTCCCTCTTGTGAGCATACCTGTTAAGTTTTGATTACTAATCGTAATTAACAACTTTGGTCTTTTTGCTTTTTTTAATTTTTAATAAATTTTTTTATTCAATTTTGTACAACAAATAAAGATATTCAAGAGTCTTGAATCAAGACATAATAACTAAATGTAACACCAAAAAAATAACAAAATTCATTTATAACAAAATAACAAGAAAAATATATGTACATTAACTCCATTTAGAATTTGCTTTCAATAACACCAATTTCTCAAATGATAAGTCCGACATTGACTGGCGCCTTGGACTGTTCACTACCCCCGCAAAGGAAAATAGCCTCTCTACTGGTGCTGAGGATGTCAGGGGAGTATTAAAGGCAACAAAAGCTTCTTTTAGACTGCAATGTTTTACCCAAGTGTCGTCTGTTCTTGAATTGTCATTTAAGTAACAGAAAAAGTGATGGGTCAAAAAAGCCCGACGATCACTAGCACTTGGCTCAGGAGTAGCATTTGTTCCTTCTTCGTTATCTGTGTCTGTATAAAGATAAATGAATTTCATAAAAATAATCTAAGAATATTCAAGCAATCCTACCGTTGAGGTCAAAATCAAAACGCCTATTATTTGCAAATAATTCATTACTTTTCAATATTTGTGCATTGAAAGCACGATTATCTTTTGCATAGAAATCGCAAATTGTGTTTAAAACCCAGGTACTTATGTCCGCTGCTGTCACCTCCGGTTTTATCCTTTGCAACACCTTGATCCAGCTCATTTTAATATCTGGAGTTAGTACAGTTGCCGCTAGTGCTATATTGGCCTCCAGTTTTAAAGTAAAAAATGCGTCAAACCGATCTCTCAAACGCTGCTCCAACTTAGCAACCACAGAGGAAACTTGCTGCATTTCTGGCTTGTTTTGCAGCTTATTTAATCTATTGCTGAGGGTCATCAGAGTCGGAATTAAGCAGCCTGCATAGAATATACACATACTTAATGTGAAACCGATAAAAAATACTAATACATTTTACCGTAATTCACGTTATTTTCTCCTTGAAGGTAGTCCAAGGCACGAGCAATAGGCCCCATCAACAACTGGTACATCTCCAGATACTGCAAATCGCTCGGAGAAAATTGTGACAAGATGAATCTTTCGCACAAAGGATTCAACTTGTCCTTGGCCCAAAGTAATTTCGTTACTGCGTCGAACAGTGAATTCCACCGAGTTACAACGGGCACAAGCAATGTCGATCCCAAGCATTCCACAATAATTTCCTACGACTTCGACCATTTGCACTTCCTCCACAAGTCGTTGCATTTTTCGAATGTCTGGAAAATATTCTCTTTAGTACATTATAGTTCAACAAAATCGTTATCAATTTTCAGTTACCATCGAATATTGGATATACAAAGCCTGCTCACTTTTCAAAATCTTCACGTAATCGGCGGAAGCAAGTAAATTCAGCGTGTGGCTGCAACATCGAAGATGCTTTTTCAGCAGCAGCTCGTTTTGGAAAACTGGCAAATCGTTTTCGCTTTCATCTTCATGAGAAGTTTCAGTTTCCGTACACCCGTACTCCTTGAAAGCCTTAACAAAATTGTCTGTCACCGTCATAATAACATTGGACGGGCTCAGACCAAAGCCGGCATTAATTTCGGCAATGATTTGCGCAATTTTTTCAGCTGAGTGCACGCCGAATATTCTCCTGCAAGCAAGAGCAGCCGACTTGCGTTCCAGGTTCTCTGTGAGCCAATGGCAAGTATACCCCAAAAAGCTCCGGTGGTTCCCAGACCTAATATCCCCGGTTGTACAGAAGTGTTTTACGGAGGCCATTTCCGACTTGATTTTGTGTACCACTTCACCATAATGCTCCTTCAATTTTTTTACAGATGCTTGCCTGCTCATTATCTTCATGCCACTGGTCTGCAAGAGGTCTATGAAAGACCTTCTTTCTAAAATTGAGACAAGCAGTGCTCCATCAACAATATCATGCAAAAGCTTTCTATCGAAGGCAGCTTGCGCAGGATTGCCAAAAGGGCTGCCCGACTTCAAACTTTTGTATTCCGCATACAATTGGCTATGTTTGACCCGTAAATGCTTCACAAAATTGGAGGTCACGTCACCAGTAGCTCTTATCTTCCGATCACATCCGACACATTTTGCAATTGTCGACATCTTATTCTGATCAGAAATCTGTGAATTCATATGTATATGAATATAATTTTCAAAGTTCAATTCATTAAACACTTACAACAACACCAAACACAACAATTTAAATTTTAAAACAAACAATACTAAAACAACCCTAACTAATTTGAACCATATGCACATAGAAACTAACTTTTAAAATCTCGCGTTGAAAATAGTTTTTCCAAACAGTCAAAAGACTGGTTTTTTATAGAGCTTCCAGAATTTTTTTTGAAGACCCTTCTCCTCTTGCGGGGACTTGGCACGTAATTCTTGCCCAAAATTTCATCATCATCTCGAAGTATTTCTCCAAAAACCAATTGATCAGTTTGTGACATGTTATCTTCAAATAGAGCGTTTTTGCACACAAAACACAATTAATAACAACTGACTGACAAGTGAAGTATGAAGTATAGATTATATGATTGCACTTTATAAGCTCTTGTTTGACTTGTTAACGTAAGCGTACCAACAAGTTAACAACCGTTCTTGAATTCTAACACTACTCCCTTCAGCATTGTTGTTTTTCATACAGGTGTAAATATTAGCTACGCTCATTGAAGCTTATTCTGATGATCAGAACTGGGAAATTTCGCGATGGGGCTGATTAAATTGAATGGCTGAATTGCTATTAATAATAGCAAAAATATCATCATTTATAATATAATTAGGGTATTCACAAGGTGTCATATTGTGTCATATCGTCATATTGTCATATTTTTTTATGACTGTCATATTAGCACGTAGCATGTGAAACAACATGCAAAATTAAAATATGACTGATACAACACTGCGCGGTATGTTTATTGAGTTCGCTATTCTATCGGCTGTATTTGTTTACAAATACAGCACTGCGTGGTATGTTTATGACAAAATATGACATACAACAGTTAAGGGTGCTCACAAGTGTCGTATTTTTAAGAATATTAAAGTATGACATAAGACATACAACAAAGCTTGTGAATTGCCTAAATATTTATTATAATATGATATATATACATATATACATATGAATGCATATATCTCAGAATCTGAGGCTCAGATTATACAAAAAACAATTTAAAAAATTTTAATAAAAAAATGTCTTAAAATTTAAAGAGAAAAGTTGTTTGGTTTTTTGATTATTTTCATTAACTTATAATAATCCTTATTATTTTTTGATTCTTTGTAATCGTAATCATTACGTAACCCCAATATTTCAAACGCACAATTAAATAATCATTACGATTCTTTTTAGAAAATAATCTAACCGATTACTAATCGTAATCATAATTTAACAGCTATGCTTGTGAGTAACTGTTGACGTTCCATACAATGTATTGAATTTAATGGATTTTGTTAATTTAATTATTTCCGCAAAGGGATAACTTTTATTCACGTAACTACTGGTCGCACCTGAATATATTAAAATATGCACGAATCTTCCATCTGGTGCAATACGTCTAAGCGTTGGAAGACCGTGGTGTCTTATAAAAAATGCTTTTGTACCTTACGACTATTATTATTTCTATAACTTACACTAGGTGCTTTATTGTAAAGTGACTCCTGGTCGTCTTCTTGGGTGCCTCCTACTTGGTTAAGGCATTGTGTTTTCCTCTGCTGCCTTTAGTTGTATCTCCTTGGATAGAGCGCTGATCACATTTTCATTCTTGTGTGCCATCTCTATTTTGGATAATACTACTTTCAGCGCTTGGTTTAACTGATCGTAGTATATATGGATCATCTCTTCTTCCAGGACATAGAGTGTGCGTTGATCGGCATATGAGTCGTCTAAGCGGTCTCTGATTTCCTCGAAGTTTAATTTTGTGTTATTATTGATGAGAATTTGCGTGGCTCTTCCTGTAATCTTTCCCCTGAGTAAGATTAAGGCTTCCGTGTATATATTCTGTCCCCTGAATGGTTTCACATTTCCCATTAGAGTTGTGGCCAGTTTTCTCCAGTTTCTATACTCATGGTAGTCTCCGCTGAAATTGTTTATTGCTGACTTGAAGAGTCCTAAATCAACTTCTTTTGGGTCTGAGTATGTGCAGACTTCGTCCTGTGCTTCTTCCACTGGTGCAGCGGCTATTTGAGCTTCGGCGAATCTTCTCTGCAAGTCCATAACCATGGATTTAAGTGCCTGGATTTCCGGTGGTGTCTGTGCCATTTTTAGAAAATTTCTTCTGTTGGACCACTTTTAATAAACTTGAATTTTGTTTTGAACTCGTCGTTATTTAAGCCGCGAAGGATTTTATTCACTGAATCGTTTTGTTGACAGGTCCCTGCTCGGGCGCCAATTAAGAATAATCTTTACTTATTCTACAAAAATATATTTCCCTTGGATTCCTCCAAGGTTTCTTTATTTAAATATATATATTGTATGTTTACACGTTTCACAATATATTACTAGCTATGCCTATGATTATATTTAAACTGAGAACAAGAGTTGTATGCGCGTCACTCTTTTATAGCAGTGCAGTCAATGCTTTTTGTTGTTGGTCACGTGGTGGCTGTAGATTCTTGTATGATGATGCCCCTCCATGTGTTTGTGCGTTGATCACGTTGTATATGCGTCATGTGCTATTGGCTTGTTGTTGTTGGTCATATATGTATGGCTAGGTGTTAACTAGATAGAGTGGTGATGCCACTAATATGCAAAATGTAAAATTATTCACAGCTCTTACAAACTTGACGTTATTTTACAAATAAAAGCATAAAATAGCTCTATTATATCATTTCTATTAACAATTGATAATATAAAACAAAAATATTTACCTATTTACTTATTTTTTGCATAAAAAATTTCACTTTGAACAAAATATTAAAATTTCATTCAAGTGGAAGTTGTGTACATACAAAATGGACAGCTGTGTTGTTTTGTGTACATGCCGGCCATTGTTATGTCGCTACCTTCAATGTGTCGAAGCACTGTCGCAACGACAAAACGTCACAACATTGTTATTTTGTTAAAAAATCGGAGCTGTGCCGAAAATCTCAAACGAAGGAACGCCGATTGTCACTGCTCCCCTTGCCGCTGTAACAGCTTCGCCAACAAACTACCGTAAATATGTAGGAATGTATAGGTATGAGCGTGAATACATATCGACGCAGATTTTTACGAACCACGGAAAAAGATTTTAGAATTGAAAAATATTATAAATCTACAACAGCTATCTTGCCATTTTTATTACTTCTTTCTTAGAACAAACATCAGAAAGTTATTTAATTTATGATTTTTAGCTTTTGCCATCGTCTGTTTTTATGAATGAAACGAGGTCGCTTGTTGAATGTGCGCCTGCGTTTATGAATGAAAATGTTTTTATTGTAAGATTTACTACATTTGGGACGATTATTGTGTTTGTAGAACATTGTTTAAATACATTATTTGTTGGTGACATATTCGCATGAGTACCCATATATATGTTTGTGCATTATTTGTTCGGCAATGTATACAAATATATGTACATATAAGTATATATGAATGTATAAACATGCAGATCAATGCAAGTACATGTGAAATATTGATAAGTGATAAAATCATGATTTGAATTCCTGAACGCGCACGTGCGTATACATACATTCATATGAGCGTGTGCAGATCTTCTCTTCTTTACTGGCGTAGGCACCGCTTACGCGATTATAGCCGAGTTAACAACAGCGCGCCAGTCGCTTCTTCTCTTCGCTACTTGGCGCCAATTGGATATTCCAAGCGAAGCCAGGTCCTTCTCCACTTGGTCCTTCCAACGGAGTGGAGGTCTTCCTCTTCCTCTGCTTCCCGCGGCGGGTACTGCGTCGAATACTTTCAGAGCTGGAGTGTTTTCATCCATCCGGACAACATGACCTAGCCAGCGTAGCCGCTGTCTTTTAATTCGCTGAACTATGTCAATGTCGTCGTATATCTCGTACAGCTCATCGTTCCATCGAATGCGATATTCGCCGTGGCCAACGCGCAAAGGACCATAAATTTTTCGCAGAACTTTTCTCTCGAAAACTCTTAAGGTCGACTCATCGGTTGTTGTCATCGTCCAAGCCTCTGCACCGTATAGCAGGACGGGAATTATGAGCGACTTATAGAGTTTGGCTTTTGTTCGTCGAGAGAGGACTTTACTTTTCAATTGCCTACTCAGTCCAAAGTAGCACCTGTTGGCAAGAGTAATCCTGCGTTGGATTTCCAGGCTGACATTGTTGGTGGTGTTTACGCTGGTTCCAAGATAGACGAAATTATCTACAACTTCAAAGTTATGACTGTCAACAGTGACGTGAGTGCCAAGTCGCGAGTGCGACGACTGTTTGTTTGATGACAGGAGATATTTCGTCTTGCCCTCGTTCACTGCCAGACCCATTTCTTTTGCTTCCTTATCCAGTCTGGAGAAAGCAGAACTAACGGCGCGGGTGTTGAGGCCGATGATATCAATATCATCGGCATACGCCAGCAGTTGTACACTCTTATAGAAGATGGTACCTTCTCTGTTGAGTTCTGCAGCTCGAACTATTTTCTCCAGAAGCAGGTTGAAAAAGTCGCACGATAGGGAGTCGCCTTGTCTGAAGCCTCGTTTGGTATCGAACGGCTCGGAGAGGTCCTTCCCGATTGTCGATTCTCCTTTCACGGGTCTTTTCCAAGATTTGGCGCATGGTGAATATCTGGTCGGTAGTTGATTTACCAGGTCTGAAGCCACACTGATAAGGTCCAATCAGTTTGTTGACGGTGGGCTTTAATCTTTCACACAATACGCTCGACAGAACCTTATATGCGATGTTGAGGAGGCTAATCCCACGGTAGTTGGCGCAGATTTTTGGGTCTCCTTTTTTATGGATTGGGCATAGCACACTTAAATTCTTTCGTCCGACCATATTTTACAAAGAAGCTGATGCATGCTCCTTACCAGTTCTTCGCCGCCGTGTTTGAATAGCTCGGCTTGCAATCCGTCGGCCCCTGCCGCTTTGTTGTTCTTCAGGCGGGCAATTGCTATTCGAACCTCTTCATGGTCGGGCAATGGAACGTCTGCTCCATCGTCATCGATTGGGGAATCGGGTTCGCGTTCTCCTGGCGTTGTACGTTCACTGCCATTCAGCAGGCTGGAGAAGTGTTCCCTCCATAATTTAAGTATGCTTTGGGCATCAGTGACTAGATCACCTTTGGGGGTTCTACAAGAGTATGCTCCGGTCTTGAAACCTTCTGTAAGCCGCCGCATCTTTTCGTAGAATTTTCGAGCATTACCCCTGTCGACCAGCTTGTCAAGCTCTTCGTACTCACGCATTTCGGCCTCTTTCTTTTTCTGTCTACAAATGCGTCTTGCTTCCCTCTTCAACTCTCGGTATCTATCCCATCCCGCAAGTGTTGTGGTCGATCGTAACGTTGCGAGGTAGGCAGCCTGTTTTCTCTCCGCTGTGACACGGCACTCCTCGTCGTACCAGCTGCTCTTTTACACTTTCCGAAAACCAATGGTTTCGGTTGCAGATGCACGTAAGGAGTTTGAGATGCCGTCCCACAGTTCCCTTATACCGAGTTGTTGACGAGTGCTCTCAGAGAGCAGGAGTGCAAGCCGAATAGAAAATCGTTCGGCTGTCCGTTGTGATTGCAGCTTCTCGACGTCGAACCTTCCTTGTGTTTGTTGGCGTGCGTTTTTTGCTGCACAGAGGCGGGTGCGAATTTTGGCTGCAACAATATAGTGATCCGTGTCGATGTTAGGACCTCGGAGCGCACGCACATCTAAAACACTGGAGACGTGTCTTCCGTCTATCACAACATGATCGATCTGGTTGGTGGTTTTTCGATCCGGAGACAGCCAGGTAGCTTGATGTATCTTCTTATGCTGGAATCTAGTACTACAGATAACCATATTTCGGGCCCCGGCGAAGTCGATCAGCCTCAACCCATTTGGGGATGTTTCCTCGTGGAGGCTGAATTTACCGACCGTAGTGCCAAAGATACCTTCTTTGCCCACCCTGGCGTTGAAGTCGCCAAGCACGATTTTGACATCGTGGCGGGGGCATCTCTCATAAGTGCGCTCTAAGCACTCATAAAAGGCATCTTTGGTCACATCGTCCTTCTCTTCCGTCGGGGCGTGGGCGCAAATCAGCGATATGTTGAAGAACCTCGCTTTGATGCGGATTGTGGCTAGACGTTCATTCTCCGGAGTGAATGATAGTACTCGGCGACGGAGTCTCTCTCCCACCACGAATCCAACACCAGACTTGCGCTCCTTTATATGGCCACTGTAGTAGATGTCACAAGGACCTACTCGTCTCTGTCCTTGTCCCGTCCATCGCATTTCTTGGACGGCGGTGATGTCAGCCTTAATTTTCACGAGGACATCAACCAGCTGGGCAGCGGCACCTTCCCAATTAAGGGACCGGACATTCCAGGTGCATGCCCTCAATTCGTAGTCCTTATTTCGCTTCAGTTAGCTCCCGCAGCAAAATCCTATCTTCTGCAAGCCTGCCGAAAGGAACTTCGTTCCAAAAAAGATATTGAGGTTTTTTCCTGGCTCAGTACTGCTCCTATTGCATAGATACTGGCATCTGTAGTTAAATCAAATCCTTTCTCAAAGTCCTGTTGATAAAGTTCTATTTTTTCTTTTTATTTATTTTTTATTTCTTCAATTGCTCCTAGAGCTTCTTTGTCTAAGTTAATTTTTACATTTGTGCTTTTATTTTTCGATATACTACCGTTTCCTCCCTTTAAGTAAATCGTTAATGGCTTGCATATATGTGCGAAGTTCTTCACGAATTTCCTGTAGTAGGAGGCTAATCCAAAAAATTACCTTAATTCTTTCAGAGTCTCTGGGATTTTATATCTATCAATTGCATCTAATTTCCCTGGGTCTACTGTTATTCTACCATTATTTATAATATGGCCCAAAAATTCCGTTATAGTTTGGAAAAAATTTGATTTTTCCTCCGAGATTTTCATATTTCCTGCATGTAGCGTATGCACAATATTTGTGATGTCTTTAATATGTTGCTCTGGGTCAGCATATCATATATATCATATGCACATTTTCCAATAAATGGTCTCAGAATATCGTCCACACATCTCTGGAATGTAGCTGGAGTGTTCTTTAGGCCGAATGGTAGGCGAAGGAACTCATATTTTGGCCCATTGACTGAAAATGCAGTCTTTTCCCTGTCTCCTGGTTTAATCATTATTTGGTGAAATCCAGACTCTAGATCTAATGTTGTAAAGTATCTTACCTTACCTAAATTCTGCAATGTCATTGTTATATCCGGTATGGGATATCTATCTGGTATTGTCTGCTTGTTTAATTTTTGAAAGTCTATAACCATTCTTTTCTTTGGGTTTCCTTCCTCATCTATACCCTTTTTTGACACTGTCCATATTGGTGAATTATATGGGCTTTTACTTTCCCTAATTATTTCATTCTTTAAAAGTTTTTGTATTTCCTTCTCGACAAACTCCTGATCTGCATATGGATAGGGATATTGTCGTACCCAAAAATGTTCTTTGGTTTCAGTCCTGATCTCTGCTTGTATAGTGATAGTAAAGGGTAACATTTCATTATTATAGTTATTTTCCATTAACTCCTTAATTTCTTTTTCATAAGTTTTGTCTCCTATCGTATAGTTTATTTGTTGCTTTTTTAATTCTCCGGTTTCTTCAAAATTTATTGAATACTCAAATAAGTCTAGTTTGGCTTTCATTTTTCGTAAAGCATCTTCTCCTAATATTATGTCGAATTCTTTTAAGTCTTTTATTTCGTAAAAATCTATGTCAAACCCTACAAGATTGATTTCCCTCTTGTGAGCATACCTGTTAAGTTTTGATTACTAATCGTAATTAACAACTTTGGTCTTTTTGCTTTTTTTAATTTTTAATAAATTTTTTTATTCAATTTTGTACAACAAATAAAGATATTCAAGAGTCTTGAATCAAGACATAATAACTAAATGTAACACCAAAAAAATAACAAAATTCATTTATAACAAAATAACAAGAAAAATATATGTACATTAACTCCATTTAGAATTTGCTTTCAATAACACCAATTTCTCAAATGATAAGTCCGACATTGACTGGCGCCTTGGACTGTTCACTACCCCCGCAAAGGAAAATAGCCTCTCTACTGGTGCTGAGGATGTCAGGGGAGTATTAAAGGCAACAAAAGCTTCTTTTAGACTGCAATGTTTTACCCAAGTGTCGTCTGTTCTTGAATTGTCATTTAAGTAACAGAAAAAGTGATGGGTCAAAAAAGCCCGACGATCACTAGCACTTGGCTCAGGAGTAGCATTTGTTCCTTCTTCGTTATCTGTGTCTGTATAAAGATAAATGAATTTCATAAAAATAATCTAAGAATATTCAAGCAATCCTACCGTTGAGGTCAAAATCAAAATGCCTATTATTTGCAAATAATTCATTACTTTTCAATATTTGTGCATTGAAAGCACGATTATCTTTTGCATAGAAATCGCAAATTGTGTTTAAAACCCAGGTACTTATGTCCGCTGCTGTCACCTCCGGTTTTATCCTTTGCAACACCTTGATCCAGCTCATTTTAATATCTGGAGTTAGTACAGTTGCCGCTAGTGCTATATTGGCCTCCAGTTTTAAAGTAAAAAATGCGTCAAACCGATCTCTCAAACGCTGCTCCAACTTAGCAACCACAGAGGAAACTTGCTGCATTTCTGGCTTGTTTTGCAGCTTATTTAATCTATTGCTGAGGGTCATCAGAGTCGGAATTAAGCAGCCTGCATAGAATATACACATACTTAATGTGAAACCGATAAAAAATACTAATACATTTTACCGTAATTCACGTTATTTTCTCCTTGAAGGTAGTCCAAGGCACGAGCAATAGGCCCCATCAACAACTGGTACATCTCCAGATACTGCAAATCGCTCGGAGAAAATTGTGACAAGATGAATCTTTCGCACAAAGGATTCAACTTGTCCTTGGCCCAAAGTAATTTCGTTACTGCGTCGAACAGTGAATTCCACCGAGTTACAACGGGCACAAGCAATGTCGATCCCAAGCATTCCACAATAATTTCCTACGACTTCGACCATTTGCACTTCCTCCACAAGTCGTTGCATTTTTCGAATGTCTGGAAAATATTCTCTTTAGTACATTATAGTTCAACAAAATCGTTATCAATTTTCAGTTACCATCGAATATTGGATATACAAAGCCTGCTCACTTCTCAAAATCTTCACGTAATCGGCGGAAGCAAGTAAATTCAGCGTGTGGCTGCAACATCGAAGATGCTTTTTCAGCAGCAGCTCGTTTTGGAAAACTGGCAAATCGTTTTCGCTTTCATCTTCATGAGAAGTTTCAGTTTCCGTACACCCGTACTCCTTGAAAGCCTTAACAAAATTGTCTGTCACCGTCATAATAACATTGGACGGGCTCAGACCAAAGCCGGCATTAATTTCGGCAATGATTTGCGCAATTTTTTCAGCTGAGTGCACGCCGAATATTCTCCTGCAAGCAAGAGCAGCCGACTTGCGTTCCAGGTTCTCTGTGAGCCAATGGCAAGTATACCCCAAAAAGCTCCGGTGGTTCCCAGACCTAATATCCCCGGTTGTACAGAAGTGTTTTACGGAGGCCATTTCCGACTTGATTTTGTGTACCACTTCACCATAATGCTCCTTCAATTTTTTTACAGATGCTTGCCTGCTCATTATCTTCATGCCACTGGTCTGCAAGAGGTCTATGAAAGACCTTCTTTCTAAAATTGAGACAAGCAGTGCTCCATCAACAATATCATGCAAAAGCTTTCTATCGAAGGCAGCTTGCGCAGGATTGCCAAAAGGGCTGCCCGACTTCAAACTTTTGTATTCCGCATACAATTGGCTATGTTTGACCCGTAAATGCTTCACAAAATTGGAGGTCACGTCACCAGTAGCTCTTATCTTCCGATCACATCCGACACATTTTGCAATTGTCGACATCTTATTCTGATCAGAAATCTGTGAATTCATATGTATATGAATATAATTTTCAAAGTTCAATTCATTAAACACTTACAACAACACCAAACACAACAATTTAAATTTTAAAACAAACAATACTAAAACAACCCTAACTAATTTGAACCATATGCACATAGAAACTAACTTTTAAAATCTCGCGTTGAAAATAGTTTTTCCAAACAGTCAAAAGACTGGTTTTTTATAGAGCTTCCAGAATTTTTTTTGAAGACCCTTCTCCTCTTGCGGGGACTTGGCACGTAATTCTTGCCCAAAATTTCATCATCATCTCGAAGTATTTCTCCAAAAACCAATTGATCAGTTTGTGACATGTTATCTTCAAATAGAGCGTTTTTGCACACAAAACACAATTAATAACAACTGACTGACAAGTGAAGTATGAAGTATAGATTATATGATTGCACTTTATAAGCTCTTGTTTGACTTGTTAACGTAAGCGTACCAACAAGTTAACAACCGTTCTTGAATTCTAACACTACTCCCTTCAGCATTGTTGTTTTTCATACAGGTGTAAATATTAGCTACGCTCATTGAAGCTTATTCTGATGATCAGAACTGGGAAATTTCGCGATGGGGCTGATTAAATTGAATGGCTGAATTGCTATTAATAATAGCAAAAATATCATCATTTATAATATAATTAGGGTATTCACAAGGTGTCATATTGTGTCATATCGTCATATTGTCATATTTTTTTATGACTGTCATATTAGCACGTAGCATGTGAAACAACATGCAAAATTAAAATATGACTGATACAACACTGCGCGGTATGTTTATTGAGTTCGCTATTCTATCGGCTGTATTTGTTTACAAATACAGCACTGCGTGGTATGTTTATGACAAAATATGACATACAACAGTTAAGGGTGCTCACAAGTGTCGTATTTTTAAGAATATTAAAATATGACATAAGACATACAACAAAGCTTGTGAATTGCCTAAATATTTATTATAATATAATATATATACATATATACATATGAATGCATATATCTCAGAATCTGAGGCTCAGATTATACAAAAAACAATTTAAAAAATTTTAATAAAAAAATGTCTTAAAATTTAAAGAGAAAAGTTGTTTGGTTTTTTGATTATTTTCATTAACTTATAATAATCCTTATTATTTTTTGATTCTTTGTAATCGTAATCATTACGTAACCCCAATATTTCAAACGCACAATTAAATAATCATTACGATTCTTTTTAGAAAATAATCTAACCGATTACTAATCGTAATCATAATTTAACAGCTATGCTTGTGAGTAACTGTTGACGTTCCATACAATGTATTGAATTTAATGGATTTTGTTAATTTAATTATTTCCGCAAAGGGATAACTTTTATTCACGTAACTACTGGTCGCACCTGAATATATTAAAATATGCACGAATCTTCCATCTGGTGCAATACGTCTAAGCGTTGGAAGACCGTGGTGTCTTATAAAAAATGCTTTTGTACCTTACGACTATTATTATTTCTATAACTTACACTAGGTGCTTTATTGTAAAGTGACTCCTGGTCGTCTTCTTGGGTGCCTCCTACTTGGTTAAGGCATTGTGTTTTCCTCTGCTGCCTTTAGTTGTATCTCCTTGGATAGAGCGCTGATCACATTTTCATTCTTGTGTGCCATCTCTATTTTGGATAATACTACTTTCAGCGCTTGGTTTAACTGATCGTAGTATATATGGATCATCTCTTCTTCCAGGACATAGAGTGTGCGTTGATCGGCATATGAGTCGTCTAAGCGGTCTCTGATTTCCTCGAAGTTTAATTTTGTGTTATTATTGATGAGAATTTGCGTGGCTCTTCCTGTAATCTTTCCCCTGAGTAAGATTAAGGCTTCCGTGTATATATTCTGTCCCCTGAATGGTTTCACATTTCCCATTAGAGTTGTGGCCAGTTTTCTCCAGTTTCTATACTCATGGTAGTCTCCGCTGAAATTGTTTATTGCTGACTTGAAGAGTCCTAAATCAACTTCTTTTGGGTCTGAGTATGTGCAGACTTCGTCCTGTGCTTCTTCCACTGGTGCAGCGGCTATTTGAGCTTCGGCGAATCTTCTCTGCAAGTCCATAACCATGGATTTAAGTGCCTGGATTTCCGGTGGTGTCTGTGCCATTTTTAGAAAATTTCTTCTGTTGGACCACTTTTAATAAACTTGAATTTTGTTTTGAACTCGTCGTTATTTAAGCCGCGAAGGATTTTATTCACTGAATCGTTTTGTTGACAGGTCCCTGCTCGGGCGCCAATTAAGAATAATCTTTACTTATTCTACAAAAATATATTTCCCTTGGATTCCTCCAAGGTTTCTTTATTTAAATATATATATTGTATGTTTACACGTTTCACAATATATTACTAGCTATGCCTATGATTATATTTAAACTGAGAACAAGAGTTGTATGCGCGTCACTCTTTTATAGCAGTGCAGTCAATGCTTTTTGTTGTTGGTCACGTGGTGGCTGTAGATTCTTGTATGATGATGCCCCTCCATGTGTTTGTGCGTTGATCACGTTGTATATGCGTCATGTGCTATTGGCTTGTTGTTGTTGGTCATATATGTATGGCTAGGTGTTAACTAGGTAGAGTGGTGATGCCACTAATATGCAAAATGTAAAATTATTCACAGCTCTTACAAACTTGACGTTATTTTACAAATAAAAGCATAAAATAGCTCTATTATATCATTTCTATTAACAATTGATAATATAAAACAAAAATATTTACCTATTTACTTATTTTTTGCATAAAAAATTTCACTTTGAACAAAATATTAAAATTTCATTCAAGTGGAAGTTGTGTACATACAAAATGGACAGCTGTGTTGTTTTGTGTACATGCCGGCCATTGTTATGTCGCTACCTTCAATGTGTCGAAGCACTGTCGCAACGACAAAACGTCACAACATTGTTATTTTGTTAAAAAATCGGAGCTGTGCCGAAAATCTCAAACGAAGGAACGCCGATTGTCACTGCTCCCCTTGCCGCTGTAACAGCTTCGCCAACAAACTACCGTAAATATGTAGGAATGTATAGGTATGAGCGTGAATACATATCGACGCAGATTTTTACGAACCACGGAAAAAGATTTTAGAATTGAAAAATATTATAAATCTACAACAGCTATCTTGCCATTTTTATTACTTCTTTCTTAGAACAAACATCAGAAAGTTATTTAATTTATGATTTTTAGCTTTTGCCATCGTCTGTTTTTATGAATGAAACGAGGTCGCTTGTTGAATGTGCGCCTGCGTTTATGAATGAAAATGTTTTTATTGTAAGATTTACTACATTTGGGACGATTATTGTGTTTGTAGAACATTGTTTAAATACATTATTTGTTGGTGACATATTCGCATGAGTACCCATATATATGTTTGTGCATTATTTGTTCGGCAATGTATACAAATATATGTACATATAAGTATATATGAATGTATAAACATGCAGATCAATGCAAGTACATGTGAAATATTGATAAGTGATAAAATCATGATTTGAATTCCTGAACGCGCACGTGCGTATACATACATTCATATGAGCGTGTGCAGATCTTCTCTTCTTTACTGGCGTAGGCACCGCTTACGCGATTATAGCCGAGTTAACAACAGCGCGCCAGTCGCTTCTTCTCTTCGCTACTTGGCGCCAATTGGATATTCCAAGCGAAGCCAGGTCCTTCTCCACTTGGTCCTTCCAACGGAGTGGAGGTCTTCCTCTTCCTCTGCTTCCCGCGGCGGGTACTGCGTCGAATACTTTCAGAGCTGGAGTGTTTTCATCCATCCGGACAACATGACCTAGCCAGCGTAGCCGCTGTCTTTTAATTCGCTGAACTATGTCAATGTCGTCGTATATCTCGTACAGCTCATCGTTCCATCGAATGCGATATTCGCCGTGGCCAACGCGCAAAGGACCATAAATCTTTCGCAGAACTTTTCTCTCGAAAACTCTTAAGGTCGACTCATCGGTTGTTGTCATCGTCCAAGCCTCTGCACCGTATAGCAGGACGGGAATTATGAGCGACTTATAGAGTTTGGCTTTTGTTCGTCGAGAGAGGACTTTACTTTTCAATTGCCTACTCAGTCCAAAGTAGCACCTGTTGGCAAGAGTAATCCTGCGTTGGATTTCCAGGCTGACATTGTTGGTGGTGTTTACGCTGGTTCCAAGATAGACGAAATTATCTACAACTTCAAAGTTATGACTGTCAACAGTGACGTGAGTGCCAAGTCGCGAGTGCGACGACTGTTTGTTTGATGACAGGAGATATTTCGTCTTGCCCTCGTTCACTGCCAGACCCATTTCTTTTGCTTCCTTATCCAGTCTGGAGAAAGCAGAACTAACGGCGCGGGTGTTGAGGCCGATGATATCAATATCATCGGCATACGCCAGCAGTTGTACACTCTTATAGAAGATGGTACCTTCTCTGTTGAGTTCTGCAGCTCGAACTATTTTCTCCAGAAGCAGGTTGAAAAAGTCGCACGATAGGGAGTCGCCTTGTCTGAAGCCTCGTTTGGTATCGAACGGCTCGGAGAGGTCCTTCCCGATTGTCGATTCTCCTTTCACGGGTCTTTTCCAAGATTTGGCGCATGGTGAATATCTGGTCGGTAGTTGATTTACCAGGTCTGAAGCCACACTGATAAGGTCCAATCAGTTTGTTGACGGTGGGCTTTAATCTTTCACACAATACGCTCGACAGAACCTTATATGCGATGTTGAGGAGGCTAATCCCACGGTAGTTGGCGCAGATTTTTGGGTCTCCTTTTTTATGGATTGGGCATAGCACACTTAAATTCTTTCGTCCGACCATATTTTACAAAGAAGCTGATGCATGCTCCTTACCAGTTCTTCGCCGCCGTGTTTGAATAGCTCGGCTTGCAATCCGTCGGCCCCTGCCGCTTTGTTGTTCTTCAGGCGGGCAATTGCTATTCGAACCTCTTCATGGTCGGGCAATGGAACGTCTGCTCCATCGTCATCGATTGGGGAATCGGGTTCGCGTTCTCCTGGCGTTGTACGTTCACTGCCATTCAGCAGGCTGGAGAAGTGTTCCCTCCATAATTTAAGTATGCTTTGGGCATCAGTGACTAGATCACCTTTGGGGGTTCTACAAGAGTATGCTCCGGTCTTGAAACCTTCTGTAAGCCGCCGCATCTTTTCGTAGAATTTTCGAGCATTACCCCTGTCGACCAGCTTGTCAAGCTCTTCGTACTCACGCATTTCGGCCTCTTTCTTTTTCTGTCTACAAATGCGTCTTGCTTCCCTCTTCAACTCTCGGTATCTATCCCATCCCGCAAGTGTTGTGGTCGATCGTAACGTTGCGAGGTAGGCAGCCTGTTTTCTCTCCGCTGTGACACGGCACTCCTCGTCGTACCAGCTGCTCTTTTACACTTTCCGAAAACCAATGGTTTCGGTTGCAGATGCACGTAAGGAGTTTGAGATGCCGTCCCACAGTTCCCTTATACCGAGTTGTTGACGAGTGCTCTCAGAGAGCAGGAGTGCAAGCCGAGTAGAAAATCGTTCGGCTGTCCGTTGTGATTGCAGCTTCTCGACGTCGAACCTTCCTTGTGTTTGTTGGCGTGCGTTTTTTGCTGCACAGAGGCGGGTGCGAATTTTGGCTGCAACAATATAGTGATCCGTGTCGATGTTAGGACCTCGGAGCGCACGCACATCTAAAACACTGGAGACGTGTCTTCCGTCTATCACAACATGATCGATCTGGTTGGTGGTTTTTCGATCCGGAGACAGCCAGGTAGCTTGATGTATCTTCTTATGCTGGAATCTAGTACTACAGATAACCATATTTCGGGCCCCGGCGAAGTCGATCAGCCTCAACCCATTTGGGGATGTTTCCTCGTGGAGGCTGAATTTACCGACCGTAGTGCCAAAGATACCTTCTTTGCCCACCCTGGCGTTGAAGTCGCCAAGCACGATTTTGACATCGTGGCGGGGGCATCTCTCATAAGTGCGCTCCAAGCACTCATAAAAGGCATCTTTGGTCACATCGTCCTTCTCTTCCGTCGGGGCGTGGGCGCAAATCAGCGATATGTTGAAGAACCTCGCTTTGATGCGGATTGTGGCTAGACGTTCATTCTCCGGAGTGAATGATAGTACTCGGCGACGGAGTCTCTCTCTCACCACGAATCCAACACCAGACTTGCGCTCCTTTATATGGCCACTGTAGTAGATGTCACAAGGACCTACTCGTCTCTGTCCTTGTCCCGTCCATCGCATTTCTTGGACGGCGGTGATGTCAGCCTTAATTTTCACGAGGACATCAACCAGCTGGGCAGCGGCACCTTCCCAATTAAGGGACCGGACATTCCAGGTGCATGCCCTCAATTCGTAGTCCTTATTTCGCTTGCCATGGTCGTCATCAAAAGGGGGGTCTCTCATCCGAGGCTGATTGTTGGTTTTCATTGGTGCGTTTTTTTACGTGGCGGGTCCCAAACCCAGCGCACAACCCTACGTAGGGGATATTTCGCCTTCTCACTTTAGCTCGCCTTCAAACGGATATTCTTAGGCTACCCAGAGGATACTTGGTCAGAGACCGGAAGTCGTGAGCTGCTTGAGTCATATGTAAAAGAATCGTTTCTGGCCACTCCCAAGTGAATGGCGATCAGAGAACTTTCCTCACTTGCGTGAACTTCTACACATGACTCCATCCTCCGAGCGTGTGCAGATACATTAAATTAATATGATAGAAGATGTACTTATATATTGTTTTCATAAATTTAATTTCTAATAAATGTAATACTAAGCCCGCTAATTCAAATTAGCGCTGTCGCCTGTCAGGGCTATTAGCACAAAATTAAGAAATAGCACTGCAATTTCGGATATTAGCAGCTATGGGCTAAAACTCTTGAAAAATCGGTGCCATCTAATTGGTCTAATGTTAATATCTCCTAATAGCCCTGACAGACGACAGCGCTAATTTGCATTAGCGGGCTTAATTTACATTTACTTGCGCATTTGACCCATATTAATGTAAATTTGTAATGCACAAGAATTTTGTGCATTTAGCTGAATTTACCAAATCAAGTAAGCAACACTGCTCAAAACTGGCCGTTTTTATTATTTTTTGACAGATGTCGCTTGAAGTCTGCCCTCCTTTGCTTTTACAGTATCAGAGGTAAGTAGTTTTATATTGCTAATTATGTGCAAGTATATTAACAAAAACAAATTTAAATATTTTTGATGGCAGAAAACAAACAACGCACAGTTTGCTATCCATTTTTCCAATATTCTTAACGTTTTCACACACTCTTTTCGCATTACAATCAAATATTGCTTTTAATTACACTCTTTTATCTTTGAACATAGTTAATAATTAACGAATTTTTTCCTTAAATTTATACTGATTTTCCAAAAATACCAAAATTTCATTAATAATTTCTCTTATTAATTTTTATTTCACTTGTTTTTTGTAATAAATAAAGAATTTTCACAATCAGCTAAATGCACAAGTCTACCGTCTGTCTCCATGAAATTTCAATGGCCATTAGCGTTGCTTAATGGGTATTATTTCGCTCGTATGTTAGGGCTATAAGCCACCAAAGCTACAGCAACTAAGCTTACCCAGCGCAAATATTAAACTAAGCAATTGCGGTACCTTTAACCCTATATGTATATTTTTTAATCAGAAGGACGTCCTCTTTCCAACAGCACCTTTTGATCGCGGCACCAAAGAAATATTACTTGTGCCTGAATATGAAAGACCAAAACTCCTTTGCTGATTAAAAACCCTGCAAGACGGAGGTAACAGGTTGCACAAACACATTGAAACATTTTCGGCTGTTCACTAACACTGTTACATTTTCTGGAATTTTCAATTGAATAGGAGATTACGTAAGTAAGATAGAGAAAAACTATCAACATTCTAAACTTATTAGGCGTATTCAGACCAGCCTTGTTAATTCGTTAGTCGGTAGGTAGGTAAGTAGGTAGGAGTGCAGCCCTATCGGGCTCAATTAGCACTGATGTGCCATTTTGATACACTATTCGTAGAAACCTCCTGTGTCTGCTATTACGTTTCACCGACTCTCTCAAACCATTTTGAGATTTCAATGAAACTACTTATGTCCGATAGGCTTTTGGTGGAAATCCATTCAAGATTTGGTGCTTGGTGGATTCCGAGTGCTTTGTGCCGGATCTGTGCTAGAGCTGGGCATTCGTAGAGAAAGTGGAAGATTGTTTCCTTGTTCCCTGCTACTCCGCAGCCACGGCAGATGTCGTTGTGGGGCATACCCATTTTGGACGCATGTTCCCCAAATGGCCAGTGCCCCGTTGTGGTAGCTGTTATTCTGTAAATACTTCTTCTTGACCTATTTAATAAGTCGTTGGTTCTTTTCCTGTCATATGTTGGCCATAATTGTTTAGTTATGACGCATTTTGTAATGTTTTTCCATCTGTTATTTGCAACTTGTTGAAATTGTCTATTGATCTCTACTTTGATCGATCATAGCGGGCTTGGTATTAGCACCGCCTCGGATTCGTTGAGGAAAGCTCCCGCCTTTGCCAACTCATCTGCTTTTTCGTTACCGAAAATGTTCCTGTGGCCGGGAACCCAAATCAAGTTTAGTTGGAGCTTGTCTTTTATTGAGCTTAGTGCTCTCTTGCAGTTTTGAGCTATACTGGAATTTGTCATGGGTGAAGACAGTGCCAGGAGGGCCGCCTGGCTATCCGTAAATATAGTTGCTTTATGTATATTCCCGTGGTTTTCTAATAGAACTTCGCAGGCTTTTTCTATGCCTAGTACTTCTGCTTGGAAGATGCTAGCCGAGTTCGGTAGACGTATAGAGAGAGATATGCCCAGATCAGCGGAGAATACCCCCGTGCCCACTCCGCAGTCCATTTTGGACCCGTCGGTATAGACTGAGGTGGTATCCTCCTCTGCTATTGGACCTTTTCTCCATTCTCGTCTAGATGGTATCTTCACCTGGAAGTGTCTATTGAAATCCAGCTTTGGGAGAATGTAGTCTGATTTATTAATAGTGAGCTTGTTTAGAATTACACTATGTCCGTAGTTCTGCTGATTCCAACCTCCCAATTCTTTTATTCTTATCGCCGCAATAGCAGCTGTTTTTTGAATAAAAAAGTCCATTGGTAGTTGATGCAGGATCACATTGAGCGCATCAGTCGGACATGACCTGATTGCGCCCGTAACACCCGCACATGCTGCTCTTTGTATTCCATTTAATTTAAGCTGAAGGCCCTGGCAGCCAGTGCTTTAGCTCGTAAGTGAGGTAATTATTTATAATTGTTTCTCTTTTAAATAAATAAATAAAATAAAATAAATTTTCTAATGTTGTATTGTTTGTTTAGCGCTGGCCACCATACCAGAGCTCCATATGTAAGTATGGGTCTTATGACCGCCATGTACATCCACATGATTATACTTGGTTTGAGGCCCCAATTCTTGTTGACAATTTTCTTACAAGTATAGTAGGCCATGTATGCTTTGTTTATTCTTTTTTCTATGTTTATTTTCCAGGACAGTTTGGTGTCAATCACCACCCCCAAGTATTTACCTGTTGGGGATAGGGTAAGTGTTGTGCCGTTTAGTACCGGAAGTTGAAACTGAGGTATTTTGGTTCTGCCTGTGAATAGCATTAGTTCTGTTGTGTTTGGGTTAACTCCTAGACCATTGCTTTTAGCCCATAGGTTTAACCTACGAAGTGCTCTTTCCATAATCACGCTGACTGTTGAAGGAAACAAACCTGATACCAACAACACTATATCGTCTGCATACGCTACTGCTTTCACTCCTCCACCGTTTAGTTGGAGGAGTATTTCGTTCAGCGCTACAACCCATAGAAGCGGAGAGAGGACCCCCCTTGATGCGTCCCTCTACTCACATAACTTGTTTGTGTTGCAGCGCCGTTTGAAGCTATAATCTTCCTATTCTCGAGCATTGATAGTATCCTTCTGCACACAGTGTCATCTATGCCCCCATGTGCCAGAGAATTAATTATCGTATTTACTTCTATGTTATGGAAGGCGCCCTCTATGTCTAGAAAAGCCATGGTGTATTGTTTGTGGTGTAGTGATTTTTCAATCACACTTATCACCTCGTAAAGGGTGGTTTCGGTTGATCGGCCCTTTATGTACGCATGTTGGGACTTCGATAACTTCCCCGCCATTATTGTTCTTACGTGTAGATCTATTGGCCTTTCTAGTACCTTCAACATAAATGAGGTAAGGCTTATAGGTCTAAAATCCTTGGCATTCTCGTGTGTTCTTCTGCCTGGTTTCGGAAGGAACACAACTTTGCTCCTTTTCCAACTTCTTGGGATGTAAGATAGTTGAATGCTCGCTTTGTATATATTTTCAAGCCTTAGAACCATTGGTTCTACCAGTTTTTGCAGCATTATGGGCATAATCCCGTCAGGACCTGCCGCTTTAAATGGTGCAAAACTATTTATGGCATATTTGATTTTCATTTTGTCTACTATTTGGCTTCGATAGTCATCTGCGTTCACCGGCGGTTCTAGTTGAACCCTCGTTGGAGGTGTTTGCTGACTCCCGAGGAAATGTGTTGTGATTAGTACCTCCAGAGACTCTTTTGCCGAGGAGGTCCAATCACTTCCCTCCGCCCTAATGTAGGCAGTATTAATATGGTGTTTGGATAGCATTTTACTCAGCCTAGCGGCTTCTCTGCAGCTTTCTATCGATGTGCAGAAGGATCGCCATGAGTCATTTTTAGCTTTCCTGACTGCTTTTTTGTATTCCTTCATAATGTCTTTATATGGCTGCCAAATTTTGGTTCTAAAACTCTCATTGAAAGCTTTCCTTAGTTGTGTTCTCAAATTCTTGAGTTCACTGTGCCACCAAGGAAGAGACTTTCTCTTTTTCAAAACTGTTAGCGGAGTAGTTTTGTTAAAAGTTGTGATTAAGATTTTTTCCAACTTCTCTACTTCTGAGTCTAGTTCCTCGGGATTTCTGATACTCTTGTTGCCTCCCTTTTCGAGACATTTTGTTGCTATACTGGTAAATTTTCCCCATGCCGTTCTTCTAGGGTTCCGGTATGTGAGAGGCGCACTGTACCTCTCGCGGATGCTGAAGAGTATCCAGGAGTGATCCGACATGGAAGGCTCATCGGATACCCTCCAGTTATCCACAACGAGACTGTCTGTGTCTGTTGATAGCGTGAGATCAAGAACTTCCTCCCACCCCGGAAACCTATCCGAGGTTGGGAAGATAAAAGTTGGCTTATCGCCCTTGTTGCATATACTTAGATTACTATTCAAAATATACTGCAAGAGTGACTCATCTCTGGTGTTTATACTGGAGCTACCCCATACGGTGTGCCTTGCATTTGCATCACACCCTATTAGGACATCATCCTTCTTGTTCTCCTCTACTAGCCTCGTGAGCGGCGCCGGTGGTATGTCTTCGTCATGGGCCAAGTAGGCCGAGACCAAGAAGAAGGACTTTTCCTTCTGTTCCACCTTTACCACAGTGATATCTGCTGTGCTGTAATTAGGACAAAGAAATGCATTCATACTTTTATTGATAATAATGCATGCCCTAGATTTACCTCTGTTCCGTGTGTAAAACAGGTTATAGTTGCTGCTGTTTAGTCCTTTTATGGTATCTTCATTGACCAAGGGCTCTTGTGTTAGGCTGATGTCGATGCCCCCCTCGTTCACAAGGGTTGTCAGTCTCTTCGAGTGCTGCAGGTTAATCTGTACGCATCTTATGTTGTTGTTATTGGGCATCTCGGAGTTCTTCAATGCCCACATTCCTTAGCAACTGGCTGGCGTCGTCGACCTCTTCCGTGTCGTCTTCGTCAGCCGCCTTGTTGCCTTGGAAGATTTTTAGTCTTGCCTTGCGTATTCCGAAGCTGATTTTGTTGTCAGTCTTCTTCAGAGCCTCAATGGACTCATCGCAAATGGCCACTAGTATTGGCTCGCTTGCTCTGTTCGGTTTTTCCTCCTTTATAAGCTGCCACTCATCTATACCAGGTATAGATTTGTTCTGCAGCTTAATGCACCTCAGGAGTTTTTCGTCTGGCTCCTCTAGTGGGGGTAACCAAACGCGAGCCCGAGGCCTCTTTGGAATATCCCTGGCGGGTATAAGCCTCAATTGGAGGCCTACAAAGGCGTTGCTAATTTTAGCAACACTACCCGTCAGGAAATCTAGCAAGGCCTGGTCCGCGCACTTGATGACACTGTAACCCCTGAGGGGTTTAGCACCATACTCGACAATCTGACGTCGATCTCCACCCATCTCTCCTGGATAGTGCTGGGAGAGGAGGATTTCCCATCTATAATGGCCACCTGCAGGCTATCCCTGGCTACATCGCAGAAATGCCTTGCCGTTGTTGTGCTGCTGTGTTCACCCTCACTCCTCCTCGGTTTTTTTGGGCTGAGTTCCGGGTACTTCTGTGGTGGAGCGATTTCTCTTCTGAGAAGTGCTCTCTCGTTTGCTCTCTTCTTGAAGTTGTGATTGCTTCCTTTTCAGGTAGCTTTCATATTCCTCTACAATAGATTTGAGGCGCTTTGTTTCAGCCTCATCAACTCGGGTACCGGCTGCCTGGTCTTTGGCTATCTTCCCTAGTATGAAGACCGTCCTCTGGTACCGGTTTTTGCTCTGCTGATTTTAGGATTTTTTGCGTTTCTTTTTGCTCTCTCCTTTAGCAGCCAGTGCACTTTGGTCGGTGCTCATGGCAGCCTTGGAGGTGGACGCCTCCTCCCTCTGCTGTATCTACCGGTGTACTTTGGTTGGTACGTCCGGTAGTACTCTTACTTGTCTCCTGGCTGGAGGAAAGCAGTTCGTCCTCCTCGGATTCCGTAATAGGATTCCTGTAACTCATATCCGTAGTCGTCGCTGTTGTCGTCATGGTGGTTGTTGTAGTTGTTGTTGTTGTTGTTGTGTTGTTAGTTACGTTCATGTTTTGGTCCCACGAGTAAGTTAGTCGGTATTTGGTAGTTTTTTACATGTATTCTGTTTTTGTAAAATTAACAGACTATCCTTTTACCGAGTAACGAACTATCCATCTGGCAAGCTTGATAATTGTTTCGTTACTCGGTAATATCACATCACCTGTTCTCCTGCTCCTCTGTACATCAATTTAAAGTACTTACCAGTAATAAATTTGATCTGCTCCACATAATTTTCAATTAAATGACTGACAATTTTTGATTTTGCACTTTGTTGGGGCATTTTTACTCTTTAATAAAACTGAATCAGCTGTTTCGGAATAAAATTTACCATATTATCAAGGTAGAGCAAAAAGTATGTTCACAGTTAAGCCTTTTATCGAAGTATCAACTAACGAATTAACAAATTAACAGGCTTCGGTCTGAATACCCCTATTGTAATGTTGTTGCTAGAATAGGAAAGACGAATACCCAATTTTTCAAGAAGAAGCAAACGAAAAGCGCAGTTTATTTTGGATTTTAAAGAGGTAAGTTCGTTATTTGATAATTTGATATTTTTATAATTAATTTCTTATATATATTTTATTAATTTCTTTTATATATTATAGAGAAAAGGAAAAAGCTTAAGAAGGAGAAAAGGGTAAGCATTGTGAATTGAATTGTGTATAATTAAAAGTTTTAATATTACAGAAATTATTTGGACCATTTGGAAAATTCAAATCTATTGCGTACAACCAAACAAATAAGAGAGTAAGTTTTAAATTATTAAAGTTAAATATTGCATATTTAATTCAAATAGTTGTTATAGATAGTGAATTTTTGTGAAATATGTAATAATATCTACATATATACGTATATGTAAAAAATTTAAAATCTAAATTGAATTGTGCGGTTACAATTATAATTGTGTAGAATTTAGAATACCGTCCCAGGATTTCGGGAATAAAATGGGTATGGTCGGATAGAGGAGGTTCTTAAGATCAATAATGTAATCCTTTAGTTGATGTCAAATAAATATAATTGAATAATAAGTTAGTATTAAAAAAAAAATTCACACGAATTAGTGAATTTTTAGTGGACATAAAAATGCGAAATATAAGTGTAAAATTAATTTAAAATCGAATAATACGTTCTTCAAATAGGAAATATGTCCGTAATGAATGAGAAGCTGCGTTATTTGGCAAAATATGTGCCGTCCGAATTTTGTCGAGTAGTGCGTGACTTTAATGAAATAAGCAATTGGAAATCAACAGACATCCGACAATTTTTGTCATATACAGGTATATTTGTTTTAAAAGACTGCATTGATGAATGCCTGTACTACTATTTTCTTTTGCTTCACGTCGGAATTCGACTTCTTTCGTATGAGCAGTCAGAAGAACACCAATTAAATGTAGCTGACAAAATTTTAAAAGAATTTGTTAATTTGTTTTCAAGTATACACGGCGAAAATCAGTTTTAATGTACAGAGCTTATTACATTTTACTGACTGCGTAAGACAGTTTGGCGCGATTGATAATTTCTCCGCATATAGGTTTGAGAATTATATGCAAACATTGAAGAAAATGATAAAAAAGTCGGATAAAGTATTGCAGCAATTAAAAAATAGATATTATGAGAGAAAGGATATGTATGCAGCTTCCCGTAAAGTTTCAAAATTTGGGGTATTTTCGTTAGATTTTAAAAAAGATAAGGATAGCCTTTGTTATTCAGAGAAAACAGGGCCTATAAAACTTATTGGCGAAAAAATAGAGGGCGATGTTTTTATAGGCCTTCTTTTTTCTGAGACTTACGATTATTTTCAAGAGCCAGCTGCTTCTGCAGATTTAAGCATACTGTAGGTAAAGTTTCAGAAAATGAGGTAGTTTTAAGTAGGTTAGATATTAAATATAAGTATCTTTCCATACCTATAGATGATAAAATTATTTCAGTTCCACTCATTTATCACCTTTTTTATGATTTTTCGTAGAATGAATTTCGATGATCTCGTGGAATAAATGGATTCCGAAGTGGAATGCTCACAACCATTGAGCCCCCATAGAGGCTGTATTGAACATAAATATTTTTCATTTTTTAACAATATTTTTTTACAGATGAAGTGTTTAAAAAAATATCTTACAACCTGGCTTGCGCTCCTCGAATAGAACCATCACAAATTGTGGTACCGTATTTCGTTTTTAAATATTATGCGATTGTAATATAATTTACTGTATTTTTTTTTTACAGATGCGGCTAATATTTAAGCCAAAGGGCGCAAAAGGCAGTGTGGACGGCGTACTGCGTGGTATGTTTTCTGACGATCTAATGTACCACTAGATTAGAAGGGATATCTACTAAAGCTAAAGGTCGTAGGGTTAGTTTTTGGTAGGTTTCTTTACTGATATATATTTGAATGCCTTAACTTATACCGTTACATTTTAGATATATTTCCTGACAAGGATAAAAACACTATCTGTGGGGAGCTCCGTAGATTTGTGGCCTTAAGTCACAATCGTTTTAAGCCAAAAAAGCATAAACTTAAGGCAAAATTAATATAAGTTTCCTTATTATTACTTATATATATTAGTTTTAAGTTGTAAATATTAGTTCTAAGTTGTAGAAATTATTTTTAAGTTGTACAAATTAGTTTTAAGTTGCACGTATTAGTTTTAAGTTGTATGTATTAGTTCTAAGTTGTACATACTAGTTTTAAGTTGAAATTTCTAATTTTACTTTTATAAATATGAATTTTTAGAATTCTAATTTTCATACTGAAATGCCGGATGTAATAATAATAAGCAAATTATTAGTTTAGGTAAATATTTGATTATTTTGATTTTATTATTAAATTAAGCGAAATAATAAAAAACTGAGTTTTATTAAAAGAATTGAATTTGCTAGAAGTAACAAACGGGTAACAGATAATCTTGTTACTGCTTGCTCTTTCTAACATGTTTACATGTTATAGGTAACAAACTGATAACGAAAATAATAACACTAATACTATGTTCGGACCGACAATGAAAACATGTTTTCGTGGGAAAAACTGGTTTTCGCACGAAAACTTGTGTTATCGTCCATGTAAAATCTGTCAAACGAAAACACAGTTTTCGCTGAAAACTACTTGAAAACTTACATTCCACTCATTGTAATCGGTACCTGCTCTAGTTTAATCGATTTTTTTGGAAGACATATTTTGCCGGCCCTAAATTGTCACTTGATATTTGTTTACATTGCGTATAAAAATACAGCTGCTCACTGTTAAGGGGATTCTCTTGTTCTTGCAAAACCCTTGCACGGTGCACCAATTGCAGAATTTTCTTCCTGGTGCAACGGCACAACAAACAAACGCAAAAATTTATTTGCAATGGCTGTAAAATATGTTAGACCAAAACCCATGTTTATTTTCGTGCCGTCATATATCACTAGATTCGCAATGGGTGCTCTCTTGGCCTTGCATATTTCGGTATATGATTTTTGCATTTTGTGTCATCTTGAAAGAGCAAGAGAATCCCCGTATTGATAGTTGTCATTGAAAACTCATCGAAAACACACATTGTCGGTCCGATCGACTTACATTCCACAACATACAAATGTGTTTTTAAAATGTTTTCAATGTCGGTCCGAACATAGCATAACAAATATTCGGGTAACAAATACTTTTTGTTATCCATAACACATAGGTAAGCTATGCGCTAACAGAAGAATTTGTTACCCGTAACATACTGTGAAGAAATTTGCTAAGGAATATATGTATTCTGTAAGAACAAGGCAGCATGCAATATTTGCCATTGGTTAGAGCGAGAGGCTGGGATTTAGAATAGCATCCCCGGATTTCGAGAATAAAATAGGTATCATTGGAAAGGTGACGTTCTCCAGATCTCGAAAATATATACATATAGTTGCCGCTGACTTATAGTTTTCGAGATATTTGCATTTAAAGTTGAAAAATTGACAACTTTTACATTGATAATTTGTATATTGGGAATAACTTTTTCACTTATATTATGCACTTTTCACTTACTAACACTTCACTTTAACGTTTCTGTATATTAATTTTTTTAATATTTGTTGTAAATAAAGCTTTATTTCAATTATTTTGATTTAGTTAAATTTCTTGCATTTGCACAATAAGAAAAGTGCTGCCATAGTAATTTTTTTTGAAGCGCCGGCGCTAGTAGTGAAAAGTGCACAATATAAGTGAAAAAGTTATTCCCAATATACAAATTATCAATGTAAAAGTTGTCAATTTTTCAACTTTAAATGCAAATATCTCGAAAACTATAAGTCAGCGGCAACTATATGTATATATTTTCGTGATCTGGAGAACGTCACCTTTCCAGCCATACCTATCTTATCCCCAAAATCCGGGGATGCTATTCTAAATTTTACCCGAGCGAGATAACCATTGAACATCAAATAGCTATGTTATATTTTTTCCCACCCTCTGAACAAAAGTAACAAATATTTTAACGAATGCAAAAGTGAACAATAACAAGTCGCTTACATGTTTGCTAACAGCTACCTGTCTTGCAGAGAACTTACTTGCAGCCGGTATTCGGTTTATACAATGGTCTCAATATCTGGTATTATAATTTCGATTGGTGACAAAAATTGACTGTGTAATCTTCTAACAATATCTCTAAATAAAAAGTGGATCATAAGTATATGCATATGAGCTAACATATTCCAACATTTAATTGCTTATTAAACATTCCAGCAACATTTAAACGTTTTTAAACTTAACTCAGTTTTGTGCTACTTATTTCGTTTTCGTATTCATAATATTGGTAAGTATTGTAAAATTATGTGTACATCCATAACTCGCTGTGAATGGTTATCAGTTCATATTCTATATTACATCTTGCATCTGCTAATGTTATCTATGTATGTATGTATGTACATAAGTATGTTAATCGAATTTTCAGGTATAAAGATTGTTTTGCTTTTAGTAATACTACATAAATGTACATATATCCTTACATACTATTTACATTAAATAAAATATTGCGGCTGGAATTTAGAATAGCATCTCACAATTTCAAAGTTAAAATGGGTGGGTGAATTTAGGATAACATCCCCCCATTCCGGAGTTAAAATGGATACGTACGGATAGAGAAGGTTCTTCAAGTTAAGAAAATATATACAGTAGGCGACAAAGGTTTACGTACGGAGACAATTTCGGCTATCTGATATGTCCAAAAGCATAATGAAAAAAAGTAAAGATGCAATTTTGGGTAAATGTTCAGCAGAGCGGCTTTTCCGAAAACGTGCACCAATTTTCACGGGAAATGTCTTAAAATACTCGTTTTTAGTTCTACTTTATGAATATGTTAGGCGCGTGCTTCTAAAAACCATATTTTCTTTGTTTTAATAGAAAAACATCGTATTTCCCGAAATCAAAAATTCACTTTTGCACTTTACACGTCTTTAGATGTTAAAATTATACTTTCTATAAGTTATATACACGTAATTATTGATGTTGTTTAGTTAATCAATAAGAGAATGCCCCTATTGCGGTTTTCAACCCAACTGCATTTCAGTCGAAGTTTAAAAATTCGGTATTGCCGACTTCAACTCAATCCGTCAAAAAAAATTGCGGTTGAAGTATGATCGAACTTCAACTTTTTTTGGTATTGCGGTTTTCAACACTGTACAAGTGGGGTTGACTAGTATATAAATAAACTTCGACTGCTTAATAGCAGTTGAAGTTCAACATTCGTTCAGTGAAATACAAAAAAATATTAAAGAAAAATGGAGAACGGGTAAAATAACTATTTTAATTGATGTTAAATTAATTTTAATTAATATTTTTTATAAATTTTAGAAAAAATAAAGTTACAACAAAAAGCAATTCGAAAAATTGGTGGAGTTAATCGTACAGATAAAAGACATCGAAATCTACTCTTGAGTACACCAATTGTCCGCTCCACAATATTCCGGGCCTTTGAGTGTACTGTATTGTAGCGTGCTTGGGGTGAAGAAGCTTCCGCCAAGCGATAAGGCGTCATTAAAAATTTATGCAGAGGATAACCAGCGTCACCTAAGAAATTACATTACTCCAATTATTTAGCAATAAATACGATAAAGTCTTACAAGATCCAAGCGTTATTCTGTATGTTGTTTTGTAAATGCACTTTCAAATCGCTAACATTGAAAACAAAAGAGTCATGATTTGCGCCTGCATGCCTAGCATCCACTTACTGAATAGACATTTTATAATCACAAAGCTAAAAATTTTAAGAAATTATACCATTTTGTTTCTAATATAATTCAGATTTTATACATACAATCATCACGTTTAAACTGTAGTAGCCCTTTCTGTTAATATAAAGATGTTGCACTTTTTTTCTTGGTGAAATTATGCGAACATGAGTCCCGTCGATGCAACCAACTACTCCCGGGAAAGTACTTTTTGAAGAAAATGAAACTTTTGAAGCGTTTTGCTCCTCCTCAGTCATTTGAATTTTAATCAATTGGGCACAAATACGTTGTTCAATTATATTTAGAATCTCTTTAATTACTAAAGATATCGTAGGTTGCGCCAACCCAATGTTAAAATCATTTCCACTGCATTTTTGATAACCACTGTCAGCAAGGAAACGCAGAGTTGCGCATAATTTTAATATAGGAAGTATGGCCGTTCCTCACACACGTTTGTGGAAATGTTCCTTCATCTCAATCAGTAAAAAACAAAATGCTTCTTTATTTAATCGAAAAAAACTTTTGACTCTGCAACAAATATTATTAAAAAGCCACTCAATTGTGAAAAAACTATGGCTTACTTTGCATTTTGAAACTCCAATGGATTTGAGTGATCACGAAGGCTTTTTCGTATATGTACGTAGTACATCAATTTTGCCCCAATATTTCGCCATTGTAATATAAATCAAAACTTATATCCATTTTTTATTTATTTTAATGTTTATTCACTTTTTCGCGAGCTGAACTGAATTCAATTGTTTAGATATGTCGTTTAAAAAATTTTAGCTGTTTCACTATCTGTCAAATTTCCCTTTCTTAGGTTGGCAACGCCAATCATACTTCGACTGAACTTAGTTGAAGTTCGCAATACCGAAAAAGAGTTTGGTTGATCTGAAGTTGAATTGCCTTAACTTCAATTCGACCAAGTCGGGTTGAAAACCGCAATAGGGGCCGAAATTTGGTTTTTTTTTTGTTATTTTTATAAAAATATGAAAAACTTTACAATCACTTCACTTCAACGAAAATGGAGAGGTTATATTCGAAATTATGGCACAGCTGTTGTAAATTCGAATGGCCACTCATGCACTGATCGTTTTCGAATTATCGATATTCTCAACATACGAGTCTGATCGTCGAATTGGCAAAAATGAGAAATACATAATAGGAACATTTATAATTGTCGTGGATGCAAACTTGAATTCGCCCTAGTTGCTACCTCTGCGGCCAACTTAGTGACTGTCACTTTCGGATTTTGATCCACTTCTTTAAAAAATGAACGATACATCTCTGTGACTCAGCTTCTTAGGGCGACCACTGCGCGGTTTATTTTCAAGACTATTCGTATTTTTGTAGTAATTCAATATCGTTTGAACTGTTGATTTTGTTAAATTTAATAAGCGATTTGAACAATAAGTTTAATATTGATATAAAACTATTTTTGCACTATATAAGGGTAAAATTTAAAATAGCATCCCCGGATTTCAGGGATAAAATGGGTATCACTGGAAAGGCGACGTTCTCCAGATCACGAAAATATATATATATAATTGTCGCTGTTTCTGTATATTAATTTTTTAATATTTGTTGTAAATAAAGCTTTATTTTAATTATTTTATTTTAGTTAAATGGTAAACCCTTTTTTATTGTGCAAATGCAGAGAATTTAACTAAAATAAAATAATTAAAATAAAGCTTTATTTACAACAAATATTAGGTTGTCAAAAAAGTCTTGCCGTATTTTCGCTAGTTGGCGCTGAAAGCGCGTAGTTCTAGTTTTATTCGTCGCATGCTATACCTTTTTGGAAAGCTCATTTCACGCGCTAACACGTGTTTGATTGATTGTCGTTTCTTTTAAGTCGTTCGTGAGTTATAGCGTCGCAAACATGGAGCAAAATAAAGAGAAAATACGGCATCTCAAGCCGCGAATAAAATTTGTACAGTTTATAGACCCGATACAGCTTCCATTTCCACCGCACAACGATGGTTTCAACGTTTTCGTTCTGGTGTAGAGGTGGTCGAAGATGCGCCACGCTCCGGAAGGCCTGTCGTCGAAAATTGCGATAAAATCGCTGAATTGGTCGAAAGAGACCGGCATAGTAGTCATCAAACCATTTGAAGAAGCTCGATGTATGGGTGCCACACGAATTGACTCAATAAAAGTACCGCAAGACTTTTTTGACAACCCATTATTAAAAAAACTAATATACAGAATTTATGGAAAAGTTTTCCAAAAAAATTGGTTATATGTAAAACTTTAAGATATTTTCGAAAGATTATTGAATGTAAATATATTCATAAATAAGGGGACATTATGAGCAAATATATGAGTAATTAAGTTTTTTTATTCATGCCTCTTTTTAACTGTGGTAAGTTAAAAAATGTTCACCACAGAAAACTGTTAGGTGCAAATAAGCAACCATGCCAAATAGTGGGGTCCAGAATATGCTTATTCACAGCTAAATTTACATTTTTGCAAGAAAATTTGTTTTTATTTAATTAATTTAATCTGCAAACTGCATAAATTACCTAAACTTATGGGAATACACTTAAAATACCGAAGCTCAAGACGCCGACCCATCAAAATCCCGACAATATTCAAATATCTTGCCAGTATTGCTATTGAGCTTGTCGAAATAGTGTTGCGGAAGCTAATTTTAAACTACTTTTTATGAAAGAAATATATTTACTGCATTTAAACTATAAAGATATTGCAAATTCAGAAAATGATTTCTTTAAGAAGCCTATTAATGTAAAAACATAGCTTAGAACTAAAATATAATATGGTAATTTCTTATGTAAAGAGTTGTTCATCTTGCCAGTATTGCTTTTGAGCATGGCGAAATAGTGTTGCGTAAGCTAATTTAAGCTACTTTCTATGAAAGAAATATATTTACTGTATTTATACTATAAAGATATTGCAAATTCAAACATTTATCTGTTTAATAAGCCTATTAATGTTAAAACTTAGTTTAGAACAAAAGGTAATGCAGTAATTTTTCATGTAAAGAGTTGTTCTTAAAATATGCATATATTTTAATCGCTAAATGTTGAAAAACTGACTAAATCGCCTAGAGCAAACAAAATCATACTCACATCCCTACACAAACACTCCATTTGAGAACGGGTAGAACTCCTGATCGCCGGCGTATAGCTAAATTCTGACACGTAGAACATGTATGTAGTTTGTGATGAAACAAATTTATACTTAGAGTATAGGAAACATGGGTATTATATTATCTCTTGATTTATCTTAAAATGAAAAATTTAGTTTTATTGTTCAAAATAATTGTTATGATATGTAATACCAAATTTTTCCACAACAGTTGTTTCTTTTGGTCCACTCATTATCAAATATAATTTCGGATTCGTCCATGAATAAGTTAACTAGAAGGCTTAAAAATATATAGCATATTTATTTATATCAAGAAGATATAAATAAATTTTTTGCTAACAGTATTAAACTTCGTTCTATAACCTAAATTAATTAAATAAATGAAATAGTATTCATAAATGTAGTATTATAATAAATAATTATTATAGTATTTTCCTTTTACGCAACCCGTTTTGACCTCTCGCCCTCTTATTCACCAGAGGTGGCCATGATGTTTTTATTGTGAACGTACACTTGGCGGGGTAGATTAAGGACTGTGAATGGGCACTTTTCCTACTTCCTTGTACCATGCCGAAGGCCGCCAACAACAACAGACTGCAACCCTTTAGTTGTTGTCAAATAAATAGATTTGTACAATAAGCTTAATGTTGATATAAAACTATTTTTGCACTATATAATATAAAATAATGTGTACAAACGAATTAGTGAAGTGTTAGTGAACATAAAAATGAAAAATGAAAAATATAACCGTTAAATTAGTTTTAAATCGAAAAAATATCTAATTCAAATATTGGTAAGTTTCAATTTTAAACGCGAATATCTCGAAAACTATAAGTTTCCTGCGGCTATAACTATATATATTCTTGATCTGGAGAACCTCCTCTATCCGACCATACCCATTTTATTCCCGAAATTCTGGGATGGTATACTAAAGTTTTCCCCTTTTGAAGTTTAAAGGCAAATATCACGAAAACTACACGAAGAGAGTTGAGAGAATTGGATTGCACGAATTAATCAACGGACTTTAATAATTGAAAACGTTATTTTTTGGTGCATATGATTGCCAAAAAAAATGTTGAGTCGGTAGCAACAAAAGGTACCAACATTTATAGCACGTTCTTTCCAAACGATGGATCGGAAAATGCGTTATTGGGCACAATTACCGTTAGCGAACGGTACATGCATCTGAAGGCGTTACCGCCACATGTCGTGAATGAAGCTCAAAGTCAGCGATCATTGAATGATGTTTTGGCTTGATGGATTGGCAAAAAGAACGTCAAACGTTCAATTATTTTTTAACGGAGCTACGAGCGCAAGTTGAACGTTGTGAATTCAACTGCACATGTGGTGTGACGTATGAAATTCGAATGCTGCGTGACCGGATTATTACAGGGGTGTTTGATAAGAAACTTCAGTTGAAGTTGTTGGATGGACGAAATTAAACACTTGGTAGTGTTATTGATATTTACAAAACATTTGCAAATGGCCAGTCAAGGATCGCAGATATCAATGTGGAAAGAAGAGACATTTTCGCAAGTTTTGTCATCAAAACAAAAACAATCTGGAATCAAAGGCGTCGGAGCCGAAGGCAAACAAAAATTCATGCACTGTGTAATTTTATTCCGTATAGAACTTATTTACACATAAAATAGCGGATATTAAATGTGAAATTTTTTTTACATTTGTTGCTGTATCTTTTATGTATGTATGTATTTTTATTGTAGCCGTTGCTCCTCCTTGATAATATACATAAATAAATAAAGCTCGAGTGTCGCTTATAAATGTATACCCGTGGTCTCAAGGTACCGTTGGAAAGAGGTGTAAAGTATATAGGGTTATAGGTACTGCAAATGCTTAGTTTACGAGATATTCGACTTTAAAGTTAAAAATTCCAACATTTCAACGAGCAATTTATTTACATTTAACACACTTTACATACATTAGTTACGATGAGTTAGGGTTTCAAGGTAAAAAAAGAGATCTTCTCCCAGAACATCTGAAAAAAAAAAAAAAAAACAATTTGCGATGTTCAGCATATTTCGGACCTTTAAACCCTAACTTATCTTTTAAACAAATTCACAATTCTATCTTTTCAAAATTTCTTTTGACACTCGTAGGGGACATCATTTATCTGCAAAAAATTTCAGAAAATGGATCGCATCCATATGGTAATAAGCAGATATGAGCAATTATCTGAAACTCCTTTTTCGTTAAAAATCATCTTTTTTTATTTAGCAGAATTACTTACTGGGTAGTCGAAAAACTCTTTTCGTATTTCTAATCAAACTGCAACGTATTTTTTTATATGTCCAATATAGATCAAAATATTTAAATTTTGGACGACCACCTTTTGCCATTTTTCCGGTAGAGACATTATTACATCAGTGTAAATCATTCTTCCCTTTTTTAATTTTGTTTATTTAATATAGCGAATTTCTTCATTATTTTCACTCATTTGAACAGCTGTTACTTTTTTTCAACTTCCCCGAACTTACCACCCTAGAATGTCAGAGTATAGCTATCCGGTCAGGCGATGTCGAGCTACATGTTGCCCTACAGGTTATCACCCGAATATAAGCGCGCTACTTCGTGGTGAAAACCGTTTGGTACTAGCCGACTTTAACGCGCACCACGATTTTTGGCACTCCTGCCTGTCAAATGGTCGTAGAGGGATGGAGCAGGCGAAACAGATTGACGAATCGACATTTTGCACAATGAATGACGAAGCCCCCAGCAAAGTTATGGGCACCTGTAATAGCTCGCCCGATATTACTATTGCCAGTGGTGGTCTGATAAATAGCATAACCTGGCGACCTATGCTAACCTGCCGATTTCGTTTCTGTGGACAACCGTACCTTCGTTAACTTTAACAAAGCTAACTGGGTCGGCTTCACAGAATTTACTGAGAGCAACTTCAACGCTCTACCCATTCTTTTGGACGTAAGCGTTGGCGAACGTCGATTCCGCAAGGTGATAGCAGCAGCTATCGCTCGCTTCATCCCGGCTGGACGAATAGCGGAAATCCATCCCAATTTCCCAGCCGAAGCAGCCGTTTTAGCTAACGAGCGCGACACCTTACCCCATGGCGATCCCGGGGATCCCCGAATAAGGGATCTCAAGTTGGAGATTCGGCGTATGGTAAATCATCGTAAGCGGACGAAATGGACAGAGCACCGGAAGTCCTGCAACCTCTCCACCGGTGTGAGTAAGCATTGGGCTACTGTCATTGGCCTTAATGAATGGAATTAACATGCTAATGCTAAAGCATCTAGGCTCGGCGGGAGTAAGTTATCTCACCAAGGTCATCAACCTGTCGCTGACCACTCTTCAAATACTCGATGTGTGGAAAGTCGGAAGAGTGGTCCCCCTACTGAAACCTGGGAAGCCCGCCAACAAAGGGGAATCTTATCGTCCGATAACTCTCCTCTCCCCAGTAGTGAAAACACTTGAGGCCTTGCTACTCCCGACCTTCACTCCCCACCTGAGCCAGCCACCAGCATGGATTCCGAAAAGTGCACAGAACCACCACAGCACTTAGCGTCATAAACGCTCAGATAGTTCGTGGCCTCAACCAAAAACCACCCGGTGAGAGAACGATCCTCGTAACGTTGGACTTGTCAAAAGCTTTTGACACAGTCAACCACACAACGCTACTGCAGGACATTGAGAAAACTACGCTTCCTCTAGAACTGAAGAGGTGGACCATGAACTACCTGAACGGTCGTCAATTATCCGTACTATTTCGAGGTGAAATATGTAAACTGAGAAGAATTAAACAGGGGGTTCCGCAGGGTAGTGTCCTCTCCCCGTTAATGTTTAACTTCTACATCTCGAAACTCCCGCAGCCACCAGAGGGGGTTTCCATAACCTCGTACGTAGATGATTGCACGACATTGACGTCGGGCAATGGAATCGATGACATGTGTTCGAAAGTAAATAATTACCTCTCCGACCTTTCTCGTTTCCTCACTGCACGGAACCTAACACTTTCCCGAGTTGCCGTGGGAAACGCGAGTGACCTTAGCGCAACTTCGTTCCGGCTATTGTAGCAGGTTAAACCGCTACTTATCCAGAATAGACCCTAATATACCCAATGTATGTCCTGCATGCAACGAGTCTCCGTATGACACTGACCACCTTTTTGCATGTCCTACCAACCCCATCCATCTAACACCCTTTTCGCATGGGTCCAACCCCCTCGAAACAGCACGTTTCCTGGGCCTCCCGTTAGATGACGTCGACAACAACACAGGTAACCCTTTCCATCCTAACGGGGAGTGATAACCGTTATAACAACAACAACACAATGTGATTGATAGCACTGAAGTTAAACGACTGCACCGACAACTATTAGCAAAATAAGAATGCCATTCCATTGATATGAACTTTTTCTTATTTGAATTTTATTAAGAAATAAGTAATATTATATAATAATATTACGTAGTAAAATACTTAGGTTAACCTGGGTATTGGCTGGACCAGGGTTATTTTTTCAATTTATTTTCGTAGCTTAAGTTGTGTAACAAAGCTTTTTGCTGCCCCGGTTTCTTACATGTATAAATTGCTGAGGTATACTCGCCGTGTCCAGGGTTCGTTATAATAAATTTGTAAACATTGGGGCTTTTCAGCGAATCGTACTTTATTTTATTTAACTTACATATATTTTAGTTAAAGTTACAAATCTGGGAAGTGCTGTCAGGGTAACGGTTCAGTGTGGTCCGTTAGGACCATACCGTTTCCCGCTCTGCTGCGCCCCTAGGTGCTAGACGACTTGCTGCTCAATCACGTTTGGCTACTTCTGTCGGCGCTCGCGTAGGCTTCGCTGACAATATCCTTCGGCGTTCATTGACGCTCCCGTGCTTCGACGACTGCGCCCGGCTATGTACACGTTTACACTCACGTGCTACAACGGCTACGCTCGGCAACTTCTGCCGACGCTCGTGTAGGCTTCAATAACGCTGTCCTGGTATAAACGTTTACAATCGTGTGCCACGCTGGTGATGTCCTGTTCAACCACTTTAGCCGCGTAAAGATACCGGACCACGGAAGACCGCGATGCTAAAGGTTGAGTTGGTCAGAGAATAAACTCACTGCCAAGCTCACCCTTAACAGACGGCATTCACAAGTCAGGGTACCAAGACTAGCCAGAGGATAAACTCACTGCGTAGTCTGATGCTGAACGTGCGTACGCTGTCACAGTCCCGTGCTAACTCCCTGATCATCGGCCATCTAACTCCCCACCAAACCTGTGCTGCGTGCTAACACAATCGCAGCATGTTGCGTTGGGATGGCATGTGTTGCTGGGACCGCGTATGTTGCTGGCAGTGGCGTGGTTTTACCGCTGCGTATGCATGCTTGTTGTTTCGTCTGCTTGTCTGTTTCTCAATCTTCTTGTGTTTCTAGAAGTGGCGTGATTTTCGTTCCGTTGCGTTATGAACAATAGGGTGTGCCTTTATGGCTTGTGTGGACTAAATTCTGTATAGATATTTAGGTCTCACAGTTGTTTAGGAGATATTTAAACCAACTGCAAGGCCCTGTGCCAAATTACAAAGCCTTATCGTATTCTGGTGCTCAGTTATGGGACTTTATAGGTCTTCGCTTATTGTCGGTTTTTGGGAGTCGTGGTAATGATCCGTTTACGACCATCTGCAATACCAACCGTCTTACGATGCCTAGAAACATGCCTATCAAGTTGCAAGTCGGGTTTGAACTCGGCTCTTCTTCCTGATTATTTATATATGTATACATATATTAACCCTATAACTAACTCGATTAGTTTAGGTAATACACACATCCGTTAGGTGAACAAAACTATTATACTCTGTAGCAACATGTTACAAGAATATAAAAACACCAAAAACTACCTAAAGAGTACAGTACCAATTTATACCCAACGAAAAACAAAAAAAAAATTATGTGGTACTAAGAAAGAAAACAAGTGAAAAAAATATAAACAAATATACTAATAATACTATGTTCGGACCGACATTGAAAACATTTTGAAAACACATTTGTATGTTGTGGAATGTAAGTCGTTCGGACCGACAATGTGTGTTTTCGATGAGTTTTCACTGACAACTATCAATACGGGGATTCTCTTGCTCTTGCAAGATGACACAAAATGCAAAAATCGTATATCGAAATATGCAAGGCCAAGAGAGCACCCATTGCAGAATCTAGTGATATATGACGGCACGAAAATAAACATGGGTTTTTGTCTGACATATTTTTTTAAACACATAAATTTTTGCGTGTGTTTGTTGTGCCGTTGCACCAAGAAGAAAATTCTGCAATTGGTGCACCGTGCAAGGGTTTTGCAAGAACAAGAGAATCCACTTAACAGTGAACAGCTGCATTTGTATATAGAATGTAAACAAATATCAAGTGACAATTTAGGGCCGGCATAATATGTATTCCAAAAAAATCGATTAAACTAGAGCAGGCACCGATTATAATGAGTGGAATGTAAGTTTTCAAGTAGTTTTCAGCGAAAACTGTGTTTTCGTTTGACAGATTTTACATGGACGAAAACACAAGTTTTCGTGCGAAAACCAGTTTTTCTCACGAAAACATGTTTCCAATGTCGGTCCGAACATAGCATAAGGTGACATTGTCTTTATTTTGAAAATTCTTTATTTATTCTTCCAAATCAATTTCATCCCCTTCAAAGTTATCCCTTCCCGATGCAATGCTCTTATGCCAACGGATTTTCCAATCTTCGAAACACTGGTTGTAGTCACTTTCCGGGATGGCCTTCAGTTCCGTCTTCGCTGCGGCTTGAATCTCCTCTATCGTATAAAAACGGTGTCCCCGGAGCGCTCTTTTGAGCTTGGTGAACAGCCAGAAGTCGCACGGCCAGATTAGGTGAATACGGTGGTTACGGAATGATATGGGTTGAGTTTTTGGCGAAATGATCACGAATTACGAGGACAGTATGGGATGGTGCATTATCGTGGTGTAAAAACCAAGAATTGTCTCCTCCTTTTTAGGCGGATAGCGTTACGCAAACGACGCATAACGTTCAAATAATATTCCTTGTTGACTGTTTGACCGGTTGGAAGGAATTCATAATGCACAACACCACGATAATCGAATAAAACATTCAACATGACCTTGATTTTTGAGCGACTTTGGCGCGATTTTTTTGGTCTCGGCTCTCTTTTGGCACGATATTTGCTCGACTGATCGGTTGTTTCGGGGTCGTAAGCATATATCCAAGTCTCATCGCCAGTTATAATAAGTTTCATGACGATGGTAGTCGGAAAGCATCGTTTTCCAAAAAAGTCAATGTTTTCGGTACCAGTCGAGATTTTACGCGCTTGAGGCCCAAAATATCCTTCAAAATGGTATTGGCTGAGCCTTTCGATATGCCAACTTCATCAGCAAGGTCTCTAATTGTTAATCGACGGCTTTTCAACACCAAATCTTTGATTTGTTGAACGTGAGCTTCGTCGGTTGAGGTTGATGGTCGCCCTGGACGCTCTTCGTCTTCGACACGTTCACGGCCGGCTTGGAACTCACTATACCACTTGTGAACATTTTTTTTTAGACATGGCCTCATCACCAAAGGCTTTCTGCACCATCCTCAACGTATCCGCAGCAGAAAATTGATTCCGTAAACAAAATTTAATGCAAATTCTTTGCTCAACAAATTTCGACATCGCAAAAAACGAAAAACTCACTTTTAGCAGCTCACAAATCGACACGTATCTCATTTTGACATGAAATTTGACATAAATGTGACTGACAGTACTACCAACCTAAAAAAAAATAATTCTCCAAATCCTTCGACGCGCGCAGTTTAAATTCAAATGTCACCTTATTGGACACAGTAGTACAGGGTAGGCCATTTAAAGTTGACCCATTGGCCCATTTGCCAAAATTAAGGCGTCGCGGTTAATCAGCTGGGTTTAGTTTTTGTGCCATTTGAATTTTATATGGAAACATCTTCAAATCTTTATGAATTATGCGTCGGAGAGTGGTGCGAGAGATGTCTAATTCCTGAGAGCGGCGATAACTCGATGTCGATGGAGTCTCCTCAATACTGGCTCGTACAGCTTCGATATTTTCATCAGAATGTCTTGTGCGTTGTCTGGATGCATGACTGGCATTACTGAGATTACCGGTGTTCACAAATTTTGCGTATAAAGACTTAATTGTGTTCTTAACTGGAGCACTTTTCACTTTATTTTTTTTGCGAAACGCACGTTGAGTTAACACAATTGAAAAGTTATTTTGAATATAAAGCTGAACAATTTCAGCGCGTTCTTTTGGAGTGTACTGTTCCATGGTATAAATTGTCTTCGAATGACGCTTCTAACGCGGTATGACATTAGCCGATCAGCGCTGTCAGTGCTGTTAAAAGTTACAGCGTTGCCAGATGGGTCAACTTTAAATGGCCTACCCTGTACATACATGATCGAATTTGCTCTATTTTATGAATTGTGCTACTTCTCGTGTGAAAGAAGTTAAAAGTTTTAAAAATGGGGAGGAAACCAAGTAATTTAACAAAAAATGAGAAATGTGTAAGACTGCAACAAAATTATTCCATTGTTCAATATATTATTACAATGTATAAGAGGAGTGGGAGATTCAATTTAAAAATTAGAAGTCAAAACAGATGTTTAAAATAGGCACTATTGTTTTTGGATATCATATAACTGACAAATTACGTGAACACGCCACCTAAAAGCCCGGACAAAACCCACTTGAGAACTTGTGGTCTGTTTTGAAAACTTAATTAAAAAATTATAATCGACGCTATTCCGTTTTCGTTTTCAAACGATGTCAGAGCGACTATTTGGAAAAAATATGCGTTTGGCAAGGGTTTAAGAAAGGAAATAAACCATTTTTCTGAATATCCCACATTTGTTCAATTTTGTATAATTATATTTTTATATATGAAAGTGTTTAACATTTATGTTTGTATGGCTGATCCAAGTAGAGGTACTTTTGTCTATAGCCCAGTTTGACAGAACACGCGTGAGTCGTGTCAAGCTGTTATGTTATTTTTGTTCAGCAGTTCATTAAGGGAACCCTTACGCCAGAACAACGTGTACAAATTGTTTAACTACGAAAATTCATGTTCTGTGTAGAATGTTTCGCGCGCTTTTCTCAACGACAACGAGAGTAGAGGCGAATATTACAAATATTCAAACCTAAACCGAGCTTTACGAATAGAATGGGAAAATATAACACCAAAACAAAATTGATGAAATCGATGTCACGCCGCTTACATGCTGTTTTAAAACAGCGAAGATATCTTAAAAAATACTAATTTTACTAAATTAATTTTTTTTTCTCTAAATAGTGTACGCATACGAATTTTGATGTATGTATATAATTGAAAATGCTTAGAAATACGAAAATACGATATAAAAAAAGTTTTAGAATATATTATGCATTTAGAAAAGTGGTTCTAGAATTTTTCAATTAAAGAAAGAGTTCTGTTTAGTAAAAAAAGTGGCGTGCGAATATGGATTTTGCTTACTGTAAATGATCATGGGCAAATGGAAATTCGTGTAGGTATCTCTCCGTCCGTCTGTTGGTGCAAGCTGTGTTCCCTGGCGCAAAAATGGGGACGACTTCGTATATGAGTGCATTCGGACCACTGTCACACCCACAAAACGCCGTTAATCGAAAACCTACAAAATGCCAAAACTTAGCACTAAATTAAGTTATAAAACTGTGATTTGTTACAAGGGATTTCAGTAGCAATGGACATTTTTGGACTAAAAATATTAAAAAAAAAATGGACGTGGACCCACCCTCTACTAGGTTTATGTATATCTCCTAAACCACTAGAGCAAATTCGGTTAAACATCTACCAACATTGCGAAAATGGTTAAGTCTGATTATAACCCCGCCACGAAAAATTAATGCTGAATTCTCTCGCAATATTTTTTAATATTAAATTTTGCCAACACCCTATAATATTTCTAAGGCGTAGATCCTTGCAATTTTCAATAGTATTACGTACTCGTTTACACCCAAACTTAGAGCTTCTTATGATCCATACGAATGAAACAAAATTCCATTAGAACCATTGTCTCTTTATATGGTTTTTGTTTTGAGGCCCCTGACCTCCTTTCTCTAGATGCATAATTCTGTAGTTCAGTTGGAACCCCTCGTTACGAATGTGTTTATAAGAATTATTATCGATAAAAAGATGTTGATGTTGTCAACTAGTGATAAGCGAAGGACCTATTTTTTAGTTTCAGTGAAAAGAGCGATTGCGATTTTTAAATAACAGTGATTTTTTATAGCTATTGCGACCGCTACTTTTCTTAAAGGGGCCATACACGACACACATGTGCTTTCGATCTGTATGAAATCGTTTCGCCATACACGACATACAAATCCATTTTGCGTTCGTTCTTCAAACAGTGAATATGTGCGACAAACAAGCCGAAAATTGTTTGTCCGTGATCTTTCCTATTCGGCGACACGAGAGCAATGAGATCGATCGTAAAAATCAAACATTTTCGCGAACATGGATCGGTATGCGCACAATCCCATACACGAGTAAACCGCTATCGCATACATACCGATCGAACGCACATGTATGTCGTATGGTCACTTTTAATAACATAAATATGTTAAGTAGTTCGAACCTGCAATAAAGCCAAAATAAAAATATATAATCTGAAATAAAAGAAATTAATTTTAATGCAATTTCGTAAATCTTCCATAAATTAAAACAGAACAATTTATATGTTCAACAAAATTCAATTAGCTTGGATTTATTTATTAATACTGAATTAATTTTAGTCATGAAAATATGTTTTAAAATTAAAAAAAATACTCTTTATTTGTAATACATATGTATGTATGTACATATGTATATGCATATGTTAAATGTATAATGCGAATTCCATCGTTCCATACAACAAATGTATGTATACATGTACGTACGTACTCGGTGGAATTTCCATTGTTTACGCATCGAAAATTTGTAATATGCGCAGATGTTCAAAGCTGATACAGTTTTTGCCACACATGATTGAAATCAATCCAGCAGGAAATTGTTGTTGGTTGCTGTACTCGTAGTTTATCCGCAGTTTCACATCGATTCAAACAATCGTCGCAACGCTATGAACTGACGTGATACGATTTGAACCAAAGCCAGCCATATCGTTTACTCGATCGAGATTGCCGAAGAACAGATTTTTTGTGTTGCACCAAATCAGTTGACGCTGGCGGGTACTCGAATTGATCAACAATGTTGTCTATGATGAACTGAATTGATTTGATTGTGTTTTTGGCAGAAGTGTTTGTTCTGATTTAATCGTACTCGTTGCAGCTCTGATCTACATAAGTATTGGCTTTTGTCTACCTTGTAAACGCGCTTTTGAGACCATTTACAATAGGGATAACCATTGATCCAGTGCAATATTTTTGGCCGCTTATTTCTTTTCTGGTGTACTTAAATGGTTTTAATACAGTAAGCAAATCCTTTAACGGCAACCATTCGTCAGGATTAAAATAGTATTAACGTCATGGCCACTTATACTTGCTTTAACAATTAGTGTTAATGTGTGCGCAAAACAGCCGAAGTGGCGTAGCTTGAGCTCATTTTGCAAGACACTCTTTATATTGTTATATATATATAATATATTATTAAATTCAAAATTTTCACTAATAAAAAGTAGAGTAATTGCTATGTAACTCACTGTTTAGCGAGATGTCTAACACTCTGATTAAACACCATTCGCCACTTTTAGCTTCATTTTTTCGAGACATGCTTCATATAATACCGAAATTATCGTTCTTGATACTAAATGCCGACTTGGCAGATCATATGCAGGATTTAGCGCCTTAACGAATTGGACAAATCGGCTATCCTCAACAATACTGAAAGGTTGTAAGTCCTTAATGAAGAGCATTGGCAACGCATCATCAATTTCTTTTTTTTTTGTCTTTGCAGAAATATTCATATTACAATCCCGGCAGGTATTTTAGATTGGCGCAGAACAAGCTCTGAAATCATATTTAAATTTTTTAACTGAAATCCGAAGTAAAAATGTTATGTTTTACCGTATGTAATGTATAATTTGTTTCCGTAACTTCATGCTGTGCATCTGGATTTTCCGTTGGTTACTACTTTTTACACGATAACTGCTACTTAAAGTTTCACTGTTGGATGCCGATTTTGCATATGCTTTTTTAAATTCGTATTCAACGTTTTCTAAGACATCTTTTTTGTAATGCATCCGGGTCTGATTCGGTTTCGTAAACCCGATTTTCGTGACTTGCGTTGTCGAACGAGTGTTTTAGCTAGTTGGCCGGTGTGGCCACCAGTATGCCGGTGCAAGCCTTTTCAATGGCCTCTACGTCTGCATAACGCTTTCCTTTCATGGGCAAATGTATTTTTCCGAAAAGGAAGAAGTCGCACGGTGCCATATCAGGTGGATACGGGGAGTGGTTAATGGTTAAAATGTGAAATTTGGTAAAATTATCGGTCACAAGCGTCGATGAGACCGCGCATTATCGTGCAGTAAACGCCAACTTTCATCTTCGCGATATTGCTTTTCGATATTTTTAGTTTAGTTCTTAGACTACTAAAACAACTAAAAAGTTGACGCCCGCACTAAAAGTTGAGGACTGACGCACGCCCTTATGAGACAAGGCATTCAGAGCTGACCTGCGCAAAGGGAGCGTCGTTTCAAACTGCATATACCATACCAACCTAATGTTGATGCCAAAGGAACGTACTCTTAGGCCTGCCAATGTTTTGACAGTACGGAGGTAGCTTTGGCATTAGGCAGTACCAGACATTTCTACACCCCTACATAAAGGGTTTTTAATAGGGCATTACAAAAGTTGGCCGATAGAGACAGCTAACGACGCTATATTTTTCCCGCTCTTTTGACATTTCACTTCAGAAAGGTTTGCTATTTCATCATTGAAAGATATACGATCCAACAACGAGTCAAAATTATTAAAATTTACTACACAAATTCGGAGTCAGTGGCCTTAAGTTAAAGAGCGAGTTTTTCAATAAGAGCACTTCCAAAGTTTTCTTAAATAAAACAAAAACGTTCTTCTTTTTATTCCTTATCGCTGTGAAAGTACATTAATACGTACTCCATTTCACCATTTATGGGCCAGCGGCGTCATTGGGTCCTGCTTATTCCATGATAATCAAGACCGGCACGTTACTGTGAATGGGAATCGCTCCCGCTCAATGATAACAGAATATTTTTCGCTCGATTTGGATGTAATGGATGGGACAATATGTGATTCCAACAGGATGGCGCCGCAGGCCACACAGCAAATGTCACAATCCATTTATTGATAACCAAGTTTGGTAAACGTGTTATTTTACTAAATGGTTCTGCAATTGGCCGCGTCGGTTGTGCGATTTGACGCCGTTCGAACATTTCTTGTGGGGCTACGTCAAGTCTTTCATCAATGCCAACAAGCCAGCGACGTTTAAAAACTTGGTGCGAAAATCGACCCTGAAATTGCAGCACTATCGGCCAATTTATTCTTAAAAACCGTCAAAAATTGGGTTCAGAGTCTGGACTTCTGCAGGCGTGTCCGTGGTGGCTATGCAAACGAAATCGAGCTTTATATGAAATGGCATCGAATGTGCTTTCACAGAAAAATTTAATTTCATTGATGTCCCAAACCGTTTTTGTTTATTTAAAAAAATTTTGTAGCACTCTTTATAATCCGTGTCGGTCAAAGGTCAATGGTTCGTAGGAATTCTACAAGGCTGTGAAGGTCTCAGGTCATTTGGCATTACCCATAGTGCAGCGCGGTATCATGTTTTCTGGGTTTTTGATAACATAAGTTTACTTACACTGCTCGATCCGAGAAGCTATTGATCAAATGTATACGGCCCCAGCACCATGGTACAAAAAGCATGCCATAATGCTCAGACCACCATGTTTAAAAGTTTTAGTAGTGAAAATAATGTGTTTGGTAGTAGTCCTTGTTCCTCTAAAATACGGGAATTTTGTTTTCATTTGTCAGCGGTAAATTGTTTTCATTTAGTCAGCTATGTAAGAGTAAAGGACAAGCCCAATCTTTTTTTTTTTTATTAAAATACTATTATAATTGTGTTCTGACAGTCGGGCTAATAAAATCGTGGGCTAACAGAGAAAATCTATTTTTATTTTTGATAAAATTTGATTTTATTAGTCTTTGATGGCGATACAACGATTATAGCGGTCAAATCAATTTTCATTACCATTTTTATAATACATTTGCCTTAAGCTTCAAAATCAGCCTCAGTTTCACGGATTACCTCTTCATTGTTGCTAAAATTGCTTTCTAGCTAGCATTCTCGTGAAGTCAGAGAACAGGAAATAGTCACTGGTTGTCAGTTCTGGAAAATACGGTGAAAGCGGAAGCAATTCGAAGTCAAATTGATGAAATTTTTACATCGTTTTATTGATTTATGATACGGTGCGTTGTCTTGATGAAACAGCACTTTTTTCTTAAAATGGAGCCGATTTTGTCCTTTAAACGCTCCAATAATGCAATGTAATAGTCGCTATTAATGCTTTTTCCTTTTGAAGATAGTCACTGAATATTATACCACGTGCATCCCAAAATACTATTTCCATAAGCTTGCCCACCGACTTTTGCGTCTTTCCACTCGTTGGGGTCGGTTCATCAGCCCACTTGTTTTGTTCTAGCATTAAATGTCATTGTGGAGCTGTATCCCACTACAGCTTTGATTCCATGTAGGGTTTATCTTGTTTCTTTAGCTTCATCAGAAAAACTCTTAAATATTTCACCTTATTGCAAAAACTTTTTTTTTAAAGAACAGTTTATTTTCATTAGAAAATGTTAAAATACGCCATTAAAAAGGCAGCGAAAGCAAAAGTAACGGATTTTTTTCGTCTTTATTATTTGAAGTGTCTATGCTTCCAGAAGAAGCACGGTAAAGCGATTAAATCTGAAGTTGGCTGCGAAAAAATTCAATAAGATCATCTGCTGTCATCAAACGAAATTATTAAGTGAATGACTCAAATAAGAAGCTGTTGCAGTACTATTTTCATAAACACAACTGTATATAGTTCTCCATAATATGACCTACCAGTTTTTTATCTGGTCATAAATTAATTTTTTGGTCAAAAATGTTGGATAAAATTCATCATATTTTTTTGAGCGTAGGTAAATTTTACATGTTTATTTTCGTGCAATGACGCGTAAAAAAATAACCCTATGCCAACTGCCATTTTAGATAAAGACATATTTGCCGTTAAATTGTTGAGGAATGCAAGTTGTAAATAGATTTTATAATTTCTACTTAAATTATAAAGATTTGTTACAGTTTTTTTTGTTAAGAATGAATGCGTCAATTCACAATGGTCATGCACAATAGTTATTATTAATAAATTGACCGAATCAGCTGTTCATTTATCACTAGATTCTGCTCTCATGAAATAGGTGCTTTCATGGATTTGCATATTTCGGTATAGGATTTTTGCGTATTATGAAGGATTTTTTTTAAATATACAACTCCTACACTGACCGACATATTCTTCATAAGGTTTTTTTTTTAAATCAGGGGTCAGGGTTCTATTAAGGTACCCCACACACCATCAACAATATATAAGGAGTAAAGTCAACCGGATTTAAAAAAAATCCGGATATTAGTTATATTGGGCTAGGGCAAGTTTTCACCCGAAATCACGTTCTCATTTTCATTGAGATAACTGATATGTTTGGCCGATACATGCGGTATGAAGTCACTCGAAAGTTCGAAAATCTTTGTATTATGTATATGGAGCTAAAGGAAGTTTTGACCCTATTCAACGTGTATGGATACATGTTGTATCCCAATTATATAACCTCTGTCAAATAAGTACCCGGGAATTCTAATTTTAAACTTTCCCGCTGAGAATATTTCAAAAAAAAAAAAATTTTTCCCAGGTGGGCACAACTGACACTATTCTGGCAATTTTTATTGCTATGTGTCATTTAGTTTGTCATTAGGAACAAGTCAACCTTTTGTGTGCGTTGTGATTTTTGTTTTTCGGTTTCGGCTTATTTTTGTCGCGCCATTCCGATGATTGTTGACTTGTTTGCATGTCGTACTCGAAAACCCATGTCTCGTCACCAGTTATGATGCGTTTGATCAACGTTGGATCAGAATTTCAAGCATGTCTTCAGCCACATTACTGCGATTCACTTTTTGAAGAAAATTCACATCTTTTGGCACCAATCGCGCTAGGACTTTCCGCATACCCAAAACATCAACCAAAACACGACGAGGTCCAAATACATACTCAGCACCTAGAGGTTTAGGCCGGGTTTTTGACAAATTTTGTCTATCTATGTCCGGAGTGAATCTGTGAGTCTACCGTCCTTTGGATGAAGTTTGCCACCGTTGCTCCCACATTGCGATGCTTTTGATTCTCTTTTGCTGCTTTTTTGCTGCGTTAAACGTCTCTTGTAGGTTATGCATTCGCGCGAAGTTGTCTCCCTGGATGTCAATCGGTGCCATACTGTCTAACACCTCAACAGGGTCGTTCGATATGGTTCGGAAAGCATTTATCATGCGTATTGCAGAAAGCCTATGCACTACGTTAATTGGTCTAGCATATGATTTTATGCCTTCCGCTTGTATTCATATTGAAACAGCATACAGTATAACTGAGCTCATTACTTTGGTTATTAAAAATCGCCAACTGGAACGCACACAGCCTTTATTCGCCATCATTCTAAATAAAGCTTTATAGATTTTATTTGCTTTACGCGTCGTACTTTGAGTCTTGATCAAGGCACTTCAACTGTGGCTGTGAAGCAATCTCACACTCTTCTATGGTGAGGGATATCCTTTCTTCAATTTTGTTTAGCCACTGCTACCACTATGAGAAGTTAAAGTAGCAGTTAGTATGTATATACTGTTTCTGGACCTATTTAATAAGTCGTTAGTTCTTTTCTTGTCATATGTTGTCCATATCTGTTTAGTTATATTGCATTTTGTTATATTTTTCCATCTATTGTTTGCTAATTGTTAAAGTTGTATAATGAGCTCTCTCCTGATCGATCCTAGCAGGTTTGATATCCACTCTGCCTCGGATTCGTTTAGCAAAGCTTCTGCCTTTGCCAACTCGTCTACTTTTTTGTTGCCGAAAATGTTCCTGTTGCCAGGAACTCAGTCTAGGTGGTAGACGTACAGAGAGAGAGAGAGAGATGTCCAGATCGTCGGAACATACTCCAGTACCTAGCCCGCTGTTTATTTTCAACCTGTCGTATAAAGTGAGATGATATCTCCTCCCCTTTTATACACCTTCTCCATTCACGCCTAGAGGGTATCCTCACCTACAAACGTCAATTAAAATCCAGCATTGGAAGAATGTAGTCTGATTTATTGACGTTTACACTGAGTTGGTTTATGATATCATTATGTCCATAGTTCTTCTGATTCCAACTCTTCTCTTGCAAGTGTAGTACATACGCAATATTTATCCTTTTTTATATTTATTTTCCAGGACAGTTTGGTGTCAATCCCCTAAGTATTTAGCTGACGTGAATAGAGACAGTGTATTTATTCTTTTTTATATTTATTTTCCAGGACAGTTTGGTGTCAATCCCCTAAGTATTTAGCTGACGTGAATAGAGACAGTGTGGTACCATTTAGCACGGGAAATTGAAATTGGGGGATTGTGTGTTGGATTTCTTGTGAATAGCATCAGTTCTGTTTTATTAGGGTTAACACCTAGTCCATTGTTGTTAGCCCATAGGTGCAACCTGCGTATTGTTCTTTTCATGATTTCACTGATTATTGAAGGAAACATGGCTAATACCAGCAACACTATATCATCTGCATATGCTACTGCTTTCACCCCTGCACCTTGTATTGTTTGTAATGTAGTGATTTTCAATTACACTTATTACATCGAGAATGGCAGTCTCGATTGATCTGCCTTTAATATATGCATGTTGGGACTTCGATAACGTATCCGCCATTCTTATATTTAAATCCATTTGCCTTTCCAGTACCTTCAGCATAAAGGAAGTGATTGGTGTGTTCTTTGGATTCTTGCAACTTTGTATCGATGTGCAGAAAGATCGCCATGAGTCAGTTTTGGTTTTCATGACATCTTTGTAGAGTTGAATTTCTGAAACTCTCATTGAAAGCTTTCCTTAGTTGTGTTCTCAGGTTCTTACAGGGTCCGGCACTCGAAGTATAACCAGTTAAAAAAGTCATAAATTGGGTTTGGAATATTATATTCAATTATTTTAAAGTACAAAATGTGTGAGAATAATCGTAAGTTCGGACCTATTCACTTTTGCTCGATAAGACCACCTTTTGCCTTAAATATGGCCCATAACGGTCAAAAAACGAATCGCAAGCTGACCGAATGTGACTTGCCGGTATTTTGGCCCACTCACGGACAATGACTTTCTTCAGCATCTCGACACTGGTGTATTTTTTACTTCGGACCTTGCTTTTTCGTCAGAAAACACAATGTTCTAAATTTGACCGCTTTCGGCCAAGCGAAGCAACTACTTCGCTCTTTCAGGTCTTACTTGTTGCTGCTTGGGTGTGAGATCATGGACCTTTTGGAACTTGTAAGGCTTGACCTTGAGCTCATTTTTCAATACGCGTCGGATGCTGCGGCCGGATATTTTCAGTTCTCATGCCATTTGATTGGCACTTCGTCGTGGATTTCGCTCAAGTCGCTTCTTCACTTTCCGAACCATCTCGTTGTGTGTGACGTTTCAGTCTTTTGATGACCACCTCAATGGCGTTTTGCGATGCTACCAGTATCATTGTAACGGCTGACGGTACGATCAACTAAAACTTTATTCACATTAAGATGTTTGAGCTCACGAACAATTACTGGCTGTGATTTTCCAACCACTATTACGTTTGAATTCCATCGCTGATCACTTTATTTGCGTTCACTTTTGGCAAAACGCTTTTGTACACTTGTGCACAATACTCCGAACTGTCATTCAGCAAATTTATAAACAGCTGATTCCAATGCGACAGCTGAGCGAACGGTCTGAAGTTGGTTCGAGTCTTATGGATTTTATAACTTTGTTCTTTTCTTCTCCTCACAGGTATATTTATATCTTTATTGTGGTTTTTGTTTCTCCACTAGTGCCTTTCTGTGAAGCTCGAAGAACCATAATTAATGTAGTTGATTTAAAATTATTCACTCACTACCACTTTGTTAATAAGAGACTGCAAGTGCACTTTAAGTTTAAATTCCTTTTAATTTAGCAGGTAACAAAATGAAACATATAATATAAATATTCTTCTTTACTGGCGTAGACACCGCTTACACGATTATAGCCGAATCAACAACAGCGCGCCAGTCGTTTCTTCTCTTCGCTACGTGGCGCCAATTGGATATTCCAAGCGAAGCCAGGTCCGTCTCCACTTGGTCCTTCCAACGGAGTGGAGGTCTTCCTCTTCCTCTGCTTCCCGCGGCGGGTACTGCGTCGAATACTTTCAGAGCTGGAGTGTTTTCTTCCATCCGGACAACATGACTTAGCCAGCGTAGCCGCTGTCTTTTAATTCGCTGAACTATATCAATGTCGTGATATATCTCGTACAGCTCATTGTTCCATCGAATGCGATATTCGCCGTGGCCAATGCGCAAAGGACCATAAATCTTCCGCAGAACCTTTCTTTCGAAAACCCGTAACGTCGACTCATCGGCTGTTGTCATCGTCCATGCCTCTGCACCATATAGCAGGACGGGAATTATGAGCGACTTATAGAGTTTGGCTTTTGTTCGTCGAGAGAGGACTTTACTTTTCAATTGCCTACTCAATCCGAAGTAGCACCTGTTGGCAAGAGTAATCCTGCATTGGATTTCCAGGCTGACATTTTTGGTGGTGTTATTGCTGGTTCCTAAATAGACGAAATTATCTACAACTTCAAAGTTATGACTGTCAATCGTCACGTGAGAGCCAAGTCGCGAGTGCGACGACAGTTTGTTTGATGACAGGAGATATTTCGTCTAGCCCTCGTTCACTGCCAGACCCATTTGCGTTGCTTCCTTGTTCAGTCTGGAGAAAGTAGAACTAACAGCGCGGGTGTTGAGGCCGATGATATCGATATCATCGGCATACGCCAGCAGCTGTACACTCTTATAAAAGATTGTACCTGCTCGATTAAGTTCTGCAGCTCGAATAATTTTCTCCAGCAGCAGATTGAAGAAGTCGCACGATAGGGAGTCGCCTTGTCTGAAACCTCGTTTGGTATCGAACGGATCGGAGAGGTCCTTCCCGATCCTGACGGAGCTTTTGGTGCTGCTCAAAGTCAGTTTACACAGCCGTATTAGTTTTGCGGGGATACCAAATCCAGACATCGCGGCATAGAGGCAGCTCCTTTTCGTGCTGTCGAAAGCAGCTTTGAAATCGACGAATAGGTGGTGCGTGTCGATTCTCCTTTCACGGGTCTTTTCCAAAATTTGGCGCATGGTGAATATCTGGTCCGTTGTACGGGATGTTGAGTAGGTTTATCCCACGAAAGTTGGCGCAGATTGTGGGGTCTCCTTTTTTATGGATTGGGCATAGCACACTTAAATTCCAATCGTTGGGCATGCTTTTGTCTGACCAGTTTTTGCAAAGAAGCTGATGCATGCTCCTTATCAGTTTTTTCTCCGCCGTGTTTGAATAGCTCGGCTGGCAATCCATCGGCCCCCGCCGCTTTGTTGTTCTTCAGGCGGGTAATTGCTATTCGAACTCCTTCATGGTCGCGCAATGGAACGTCTGCTCCATCGTCTTCGATTGGGGAATCGGGTTCGCCTTCTCCTGGCGTTGTACGTTCACTGCCATTCAGCAGGCTAGAGAAATGTTCCCTCCATAATTTAAGTATGCTTTGGGCATCGGTGACTAGATCACCTTTGGGGGTTCTACAAGAGTATGCTCCGGTCTTGAAACCTTCTGTAAGTCGCCGCATCTTTTCGTAGAGTTTTCGAGCATTCGCATTCCGGCCTCTTTCTTTTTCTGCCTACAAATGCGTCTCGCTTTTCGCTTCAATTCTCGGTATCTATCCCATCCCGCACGTGTAGTGGTCGATCGTAACGGTGCGAGGTAGGCAGCCTGTTTTCTCTCCGCTGCGACACGACACTCCTCGTCGTACCAGCTGTTCTTTTGCACTTTCCAAAAACCAATGGTTTCGGTTGCAGCTGTACGTAAGGAGTTTGAAATGTCGTCCCACAGTTCCCTTAAACCGAGTTGTTGACGAGTGCTCTCAGAGAGCAGGAGTGCAAGCCGAGTAGATAAGTCTTTCGGCTGTCTGTTGTGATTGCAGCTTCTCCATGTCGAACCTTCTTGGCTGCAACAATATAGTTGTCCGAGTCGATGTTAGGACCTCGGAGCGCACGCACATCTAAAACACTGGAGACGTGTCTTCCGTCTATCACAACATGATCGATCTGGTTGGTTGTTTTTTGATCCGAAGACTGCCAGGTAGCTTGATGAACCTTCTTATGCTAGAATCTAGTACTACAGATATGCATATTTCGGGCCCCGGCGAAGTCGATCAGCCTCAACCCATTTGGGGATGTTTCCTCGTGGAGGCTGAATTTACCGACCGTAGTGCCAAAGATACCTTCATTGCCCACCCTGGCGTTAAAGTCGCCAAGCACGATTTTGACATCGCGCCGGGGGCATCTCTCATAAGTGCGCTCCAAGCACTCATAAAAGGCATCTTTGGTCACATCGTCCTTCTCTTCCGTCAGGGCGTGGGCGCAAATCAGCGATATGTTGAAGAACCTCGCTTTGATGCGGATTGTGGCTAGATGTTCATTCATAGGAGTGAATGATAGTACTCGGCGACGGAGTTTCTCTCCCACCACGAATCCAACACCAAACTTGCGCTCCTTTATATGGCCACTGTAGAAATGTCGCAAGGACCTACTCGTCTCTGTCCTTGTCCCGTCCATCGCATTTCTTGGACGGCGGTGATGTCAGCCTTTATTTTCACGAGGACATCAGCCAGCTGGGCAGCGGCACCTTCCCAATTAAGGGACCGGACATTCCAGGTGCATGACCTCAAATCATAGTCCTTAATTCGTTTGCCATGGTCGACATCAAAAGGGGGGTCACTCATCCGAGGCTTGTTGTTCCTTTTCATTGGTGTAATTTTTTTTACGTGGTGGGTCCCAAACCCAGCGCACAACTCTAAGTATGGAATATTTCGCCTTCTCATTTTAGCTCGCCTTCAAATGGATGTTCTTAGGCTACCCAGAGGATACTTGGTCAAAGACCGGAAGTCGTGAGCTGCTTGAGTCATACGTAAAAGAATCGTTTCTGGCCACTCCCAAGTGAATGGCGATCAGAGAACTTTCCTCACTTGAACTTCTACACATGACTCCGTCCTCCATATAATATAAATGCCGAATATAAATATATGCACTAGATTAACAATAGAAAGTCGAAGAGACGCTTGTCCAGTTTCAGAACCGTAAAATAAATTTTTTTGCAAAACTAGCCCGGTGGTTACTGATGGATCGATGACTTGACGTAGCTCTGGTGACTAAAATTAACGTAGTATTCAGGTTCGGTGAATAATCGGCGCGTATGTTGACGCGGCGTAGTGAAATATGTTGATGGTCGAATTGTTGACGTGCGAATTGTATAGATCGAATTGTGACTCCAATCCTGTTGTCCATCCTTTTTGTTTAGTGGGTACGGGTACAGGTGTGGTGAGTTGTGTTGTAGTGTCATCAGCTGTGATCAATTGCGCTGTTGTATTAGGATGCATCAGTTTTACCGGGTAGAGGGGGTGGATGCTTAACTCATTTAAACAGTTCCCAAGCATAAATACTGCCCTCTGGTACCGGATTTTCCTCAGTTTATTCTGGGATTTTTTTCTTTTTTTTCTCTGGTTGTCTCTAGCTGCCAGTGCACTTTGATTGGAGCTCGAGGTTGGAGCCGACTTGATCGTCTTCATCGGGTTCCGATATTGGAATCCAATATGTCGTAGCTGGTCCCGAAGTCGTAGCGGTTTTCGTCATGTTTGTAGTTGTTATTGTATTTGTTGCTTTGTCCATGTTTGGTCCCACGAGTAGGCCGGAAAGGGTTGGTCACACCATTTGGCTGACCATTTAGCCATCGGTACAGGTACCTCAACACCTTGGCTTAGGGTGGTGTTGGTGCGGGTGTCCTCATACTTCTACAATATGAGATGGTCGTGAAACTGAGGGTTTATTCACCCATATCATTATTGTGGAAGTTGTGAGGTGTCCCTCTTGGTTCCTAAGAGTAGAGTTCGTTCCCATTTGCGATGCACACCTTACTATTACTTAAGCCCCTTTGCCATGTCAAGGCGAACTTAACGGAGGTATCTTTGTGTACAAAATATGTAAATGTGACCGAAAAGTTGGCCTAGCCCGTATATAACTAATATCAGAATTTTCGAACATCCGGCTGACTTTACTCTATCTGGTTTTACACCTTAAAGAACTTTCCTGGCTTTGATTCTAGTAAGTTGCAAGAGTATAAGATGTTGGGTTGCATCCATCTTAGCCCTTTCTCACTTCTTTTAAAAAGAAATTTCCTGATTTCTTTTAGTCAATTTTATTTTATTTTCTCTATTTACTAGAATGTTAGTTTAATTTTCAAATTTTTAAATCTTCATACTTCTTGTTCAAAATGTTTTCTTCGATTATTTCAATTAAAGTAATAACTATATAATTTTATAAACAGTTGTTAAATTGAAATTTTGTTATTTACTTTACATACATATGTTATCCATATTCTTTGTCTATTTTTATCTTTTAAAATTTTTTTTTCTAAAGCTGAAATATTGGTATACATAGGCCGTTTTTAGTCAGGCAGCAATCCACACGTACTTTATTTGTCACCATTGAATCCCGAAAAATGTACGTTTGGTGTGGTTTATGTGGCGGCGGCGTCATTGGACCGTATTTCTTCCGTGATGATCAAGACTGGCACGTTACTGTGAATGAGAATCGCTACCGCTCAATGAGAACCGAATATTTTTCGCTCGAATTGGATGTAATGGATTTGGACAATAAGTGGTTCCAAGAGGACGGCGCCCCAAGCCACACAGCGAATGTCAAAACCGATTATTGAAAACCAAGTTTGGTAAACGTGTTATCTTACGAATTGGCTACCTCGGTTGTGCGATTTGATGCCGTTAGAATATTTCCTATGGGACTACGTCAAGTCTTTGATCAATGCCAACAAGCCAACGACGATTGATAAACTGGGTATGAATATCGAACATGCAATTGGAGAAGTGCCGGCCGATTTGCTTGAAAATCGTCGAAAATTGGGTTCAGAGTCTGGACTTCTGCAGGCGTGTCCATGGTGGCCGTACAAAAGAAATCGCTCCATACGAAGTGGCATCGAACGTACTTTCACAGGAATACATTATTTCATTGATATCCCAAGCCGTTTTTGTTTTATTGAAAAAATTTTTAACGCGCTTATTGAAAAACCCGTTAATTCCTAATAGCTTTTTGTATTAATTGTTTTACTGGTAATCCTTGTATTTAATTTATACGGTATTCTAAATTTCTCTGCTATGAAGGTTTCATCTTTCGCATTGCATGTGTGGCTATTTGGTTTTGTTAAATGAATTTCAACAATTTCATTATATAGAAACTCTTGTATTCTTAAGACTTTAACTTAATTATCTGTTATAATTTTTCAGGGTTTTCCTAGTTTAGAAAAGTGATCTTTGAACTAATCACAATTTGAATTAGTTTGGATAATCTGTTTTATTTTTTGTTTGATTGTATGGTTTGAATACCTTACGCTCTCATTATACATTTAATAAATGGTGTTTGACTATCATTTGAAAGCATTTCGATAAGCTTTTCTTGTATTACGAGGGCTGCTATATATATTTCTGGCCTAGGCAACACTAAGTGTTGCCAGTTGCAATCTGACATTTCCATTGGAAATTTTGACATTTTTTAGCATAACATTACTCAGAACGTTTTGTCATTTAATCGTGAATTGTTTTATTTACAGGGAATTAAAAAATTCATCTCGGCCAAAAAATGGAATTAACTCGTGAACATTTTCGTGCGATCATTTTTCACAACTTTCGACGTGGATTATCACGACAAAAGTGCATCGATGAACTAGAATCTTTGAATGGCTATGAAGCACCATCCTATAGCACTGTGAAAAACTGGTACAACGAATTCAATCGTGGCCGACGCTTGCTCAAAGACGAATTCCGTGAAGGTCGTCCAAAAACAGCCGTTGTGCCAGAAAAAATCGATGCTGTAACTGAACTGATAATGCAAGACCGTCATGTAACATACCTTCAGATAGAGGCATGCCTATGCATTTCTCCCACCAGCATACATTCGATATTGCATGAACACCTGGCCGTAAAAGAGGTTTGTTCTCGTTGGATCCCGCACAATTTGACAATCGCTCAAAAAAGGCTCGTGTGGATTGGTGTAAAGAAATGCTGGAAAAATACGATCGCGGTGCTTCAAAAGACGTTTATAAGATCGTCACAGGGGACGAATCATAGATCTATGCGTATGAGCCCGAAACAAAACAGCAATCGACCGTGTGGGTCTTCCAAGACGAGCCAAATCCAACGAAAGTTGTTTGTGGAAGAAGCACTTCGAAGCAAATGGTCGCCTGTTTCGTCGGCAAAACTGGTCATGTGGCGACTGTTCCGCTTGAGCAACGTAGGACGGTCAATTCTGAGTGGTACACCACCATTTGTTTGCCTGAAGTCTTCGGAGAAATTCGAAAGACGAACAAGAGAAGACGAATCATTGTGCACCATGACAATGCGAGCTCTCACACATCGGCTCAAACCAGTGCCTTTTTGACCGGCCAGAACGTCGAATTGATGGGTCATCCGCCGTACAGCCCTGACTTGGCACCCAATGACTTCTTTTTATTCCCACACATCAAGAAAATAATGCGTGGTCAACGATTTTCGTCGCCAGAAGATGCTGTTGAAGCATTCAAAAACCATGTTTTGGAGGTGTCTCAATCGGAGTGGAAAAAGTGCTTCGAAAATTGGTTTGAGCGCATGCAAAAGTGTATAAATCTTGATGAAGAATATTTTGAAAAACAATAAAACCATTTTCGTTGATAAATATTCCTATTTTCATTATTAGGCTAGAAATATATATAATAAGCTTTTGTTGTATTATATAGTATTTACTATCTGTTAATTCTGAAAATATTCCTATTTTACCTTTCCAGATATATTTTGTAAATGTTTCACTGATACATTTGTATTATCGAAATCGTTGTCAGAAATAAAATTATTAATTTTTGCATGTAAACTTTCAAATTCTTCCGATTTATTATTCGTCAGAATGATCTCTGCCATCCCAGGATCTCGGTAATGATATGGGTATGGTCGGATAGAGGAGGTTCTCCAGATCAAGAATATATATAGAGCCGCAGGAAACTTATCGTTTTCGAGATATTTGTGTTTAAAGTTGAAAATTACTACTAAGTATTTGAATTCTTCTTCTTCTTCTTTACTGGCGTAGACACCGCTTACGCGATTATAGCCGAGTCAACAACAGCGCGCCAGTCGTTTCTTCTCTTCGCTACGTGGCGCCAATTGGATATTCCAAGCAAAGCCAGGTCCTTCTCCACTTGGTCCTTCCAACGGAGTGGAGGTCTTCCTCTTCCTCTGCTTCCCGCGGCGGGTACTGCGTCGAATACTTTCAGAGCTGGAGTGTTTTCATCCATCCGGACAACATGACCTAGCCAGCGTAGCCGCTGTCTTTTAATTCGCTGAACTATGTCTATGTCGTCGTATATCTCGTACAGCTCATCGTTCCATCGAATGCGATATTCGCCGTGGCCAACGCGCAAAGGACCATAAATCTTTCGCAGAACCTTTCTCTCGAAAACTCGCAAAGTCGACTCATCCGTTGTTGACATCGTCCAAGCCTCTGCACCATATAGCAGGACGGGAATTATGAGTGACTTATAGAGTTTGGTTTTTGTTTGTCGAGAGAGGACTTTGCTTCTCAATTGCCTACTTAGTCCAAAGTAGCACCTGTTGGCAAGAGTTATCCTGCGTTGGATTTCTAGGCTGACATTATTGGTGGTGTTTACGCTGGTTCCAAGATAGACGAAATTATCTACAACTTCAAAGTTATGACTGTCAACAGTGACGTGAGTGCCAAGTCGCGAGTGCGACGACTGTTTGTTTGATGACAGGAGATATTTCGTCTTGCCCTCGTTCACTGCCAGACCCATTTCTTTTGCTTCCTTGTCCAGTCTGGAGAAAGCAGAACTAACGGCGCGGGTGTTGAGGCCGATGATATCAATATCATCGGCATACGCCAGCAGTTGTACACTCTTATAGAAGATGGTACCTTCTCTGTTGAGTTCTGCAGCTCGAACTATTTTCTCCAGAAGCAGGTTGAAAAAGTCGCACGATAGGGAATCGCCTTGTCTGAAACCTCGTTTGGTATCGAACGGCTCGGAGAGGTCCTTCCCGATTCTGACGGAGCTTTTCGTGTTGGTCAACGTCAGCTTACACAGCCGTATTAGTTTTGCGGGGATACCAAATTCAGACATCGCGGCATAAAGGCAGCTCCTTTTCGTGCTGTCGAAAGCAGCTTTAAAATCGACGAAGAGGTGGTGTGTGTCGATTCTCCTTTCACGGGTCTTTTCCAAGATTTGGCGCATCGTGAATATCTGGTCGGTTGTTGATTTACCAGGTCTAAAGCCACACTGATAAGGTCCAATCAGTTTGTTGACGGTGGGCTTTAATCTTTCACACAATACGCTCGACAGAACCTTATATGCGATGTTGAGGAGGCTAATCCCACGGTAGTTGGCGCAGATTGTGGGGTCTCCTTTTTTATGGATTGGGCATAGCACACTTAAATTCCAATCGTTGGGCATACTTTCGTCCGACCATATTTTGCAAAGAAGCTGATGCATGCTACTTTTGCATTGGGGGTGTTTTTTTACGTGGCGGGTCCCAAACCCAGCGCACAACCCTATGCAGGGGGTGTTTCGCCTTCTCACTTTAGCTCGCCTTCAAACGGATGTTCTTAGGCTACCCAGAGGATACTTGGTCAAAGACCGGAAGTCGTGAGCTGCTTGAGTCATATGTAAAAGAATCGTTTCTGGCCACTCCCAAGTGAATGGCGATCAGAGAACTTTCCTCACTCGCGTGAACTTCTACACATGACCCCATCCTATTTGAATTACGTATACTAAAGTCTTCTCAATCTGTGTCTTATAGTGGTTAACTTTTCATCTTTTATATAAAAATGATCAATCAACTCTTCTTCGGCTGAATGTATCGCTGCTATAGAGTCTGCATCATTAATTGAAAGTTCTGAACTATTGGAAACTATTTCTAAGGATTTCAATCATTGGCCGTTGAAATGTGGCTGGAGCGGTCTTTAACCCGAAAGACATTTTAACAAATTCACAGAGTCTGTGGTGTTACAAAGGCTGCTTTTCGATTTTGGCGAAATCTAATTTAATTTAATATTTAAGTCGCTTTCGAACGTTGTCAGAATATTACCAGAGAAAAGAATTTAATATTTTAAAAATTATTTGAATACTGACGTTAATAGCATCGGAATTTAGTAATTCTAAAAAATATTGTGAAAAAGTGATTCTGTTGGGGTTATGCATACAAGGTGCTTTCCAAAGTAAACAGGACTTAAAAAAAATAGTACAAATGGTTTTTTCGGAAAAATAAATTTATTTTATTCATAATAGTCTCCCTCTGCTTCAATACAGTTTTTTGCACGGTTTAAAATCATGTCGAACGAGTGTTTTAGCTCGTTGGCTGGTATGGCCGCCAGTATGACGGTGGAAGCCTTTTGAATGACCTCTACGTCTGCATAACGCTTTCTTTTCATGGGCAAATTCATTTTTCCGATAAGGAACAAGTCGCACAGTGCCATGTCAGGTGAATACGGGGAGTGGTTAATGGGTAAAATGTGATTTTTGGTCTAATAATCGGTCACAAGCGTCGATGAGACGGCGCATTATCGTGCAACAAATGCCAACTTTCATCTTCGCGATATTCGGGACTAACAAGTCGAATACGGCGCACCAAACGCTTCAAAACTGCAAGGTAGAAGAATACCGCATTAATGCTTTGGTCGGGTGGAACAAATTCTTTGTGGACAATACCCTTAGAATCATAAAAACAATTCAGCATTGCCTTCACTTTTGACATCTCCATGCGCGAATTTTTGGGTTTCGGCTCATCCGGTGCCTTCCATTCAGCACTCTGGCGTTTCGTTTCGGGATCATATTGGAAACACCACTTTTCGTCACCAGTCACAATATTGTAAAGGAAGTTTTTGTACGTTTTGACCTCTCTAACGATGTCCTTCGAATGTTGGATTCTGAGCAATTTTTGGTCGTCTTTCAATTTGTGCGGAACAAAAGGGAACACACCTTTAATAAGCCCAAATGTTCGGTCAAAATGCGATTAATCGATGTTTTGGAGATGTTCAATTCCGTTTCCATGAATTTCAATGATGATTTCGGCTGATTTCTGATGAATGCACGCACAGTTTCGATGGAATTTCCGGTGATCACGGATTTTGATTGACCCACATGTTGATCGTCATTTATGTTCTCACGACCACTTTAAAAACGTCGAAACCACTCGTGCACGAGATAGGCAATCATCGCCATAAACTTGTTTCATCAATTGAAACGTTTCGGTAAAAGTTTTTCCAATTTTAAAACAAAATTTAATGTTGGTTCTTTGTTCGAAGCTTATTTTCGTATTGATAACACAAACATACTGACACTTAAAATCATGGAGCGCTAGATTCAAAAAGTCCTGTTTACTTTGGAACGTACCTTGTATAATGATTCAGAGCAGTGTTTGGATATGTTCAGGCGACATAAACCCCAGTTTTTGCGTCGATATGTGACCTCCATCATATCATTCCGAATTTCAATCGACAGTAATCCTAGAGGACTACACACGACGAACCCGCTCAAAAGCGTCTGTATTTTGCAATGCGCATGGAATGATTTTTGTTGACTATTTTGAAAACGGAAAAGTCAACATCAGCGTGTATTACATACATTTATTGGACCTTTTTAAGGAAAACGACCGCATTTGAAAAGACAATTCAAATATTCTCCAGATCTGGCCGCCAACGACTATTTTATGTTCTCTAATCTCAAAAGAATGTTCGCTGGGAAGAAATATTTGTCGAATGGAGAGGTTATCGCCGAAAGTGAGGCTTATTTTAAACAAAGGACAAATCGTAGTACAAAAGTGGTACCGAAAAGTCGGAGGGTCACTATAATTAGTCTATTACCGCTGGAGGGAATTATTTTGAATAAAAAAATGAATTTTGCCAAAAAAATGTGTTTTACTATGGTAAGCAAGGGACTTTTCAATGAATCTGTAAAAGATAATTAAATAAAATTCGTTGATGGAGAAGTGTTTAGAGGACAAAAAGCGATAAAATAAAAATTTATAAATAATTAAATATTTTTCGTTTTATTTACAATTTCCGTATATTTTTTTGTCACAACCATTAAGTTTTCAAAATGCTCTTTTAAAGTCCATAAAGACTGGCACAATTTTCGAATGTGTCCCACGTGTCTTCCATTCATTAATAATGTAATTTACTGCTGTTGGGAGTGATGCTTGCGAAAGCTTAATTAGAATTTCGGAAGAATCTATCATCTATTTTTGGACAAGGTTTTTTTTTAATTTTCTCTATTGTTTTAAGGTGTTAATGAAACTTCTTCGTTTTATCTACTTTCTTGACTGGCGTCGTGCGCGTCATGAATACTTTTAGTGATTGCGGACACCTCTCGCAACCGATTCGTTTACTAAATTTAATAGACTGTTGTCAATTTTTTCACACTTATCTATCAACATTACTAAAGCAATTTTTTTTAACTTTACCGTCATGAATAAGCTTTTTCTGTAATACAATAAATAACAAAATTTTAAATTTCAAACAAAAATATGCGAAATATATCTTAATAATTCTGCGCTGCGATATTTTTTCTGTGTGCCTGTGCGGTTTCTTATTATGCTTTCATACACTTTGTCCATTGTGCCAAGCGTACGCAGAAGTCGATACGAAGAAGGCTCATCTGGTGTTTTTTGTTTTGGGATAAAAACCAGGCGCTGGACTTTCCAGGGATCGGGGAACATCCCTTCTTTATACATGCGTTTTATATATGAGCGAAAAGAGTGGGATTTGAAATTATGGCTACCTTTAGAGCTCTGTTTGGTATGCCATCGATACCAGGCGCTTTGTTGTTTTTGATTTTTTTTTAGGTTAGGGAGCCTTCAAGAATTATGTAACGCAATTTTTTAACGCACGATATTTTTACTTAAATGTAACATAACAATCATGTACAGACACCTTCAAAGTCCTAAATCAGGAATAAAACGCTCGGAAACAGGTCGCTCTCTGAATTGCTTCGTACTTCAGGAACGGTCGAGAATGCCGTGAAGTGAATATAAGCTGTATAGTTTAGAGTCCGTCGTTGACTCGCTGCAGTCACCCCAGGCAGTTTGAATAGTTCGTTAACGTGTGTGCATTACATATCGATATTCGTAGTTATTTATTTATTGCAATACTGTTGAAAAAAGTTTGTGAAGTGATAAGTAAAGATAATTGTATTTTATTTATATACCTCAGATAAATAAAACGATGGAGGAGTTATCGAAAGCACAGTTTTTGAGGTAACGTAAATACAATAAATACACGATTTATTTACCACAATGGGTTTTTAATTTTGTCGAAAATTTAATGCGAAAGATATGAATAAAATAAACATAAAATATGAATAAAATAAAATAAAATAAAAAGAAAAACAAAGCTGTAATACTTCTTAGTACGATGCACTATGATTATGAAATTTCTGATAAAGCTCACAAAATACCAGAAAAGATTTTTGTTTTATAATCAAACAAAAACTGGCGTTGACACCATGAATGAAATGTGTTCGAGGTACTCCACCCAACGGTGAATGTATAGATGCTCGCTGGCTTTCTTTTTCAACATCCTCGACGTTGCAGGTGTAGCTGCTTATATCATCTATTATGAGAATAACAGCATGCTTCGTAAAAAAAACAAACAGACGAAGACTTTTCCTTCAGCAATTGTCAGAAGAATTAGCAATGCCGATGATCGAAGAGCGAGCCCCGAATCAGCATATAATGCTAAACCACTCTACCAAAATCGCAATCGAAAGTTTCTTGAAAGGCCAATAGTAGAGGTGGTACCCAGAAATTACCAACGTGGAGACGCCACTGGGAGAAGAGCTGTCGTTGGATCTTGTTGCATTTGTAACCAGCAGCCTATTCGCAAACGCCGAAAGACACGGAAATCCTGCGTTGAGTGCGATAAGCCCGTATGCTATCAGCATTCGGTGAACAATTCTAAATGTTTACATTGCAATGAGTAATTTTTAATTTTTCTTAATTTTTTAATTAATTTTTAAAATTTAGTTATTTAAATTTACTTCTTCACATTATTACTTATATTTCACTGTGCAAAAAGAAAAAAATTCATTCATTTTTTTGTACCTTCATGTCGCAAAATAAAATTATTATTATTATATACAGTATATTTCAATAAATATAGATACTTATTTACTCCTTTTAGGTATAAAATAAAATTGTAATTATAATGTATTATGCGAACTGCGCCGAACTTCTGTCGGAGTACCCGGGTACCCGGGTGGCTGAGACGTGTTTTTATTTTCAAATGTAACATTTCTGATGTTAGAAAAAAATTTAAACTATGTAAAATGCACAATTCGCTAGATCCAAGAGGATTTTAACCTATCCTTTTTAGAAAAAATATTCAACAAAATACACTCCGGTGGGTACCCGAATACCCGGGTGGCAACACAAGGGTTAAACGTTACGTAACAATCAATTTTTATAATTTGCCTTAAAGTCGCAAAAAGTTATAGTTTTTATCTTTGGTTTTAATTTAATTGCCTTTGCGGTCTATTAAAAACAATTCGATTAAAATTACTGCTCCTCTGTCCACGGGTTTGCTAGCCACTCAGATTCTTTCATCACTGGCATCTGGAGTGCAGACAAGGACGGTTCTGGAATTGTTAAGCCAATTGCATCAAATTCGTCTTCATCGAGCCAGTCAGCATCCTAAGAGAATGTTTCATAACTACGCACAATGCAGAGAAGCTCATTTGCCCTTCTGGCAGCAAGGCGCTGCGGCCGTACTCTAGTTTCACAATTGTCTTAGACAGCCTTGCCATGCACGTAACGACAGTGCATTTGAACACTCTTGTGAGATGTGAAATAGATCCCACAGGTTGGACATACTTCTTTCTTTAGGGCGGATTGTACAGATGGACAAAGGAAGTCGTAAGGCATCTGCTTAAACCCTTCTAGAGGAGGTGACAGATCAAGGGACAACCTCATAAGAAGTGGTGAAAACTTGGATGTTCCTTTGTCTAGCAAACTGGGTACTACGAGCTTTCTTGGGGTTTGAAGTATTGGGCAAGGTGGCGGCATGAAAGTATCCGCAAACACAGATTTCAATGCACTTCTCGGTGGCGAACAGCAGGATTCATCCGCGCATTTTATAACCTGTAAGAAATATTGCGATTCACGGACGTGAACGCTATACCACTCCAGATTTGATTCTGCTGGATCCTGCATGCTATCTTCGAGCTGTCTATACTCCGCCGATACGTCGTAATTATCAATTCTCATTTCTCTTCACACTTCTGCAAGTGTTTCTCCAGCATGATAAAAATTGCGTTTTTCCAAATCAACATCCGTAGTAATTCCTTTGTTGTCGAGATGAGAACCAAAATGTTCATGAGGCAGAATGACGCCTGCCAGTCGATTGCTGAGGGGAGCCATGCACCGCTCAAATCGGTTATATGCGCTCCGCCCAGGAGCATTAGTCGCTATAAACAGGGCGTGCAAGTTGTATTTTTTAAAGTGTTCAATCGCAAAGTTTTTGACTTTGCGATAACGCGAGTTTTCGTCCGGCCCACCATCTACAAAGACGATGATCACTGGCTTCACGGTGTTTGATTCTGTCATCATTAAGGGTTTGAATGAAGGTTTTGATAAAAGTGATTTGAAATCATAAGCATGGGTGTTCGCAGTGGAAGATGCATGTTTCCCGCTTCTTATGGATATGTATGTCGGCCCACTGTATCCAACATCCTCTTCCTTACCGAAATTGTTAGGTTCCATGTTGACGCCAGCATATACAGAAGGAATAAGTTTGTGCCGCTCTGCCACGACCCAGTCATGATCAGGTAAAAGTATTCTTTATTCCATATGCATTAAAAGAGGGTTCTGACTTTTCATTGCCGGTAAACCTATTGGTATACGTGCCTTATCGTCTTGTAAGAGAACGAATACTTGCTGCGGTGCCAGAAGCGACGCGAGAGATTCCAATGACCTGATTGTAGCAGGGCAAAATTGCCCGTCCTCGTGCTTTTTGTGCATCTCGGTCTGTGGTCTTGCTAACTTTACGGGTACGGTATGTACTTGCCTTCTTCCCTCTTGAGTGTTAGTAACGCGTGGGAGTAAATGAAGACATGTGCCGCTTTGAGGAATTTTGAATCCCATTAACAATAGCCTCAGAGTGAGACAACTCCTAATCATCTCTGTTCGGCGGCGTTCATCAGCAGCGCTGCTATGAATGGCAACATTAATTATGGTCTCCAGGAGAGCAGGTTGTGAGTCAACTATAGGGGGCTGTCCAGAGCCAGTTCGAGGTTGTGCTGCAGGAGGATTGTTTCTCTGACCTTCAGTTTTCTCCAGTTTTTCTTTAGCTCGAGTTTTTTGGTCTCTTTTTTTTCTTTAAACATTTTTCTACTTTTTTCAACTCTTTGCGTAGCTTTTTTATTTCGTTGTGAACATCATCTTTGGCTATTCCAGTGTCCCTTGCTTCAGTAAGAACATTTATTCTCTGTTGCAGTATACTAATTTTTTTCATAAGAGTATCTTGAGCCGGCTTGCTTGTAACATTTTTAGTGAAGCCCGAATCAATCAAAGTCGTGACTGCGACAATCGATTCCATATGAGATGAACACGTGGATGAAGCTACAACATCCGAATTCTATAGAAATCAAGAGGTTAACATTAGAAATACGTAATATTAACACATGCGATAAAAAGGAACATAATATACAAGCAGATGCACCCGTTTTTGTTTAAGAGCAAGTGAAGTCGAGGGAACATTGGGCCTTAGCGTGCATGCGCGTGGTGCTGGCGTGCTTGATGTTTTCATAGGTAGCTAGAAATAAATAATACTTATGAACTTATGACCAGTTTTTGAAAAATCAAGATTTGTATTACATATTATAATACTTGTCATAATTACGTTTTAGAAGTAAACTTACCTGTGTAAAATAACTAAGCATTGTTGCTTTCTTTTTCGTGGCCTTTACCTTCAACTGTCGTATAACATCATTTATATGTTCTATAAATTTTTCTTTATTTTTTTTGTTTTTCTTTAGCCATTTTCCAAATATCGATGGCATTTTTTTTTGACACAGTTTTGCTGGCAAGTTAGCATGAGAGCCTTTATAGGCCAAGAACAGCTAATGATACAAAACTCCCTCTTTTGAAGACATTACAGTATTCGAACGGTATGAATTCACCTTGATAACACCGACTACAGCAATGAGCTTCTGCATAAACACTAACGAATACTGACAACAAAAACCACATTAAATGACGTACAATACAATCTAGGGATTCCCCGTGAAATATAAACGAAAAGGTTTGCCAACTTGCGAGAGCAAAAATGATAACCAGACTAATATAGGGCCATATAAAATTTTAAATTTCGAAGATAGGGCGTAAAAGATTGAGTGTATCGTTTGCTGTATGGCACGTAGCGCCGTCCTGCTGGAACCAAATGTTGTCCAAGTTCTTCCTCTTCAATTTGTTTGAAGAAAAATTCGGTTAACATTGCGCGATATCGCTCACCATTAATGGTTGCGGTTCCTTCTTCATTTTCGAAGAAAAATGGGCCGATGATTCCACCAGACCAAAATCCGCACCATACAGTGATTCGTGCTGGGTGCATTGGCTTCTCGACGATTACGTGCGGGTTTTCTGTGCCCCAAATGCGACAATTCTGCTTGTTAACGTAACCATCGAGGTGGAAATGAGCCTCTTCCGAAAAGATGATTTTTCGGTAAAATTGGCCATCCTCGGTCAAACGATCTTCTGCCCAATCTGCGAATTGTAGAATAGTAAATAGAGACCCATCTCGTAAGTTTTAGACTTTTTACTGAATATCTGTCGCTTTCCGAATAGTATTTGACGTTTCCAATGCCGAAATATAGATAATTTTAATTAAATTTAAAACGTTAGATGGCCCACCATATATATGCGGGGGATTCCCCGTAAAACGTAAACGAAAAGGGTTGCCATCTTGTGAGTTTGAATTCGCTATTTTATTATTTAACAAAGAAACATTGTTACGTAGCGTGTTTTAAGAAAGACCCCCTCCCGGCCCTGTAACGCGTTGTAACGTTTTACGAGACCCCCCTCCCCCTAAAATTGCGTTACGTAATACTTGAACGCTCCCTTAGTTGTTCTGTAACCAGTGGGGGTGATTCAGCAGCTTCGTTTCGTCGCACAGCGCTGGTAATCGGGGCGTGCGTCGGAAATAATGCCTTGATGGCTTTCTTCATGAATGGAGCACATTTGGGTTGCTGCCGCTTATATTGGAATTTGGACATACGGATTTTAAAGCAGTCCCCCAGGGGTCTATATTCGCTTCTTCACAGATCTTTTCAAAACCGTTATGGAAAATTTCAAAAGGAAGTCTTCAATTCCTCTAATCTAATTTCTTCTTCTATTTGCGCCCATGAAAAGCCATTTTTTGGTTCTCTGCAGCAAGACAGGAATGCGCTAGCTCGTATGTATGTATTTTTCTCGCCGTTACTTCCATGAAATGCCGCCAGCTATTGAGATATACTGACAATATATACGAAAAGTATAAATATACACAAATTCGTACTAAGTAAATTAAAAATAGCTAAACGAATAGTGTGACAATGCGCCCCCTGACCCCTCTATGCCTCCGATCGTTTAACTTGCTTCGTTTTAAACGTTAAACAATTTCATCTACGGTTTTACCAACAATCCTCTTTTTTAATTCTAAAGATTGTAAATATAACTTAAGAACTTTTTGTAATATCATAGAAACTTTAGACACAAGTTTATATAATATCGGTGCGCATGATAATTTATTTAAGAACATTCGTTGGGTCTATTTATAGCCTTTTTCGCCCGTTACGAAATTATACATAATTACTACATAGCTGAAACACATTCTCAAAGAAAGTGCAAACAGTAGCTACATAACACTAACTACATCACAATAAAAAGTAAGAAATAATTTCTCATATTATAAGTATATATGTATTACAGGAATAATGACCGAAAACAATTTTTGTTCTATTTTTCGTATATCGAGCATTGGTAATCTCACAATAATTTTAGTTATACATACAGTGGTGGTCATATACTTACCACACATCACTCTACCTAAATGCAAACGATGTTTTCTTCGAAATGTTACAAAATTCAAAGGCGCCACTTTGTCAAAAAAAAAAAAATAAATAAATAAATAATATTCAAGGCGCCAAGCTAAGATATCGCAAAGTTTCGTCGCTTTGTTTTTGCTACTGTCGTAAATAGAAGGATCAGCAGCTTTTGTGAGTGGACACATATTTAGGACACTTCTTAGACTGTCGAAGTTTTTTAAAGTTTGAAGAATTATTTATTTTCGAATACTAAAAATTTTGTTGGTCAGGGATGGGCACATTTTTAGCCCGCAAAGTTAGCAAAGTGCGCACGGGGGCTAGATGAGGGGAATATCAGTTTACGGAGAGAAGAGCATAACAAGTTGCAAAAAAAATCAATCACATTCCTCCGTAACTTAATGTTCATCGCAGAGTGGTTGCGGCAATACTGACATTGTACACAAATTAAAGAGCGAAAGTTTAGTATATATCGGAATTGTACAGTTGTGTGAACAAAAAGAGGTAAACATAATTTGCCGGGTTTAGAGTTTCGCATTAAAATTTGTTTTTATTTACCTTTGCATGGTGGGAAATTCTAATCACTGTTAGGAAAAAATATATAAGTTATACTTGTATCTAAAAACAATTTTATTTAATAAGAAAACAGCACATTTTAAAACTTCACAACACCTATAGTTGTTCCTTATTTGTTCACACCACCATACATGAGATAGAACAGTTAATGGTGGTGATGCCAGTTGCAAAAATTCATTTTACCTACAACTGAGAAAACTTCTCAAGTTGTGGGCTTTTATACGTACATGTGCAGGGCAGTTTTATATATGTATATGCATATATAAAAAAAAAAGATACTTGAGAACATAATATATTATATATATATATATAATTTAATGAAAATGCTTATATAAATATATATCATAAATATATATTAATATTTGTGATATTTTCAGTTTGGTTGTTTTATCAAAATATTCAAAGGATTGAGGTTTTTTCTATAATTGTTCTGTTAAATTTTAAAAATCTAAGTTGTCTTCGGAAATGTATTAAAATAATAATACGCGCTATAGAAAGGGAACACATATTTTCAAAAATATAAGATATCATCAAATAAAAATATATTTGCGCGGTGTGGCATTATTGATTGAGAGTGGCTAAGCACACAAATACAATACAAACACTAATGGCAGCGAGTTTCTGAGAAACATCGTATTTCGCTTCTCCCTCCGCTACGAGCGGCAGGCGTTTTGTTCTCGTGTTCATTCGAACAATGTTTCCATTACTCAATACGCATATGTAGTTTTGCACACATCTAACTTTTCAATTATAATTTTTCATAATATAAAATACCAAAACTTAAATCAAACTAGTAAAGCTAGTTTATATATTTATAAATAATAGCATTCGATCTTGGATTTTGAGTTAGTTTAAGAAAATTTCAAATTTATTGAAGACAATTTTTATAATTACTACAGTATATCGAGACTGGCAACCTTGCGTTGTGAGAGACTAATCTGCTGAGTCGTTTCTACGGGGTACACCGGGTCGTTGGACATTTTATGGTAAGCGGGCGGTAGAAGAACGTAGTATTGCGCTCTCATAAGATTTGCGTATATGCGTTTGAAGAAACAGTGGTTCAAGAACTGAAATTATTATAATTTAAATGTGCCGAAATGTTATCAGCGAGTAAAGGCAGTGTCCAAAATTTAAAAAGAAAAATTAGTGCATTTAATGTGGAATGGGAAGGAAAGTATTTAAGTCAGGAAAGCTCTGCTGTGTATATATATAATAGATTTGCAGTGCTCTACTCTTTTAAAAATAATTTTGCGCAAATTTCAGACAGAATTACTTTTTATAAAGATCTTTGTTTAAAGAAATATCCATGTTTGAAACTTTTTTCTTCGAAAATTATATGTATCTATGTTTGGAAGCACCTACACTTGTGAACAATTTTTTTCAATAATGAAATTGAACAAACATTTAATAAGATGTAGGTTATCTAATTTAAATTTTGGTACAATAATGCGTGTAGCTACAGTAAATGAGATTAAATCAAACATAGAATTTATTATGTCAAATAAACTAAATTAATGCTGTTATAAAGACATATTAAAAAAATTATTACTAAAATTAATTATTCATTATACTTTTTGTTATTTGTCTTACATTTTAAAAATTTATAGTAGTTACAAAGAAACTTAGAATTGTTCGGCAATTTTACAGTTATTACCCACAGTGCAACTTCCCATATATGCGCGCGCTCTCATTTGTAAACATGGTGTGGTAAAATACGTTGCTCTCATTTGTAAATATGCAGTGGTAAAATACTTTGCTCTCACTTCCCTCTTCATGTTTGCCCGCGATGATCCCCTCACCTAGCCCTCAAAATGTGCACTCGTGCCCGCACGGGCAAAATGCCACTGAGGGCTAATATGCCCATCCCTGTTGTTGGTGAGAGATTATTTAATTTAAAAACTGTGGTTTTGAATTAAATTTAAATTTACTGATTAGATATGGCTAGAGGTTTGTGTTGCACGGAAGAAAAGCGGGCTATAATTGTGAAATTAAGAAGTGAAGGGCAGTCGGTAACCCGTCAAAACCTTATCAAAAGTGCAAGGTTGAATATACATACCTGTGGAACAATGTAGACGTTTGGTGGAGAGTTTGCCTAAAAGATGTTCTGAAGTGATCAAAAATAAGGGTTTTCCAACGAAATATTGAAGTAAAATTTGGTTCGAAGCGGATTACCAAAGTTTTTGTAGGTAAACTTGAAATGTGCTAAGTATGTGTCCAACGTAGTAATCATTTATTCTTACGTTTTTTTGTAGGTTTTGATTACATCGTCCTTTATGTTATTATTTAAGTTAATCTATCTGTGAAATATGAATATATGGGAAAATATTTAAGTTTTTAGTAAAGAAATGAATTTTATGGAACATTTTTTCTTAAAAGTACGAGTGTACTAAGTATAAGACCACCACTGTATGCATATCTATATATATAAAAGAAAGTTGATGTTAGTTACACCATTTATAACTCAAGAACGGCTGAACAGATTTGGCTGAAAATTGGTGGAGAGGTAGCTTAGAACCAGGGTAAGGACATAGGATACCTTTTATCTCTTTATGTCAAAATTTAATACAACTCATAAATACAATAATTATATTTCAAATCATAAGCATGTTTTCAAAATTCATGTTTGTAGGAATATTTCATTTCTTCAAAAAAAAAAAAAAAAAATAAAATAAATAAATAAATAATAAAAACAACCTCATATATTATATATATATATATAAGAAAGTTGTTGTTAGTTACACCATTTATAACTCAAGAACGGCTGAACCGATTTGGCTGAAAACATAATAATTTCAAAATTCATGATTGTAGGAATCCTTTGAATATATGCGTACCATTTTAAACAGATTCTTCTTCAAAAATAATACAATTGCTAAGTATTTGGAATAGTAGAAAAGAAACCAAATATGTATCAAATATACCACGTGCATCCCAAAATACTGATGTCATAACCTTTCCAGCCGCCTTTTTCGTCTTTCCACGCCTGAGAACCGGTTACTCATGTGCAGTTCACTAGAATGACTGTCGATTGGACTCCAGTGGGAAATGATGGAGCTATGTTTTTATCACCGACTCAAAAATTCGGCTTTATTTCGTAATTTTTTTTGGATTATGAATATGTGGGGCACCCGCTTTGCACAGAGCTTTCGCCTCTTTAAGCTTAGCAAATATCTTTTCATCGGTGGATTTCCCTGAGCCCAAATTCAACAGTATTTTCATCCAAAAAGCAATGATTTATTAACACACGAAATGCTCTATGATCCATTTTTTTGTAAACTAACACAAGTTGTTTCACAGAAATGCTATATCTTATTAACTAATAATTATAATCCAACTAATAGAAATCATATAGATGGTAGTGGTAGTATTATCTATGTATCAGCCACAGTGAAGCGTGGACGGGTCCTCTAGTATATACTATGTATGAATAATATCACAGTCTAAATTACTTTTAAAATGATAGTATGAAAAAATTTATTTATAAACAATACTTAAGTTTATTGATTTAAATTTCAGATTTTAATATGAGCAACTGTAGCAACTCTATGAGTAATTGTCCAAATCCTGACTTTATATTCCGAAAGCCTTATTCATATAGTTCACCCGTAACAGAAACGGAAGATGTGGATGATCGTGATGATGATATGACCTTTTGCATGTCTAATTACGCCAAAGAAGTTTTAAAGATGATGTTTATGATGAGATCTCACAATATGCTTACAGATGTTGTATTGGAGGTAAAACAAGAATTATTTCCAGCACATAAAGTGGTTTTGTCGGCAGCATCACCTTATTTTAAAGCTATGTTTACAGGAGGTTTGAAAGAATCAGAAATGTCACGAGTTCAACTACAAGGAGTATGCTTAGGATTTCATATGCTACTAAAAAATTATAATTAAAATTTTCTCTTGTGTGCTAGGTCTGTCCCACCGCCATGGGCAGGATAATTTATTTTATGTATACGGGACATATACGAGTAACAGAAGTGACAGTCTGTCAGTTGCTACCAGCGGCAACAATGTTTCAAGTGCCCAACGTTATAAACGCCTGTTGTGCTTTCTTAGAAAGACAATTGGATCCAACCAATGCTATTGGTATAGCCAGTTTCGCAGAACAGCATGGGTGTTCAGATCTTCAGAAGAAAGCCAACTATTTCATAGAGAGACATTTTACACAGGTAAATTTGCAAAATATTTTTTTTACTTTGTAATACGCACTCCTTTAAATATTTTAAATTTTAATTTTTTTACCTGATTAGTGTACGTCTGATCATAAAATTTAATATACCAACTTAAAAAATGTTTCGTAGACACATACTCTTATTATCTGTTAGATATTATGGGGATGTGAACAAAACGTCGTCAAATGTCACAATAAAATAATCATTAGTGTTTAGTGTCTTTCTGAAGTACAAAAATTGCATCCGGCGATTTATTTGATGAGTCAAATTATTCAACAAAAAAGTTCGTATAAACTTTGGGTGCGGAATCAAATTTCTGGTGCCCAAGCGTTCAAAATGTTCCAAAAGGTCTTCGGTGTTAATTGTTTATCTTGAGCAAGTGTTTTTGTTTACAAATTATTCAAAGAGGATCGAAAACGTGTTGAAGTCGAACGACAGCTAGGACGGTCACCAACATCAACTGATGAGCAACACGTCAATAAAATAATGAAATTGGTGCCTGAGGATCAACGATTAACAGTCAGAGATCTTAATGGTATCGGTGGGCCTAAGAAAAACGAAAGCACGATTGATTCCAAAATCACTAAATTTTTTCGAAAAGAGCTTCGCGTTAACGGCTATGAAACAATGCTTTCCGACAAGCAGAATGTCATGAAACGTATTATTTCTGGCGATGATTTAGATCTATGCTTACAGCCCGTAGAATCGTAGGCGAAAAAAAATGTCAAAGCAGGTCAGAAATCAAGGTTATGTTGAAAGTTTTCCTCGAAAAAGCGTTGGCATAAGTGTATTAGGCCCATAAGGTGCTTAACCATGTCGCATCTATATACATATATAGAATTTTACATTCCTAAAATTAATAATATTCCTTCATATTATGATTATGAGTAAGATGATGAGTTTCATTTTCAGAATTCACAAACTTGAAAAATTTCTTATCGCGAACTTCACATGGTAAAAATCTCCCATATTCGAAAATTTTACTAACCGTTTATGAATTTTTTCATGGGAATCCATCCAATTTGTTTAGAAAATTGTTAGTCGGTGTTTAAATGAGTTAAGCCTCATCCCACTCTACCTGGGAAAAACTGGCTCACCCTAGCAAGACAGTACAATACACCACAGCCGATGACACCATAACACAACACCAATTCAACTCACCACACCTGCACAACCCACTCAAGAAAAAGGATGAACAACGGGATGGCAGATTCATACTTCATACATCGTTACACGTATCGGTGCTCACATTCGCTACCAGCATTCGGTGTATACATGTACACAATTCGTTCTAATTTAGAATTTTAAGTGTGCTTAAATCGGCTGTTATTAGCAGCCATTTCTATTTACCACAGGATGACGACCCAAAACACCCGTATTATCTTGTACGTGCAGGGTTGTTATGGAATTAAAAATAAATCCATAGGTCCCGCAATCACCATACATTAATCCTATTCTAAATATATCTAGACATTTTTGGAAAATCGTATTCGAAAACATCGCATTTCATCGAAATAAGGCCAAAAAGCTGGATCATGGACTTAAAGGGTCAAGATATCCGGAAATAATACTAGAAATTCAATGGGAAGCATACGTCGATGTCTAGGAACAATAATAGCAATAAAATGTAGGCCAAAAACCGCTAAAACTATTGTAATTACTTTTGATTTATATAAATAATCAATAGTGTACGTAAACTTTTGATATTATGCCCATTTTAAGCTTAAGCATTAATTTTTTTTATTTGTAATAAAAAAATAATAATCATTTTAAATTTAATTTAAATTTAATGTAAAATATACATGTTTTGAAATTGTTAGAAAACAGCCACAAATCTTATTCATTTTATAACAAATAAACGTGTCGTAATTTAATAGAACTAGGTGTATATAAACTTTATTGGTCCACTGTACATACAATAAACAAAAATAATAATCAACAGAAGGTGCAGTGCAGCATATTTAAAATATATACACACAGTCGTACATACATACATAAAGTGGGGAGAAAAGGTGAAGTGACAACGAATAACAAAACGAACAAAAATCAATTTCAACAAAGCCAACAGCAACAAACAAACGCGTGTTATCTAAACGCAAAACATAAACTAACTAATTAATCGATCGCGAAATGTTAAATCACGTAAACAATAAAACAAACATAAAATCGAAACAAACGGGCGCGAAATCAACAAAAAAAAAAATAAATAAATAAAAAAATAAACTAAATCACAAATAAGGCGCAAGAACAAATATTCGAGCGGGAACAACAATAGCCATTACATATATTCGTAAAGCGACAAAAACTACAAGCCATTTTCGTAGTCAGCTGACAAATTCAGGAATGGAGAAAGGAAAAAGAATTGGAAGAAATCGCACAGGCTTGTAAACACTTACATACGTACCTACAGCACATAAAACGCACCTGGAGGAAGAACAAAGTGAGCGTATTTCTTTCATTTCTTTAAAACTATTTAATGCGCATATGTATGTAAAAAAATACGTTTTACATAAAATCTGTATTTCGAAATCCGTTTTAACAGCGAAAAAACGGTTGCCAAACTGTCCCAGTTTCGAGTTCGACAAAAAGCGGATTGACCTCTTTAATGATTATCATAAATACATGCAAACAATTTGTACATACTATATATCTCTCGAACGAGAATAAAAAGCCCATTGATCTCTTCAACGAGCTCTCTATTGCACAAAACAAATAATTTCATACGCACACACATACATACATAAAAGTCCAAGTATTAGGGTGTACCTATATACCAACATAAGGACCTAAAAAGTATACATAAAGAAAAAGTGCGTATTTAATAATGAAATTTACAATCACAACAACTTTAACATATAATACAAAAATGGTTAATAATAAAAATCAAAATACACCTGCAGAAACTACACGCTCAAAACAGGTTGCTAAGTTTATTTCAGAAAGTGACAGTTTTTTTAAGATACTGTTCTAAATTTGCATCTTCACCAATTCACGAAAACCCAGAACTCATTATTAGAAATAAAAAGGCAAAATTTTAAAAATTTTTGGACTCGCCTCCAGGCGGCTCATTGTAGACTCTGACAATTCAGATCTATTACAAAACTAAAACTAATCAAATCAATTGCACCTACTCCACAACCGAGAGTAGAGCTGCCACAAAGACAAGCCCAAGAGGCAAGTTCAGCCATTCACCTTACAATGCCAGTATGCGACACAGATATATTTTATGGAGGTTATGAAGAATGGCCGTCCTTCCGGGACATGTTTACAGCCGTTTACATCAACCGCGCAAAAATTGTATCACCTCCGATACAAAATAAAAGGTCAAGCAGGCGTTATAGTAAAACAGTTCGCATTTAATGACGACAATTTTAATTTGGCTTGGGAAGCTCTAAAAGCAAGATACGAAAATGAAACAATACTGGTCGATAAACAAGTAACGACACTAGTGAACTTGCCTAAAATGAAGAAAGAAACAAGTGAAGAATTTGTAAGACTACAATCTACTGTTTCTAATTGTTTGTCGATTCTGTCGACACAAAAAATTCCCACAGACAGCTGCGACCCAATTCTGGTAAATATTTACACCACCGCATTACCAGAAAAGTCGTTACTTCTATGGGAGCAATCGCTCTCATCACGAAAAAAGTGTCCAACGTGGCAACAAATTTTTCTCACCACCCATGATGAAACTGCGGAAAGGTTAGAAGAAAAAACAATCAAAACTAAGAACATTAAACACGACCAAAATAGAAGCTTAAATAGACCCCAAGCTAAAAGCAAAAACAAATCAAACAGAATTTTTAACAAAACACAATCGTTCACATCCGAACAAAGAAAACATACGTCATGCGAACTATGCACAAGAGGGCATAAGCTTAAAACTTGCGAGAAGTTTAAAAAAATTAAACATTAACGGTAGGAACAACTTTGTCAGGTGGAAAAGACTCTGTGTAAACTGCTTGTCCCATACACATAATCTTAAAACTTGCAAAAGCAAATTTAATTGCTTATATTGTCACAAAAGACACAATTCAATGCTTCATTACAGCAGATATCCCAACTCACTCCAAAGAGGCGTTTACAGAAAAAGAAACAAGGATTTAATTGCAAGAGCAAATATCGAAACCCAAAATTTAAAAAGATGCCAAGAGACACCATGTTGCTCAAAGGCACAAAAATCTCCACCGCCTCACAGCGAAACACAAAGTGGACGAGTTACATAATTAGTCACCACCATACAAACTCAAGTTGAGTATTATGAGAAGAAAAACCTTAAATCACAATTAAGTAAATCGTAAAAGTCAAAGAACTTCCATTGTCAAAAAAGTCTTGCGGTATTTTCGCTAGTTGGCGCTGAAAGCGCGTAGTTCTAGTTTTATTCGTCGCATCGGGTCATGCTAAAGGTCATTTCACGCGCTAACACGTGTTTGATTGATTGTTGTTTCTTTTAAGTCGTTCGTGAATTATAGCGTCGCAAACATGGAGCAAAATAAAGAGAAAATACGGCATATTTTACAGTACTACTACGATAAAGGCAAAAATGCATCTCAAGCCGCCAATAAAATTTGTGCAGTTTATGGACCCGATACAGTTTCCATTTCCACCGCACAGCGATGATTTCAACGTTTTCGTTCTGGTGTAGAGGTGGTCGAAGATGCGCCACGCTCCGGAAGGCCTGTCGTCGAAAATTGCGATAAAATCGCTGAATTGGTCGAAAGAGACCGGCATAGTAGTCATCAAACCGTTATAAACCATTTGAAAAAGCTTGGAGTCACTAAGAAGCTCGATGTATGGGTGCCACACGAACCCACTCAAGAAAAAGCATGGACAACAGGATGACAAATTCATACTTCATACATCGTTACACGCATTGGTGCTCACATTCGCTACCAGCATTCGGTGTATATATATACACGATTCGTTCTAAATTCATCGATAATCAAAATTCGCATATATACTGCGCCGAGTCGATATCTACGCTAACTTGCTTCAATCAACACCGATCCTGTGCGGTTTGGAAATACTTTTTATTGCTCAGCGGGCCCAAGTGTCACAACACCTTACCTGTTGATACCTTTTTTCTATAAAACGCTTGCTATGTAACTTTGGATCACCAGCGATCCCGCACGCATTTATTCTAGTCTATAATTAAGTTTTCCATTCAGTGTAATTAAAATTTTAGTTAAAAATGAATTATCCCTTACATATGTATTTCCGATTTGTTAAAAGGAATGTTTTTTACTAATAACATCAAACGCGAGTGTAAGTGACTCCAGAAAAACTTAAATGCAGTTGGGTTGGCTTCCCGCTGCGTTGGGCACCCAAAAAAACAGTCGGGAACAACTATCAATAAAATGTAAGCATACGTTATTAATAATTTACTTATTTTTACAACTTTTTTATATGTAGTAATGTCTAATAACAAAATACAGTTTTTTAACGTAAAGGCCGAACGAAAATTCATCAATCCACTTGGCTGTCTCCGCATCGAAAACCCACCAACCAGATCGATCATGTTGTGATAGACGGAAGACACGTATCCAGTGTCCTAACATCGACTCGGACTATCTTGTTGCAGCCACGATGCGCACCCGTCTCTGTGCAGATAAAAACAAACACAAGGAAGGTTCGACGTCAAGAAGCTGCGATCGACAGTCGAACGATTATCTACTCGACTTGCACTCCTGCTCTCTGAGGGCACTCGTCCGAAACTTAGTATAAGGGAACTGTGAGACGGCATTTCAAACTCCTTACGTACAGTTGCAACCGAAACCATTAGTTTTCGGAAAATGCAAAACAACAGCTGGTATGACGAGGAGTGCCGTGTCGAAGCGGAGAGAAAACTGACTGCCTGCCTCGCAACGTTACGGTCGACCACAACACGTGCATGCTAACAGAAGGTTTCAAGACTGGAGCATACTCTTGTAGAACCCCCCAAAGGTGACCGATGTCAATAGCGTACTAAAATTATGAAGGGAACACTTCTCCAGCCAGTTGAATGGCAGTGAAAGTACAACGCCAGGAGAAGGCGAACCCGATTCCCCCTATTCGATGACGATGGAGCAGACGTTCCATTGCTCGACCATAAAGAAGTTCGAATAGTAATTATCCGAGCGGCGAAGAACTGATAAAGAGCATGCATCAGCTTCTTTGTAAAATATGGTCGGACGAAAGCGTGGCCAACGATGGGAATTTAAGTGTCCTCTGCCCAATACACGACCGTTGGATAAGCTTCCTTGACATCGCGCATAAAGTTCTATCGAGCGTATTGTGTGAAAGATTAAAACCCACCGTCAACAAACTGATTGGACCTTATGTGTGTGGCTTTAGACCTGGTAAATCAACAACCGACCAGATATTCACCATACGCTAAATCTGGGAAAAGACCCGTGAAAGGGGAATCGACACACACCACCTCTTCGCCGATTTCAAAGCTGCTGTCGACAGCACGGAAAGGAGCTGCCTTTATGCCGAGATGTCTGAATTTGGTATCCCCGCGAAACTAATACGGCTGTGTAAAGTGACGTTGAACAAGACCAAAAGCTCCGTCAGGATCCGGAAGGACCTCTCCGAACCGTTCGATACCAAACGAGGTTTCAGACAAGGCGACTCTCTATAGTGCGACTTCTTCAATCTGCTGCTGGAGAAAATAATTCGAGCTGCAGAGCCAGTGAAGGCCAAATATCCTCTGTCATCAAACAAACAGTCGTCGCACTCCCGACTTGGCTCTCACGTCACTGTTGACAGTCATAACTTTGAAGTCGTAGATAATTTCGTCTATCTTGGAAAGGATGTAAACACCACCAACAAAGTCAGCCTGGAAATCCAACGCAGGATAAATCTTGCCAACAGGTGCTACTTCGAACTGAGTAGGCAATTGAAAAGTAAAGTCCTCTCTCGACGAACAAAAACCAAACTGTATAAGTCGCTCATTATTCCCGTCCTGCTATATGGTACAAAGGCTTGGACGACGACAACAACCGATGAGTCGACCTTAAGTGTTTTCGAGAGAAAGGTTCTGCGAAAGATTTATGGTCCTTTACGCGTTGGCCGCGGCGAATATCGCATTCGATGGAACGATGAGCTGTATGAGTTATACGACGACATTGACATAGGTCAGCGAATTAAGAGACAGCGGCTACGCTGTCTAGGTCATGTTGTCCGAATGGACGAAAACACTCCAGCTATGAAAGTATTCGACGCAGTACCCGCCAGGGGAAGCGGAGGAAGAAAAAGACCTCTACTTGTTGGAAGAGCCAAGTGGAGGCGGAACTGGCTTCGCTTGGAAAATCCAATTGGCGCCACGTAGCGAAAAGAGGAAATGACTGGTGCGCTGTTGTTAACTATAATCGCGAAAGCGGTGTCTACGCCAATAAAGAAGAAAGAAATACTTCTTGCCTTTATAATTCTGTTTTATACAATATATGTATATTGGGCTGTTTTTTGTTTTTGAACTATTACTTTTTTTCAATCCCGAAATTTCCTTGGAAATACCCTAAAAAAATTCCCTGGAAATTTTAGCCCTTAATATTAACATTAAGAACTGGACCAAGACATGTAAAAATTTTCCATCGAAGATGCACTACAGGTCAGAGGTATTTTATGTCATCGCTTTAACTTTAAACGCATATTTCTTAAAATTTTTCACTCTACAAAAGTGCCCAGTGCAGCACAGTCGTAACTCACACCGGCGAGGTAGTGCGGGGCTCTAAACCTGATTTTTCCGCGAAATCTGATTTTTTTTTGTATATGACAAGAGCTATAGAAAAAATGTTCATAATAAACTTGCAGGAAATTTTATTTGCTACAAAAAGGGCCCAAGGTCAAAATCGCGATCATTAATACTTCTCGAGATCCATTAAGGCTGTATGGAATTTTCATAGATATCTTATTGCATACCATTTATCTGGAATATCTTAGCTCTTTAATTGAAGAAATTATGTTGAAAAAACTCTATTCCCTGATTTTACCTTCGTCACTGATTCCCTGGTTTCCTCCTGAATCGGTAATTTTTTTTTTTTAAAGTGACCATCACAACGCAAATTGCGGGCGTATTTTTTCCTTAATCAATACACAGTGGAGTATCGAGCGTAACCGCCTCTCAGTTGAGACTGTTAAGAATATTGGACTTTTTTCAATATAACTGCAAAAAAATTAATTGTGAGGACTTTCACAAGTATTTTTCCAGCGATAAAAATTTATTTTTGTTGAAAAAAACTGGAGCGTCCGAAAAATATGTGAAAAAGATGTTAATGAATGACGATTGTAGCAGCTTAGTGATAGTTCGCAAATAGAGTCGGTATTACAATTACTGTTATTCAAATAATTTCGAGATTGTTTGCAATGCAAAAAGACAGAAAAAACGATGGAGTTGGGCGGTTGGTAAAAGTTGGTGACTTTCAATGACTATTAAATTCACTTTTATTAATGTTAAAATGTTACATTTCTTTTCTTTTATCACATAAATAAATGAATTTAGGGCATTCTGAAATGCGATGAAACTCAACACCATTGTTTCACCATTTTCTTTTCAATCTAAAAAATATTGTTATAACGAATTTATTAAAGTTGGGCCAAATTTGCTTTCGTTGATTTTATCAGACATTCAAAATTTAACAACGATTGCAGGGTAAAGGAAAGTACTTATTATTTTGCCCATGGTTCTACAAATGTAATAAATTTCATTCGCACATCTAAAAAAATTACGGAAAAAATATTTATAATCCCTGAAAGATAAACTGCGCATTCAAAATCGCTGGCTTGAAAACGGGTTTAGACCCGTAATCTCTTAGACAAAGTTGTTTAGAATGAGAACATAATCGTTGTCAATTACGCTGCTGCTTCGTTCCAGCTGGAAGAATCGCGGATATCCGCCTAAATTTTCCAGTCGCAGTTTTAACAAACGAACGCGATGTCTTACGTTGGCCGAAATTCATTTGAATGGCCATACCTCCTCGAACCCGAAAAAGTGCGCGAGTTATTTTAGTCGGCAATTTGCTCTGTACTCTTCAACTGATAAGAACAATAGAAAAGTTACTCGATGACTGGGCAAAGTGTCAAAAGACTGCACGTTACTTACTTTCAACAATGAGGTACAAGGTGTCATCAACTAAGGCGAAGATTTCGAAATCCATTTGCCCAGATGGCATACAAATTTTGATGCTAAAGCATCTAGTCTCGACGGGAACTAGATATCTTACCAAGGTCCTTAATGCGTCACTCCTATTGAAACCTATGAAACTATTTTCCCCAGTAGTTATGCCTTATAACTCCCGATATTCACTCAAATTCTGAGCTTCGCAGAGTATGGTCGACGTCTAATGTCTAGTTAATGATGTTTATACTGATATTCTAAAGTGTTTAAAAATTTTATTTACAGGTTTGTCAAGAAGAAGAATTTTTGCAATTGTCCGCTTACCAATTGATAGCGCTAATTCGACGCGATGAGCTAAATGTTCAAGAAGAGAGGGAAGTATATAATGCCGTACTTAAATGGGTTAAATACGATGAAGAAAATCGTTATCCCAAAATGGAACATATACTTTATGCTGTTAGATGTCAGTTTCTGACACCAAATTTCCTTAAGGAACAAATGAGAAATTGCGATGTGCTACGAAAAGTGCCCGCATGTCGGGAATATTTAGCAAAGATATTTAAAGATTTGACTTTACACAAACGACCAGTTGTGAAGGAGCGAACACCAAATACGACTCGAATGATTTTTGTAGCAGGAGGATTTTTTCGACAATCTTTAGATATCCTAGAAGCTTATAATGTTGATGATAAAACCTGGACAACGTTGCCAAACTTACGAATTCCCCGATCTGGCCTTGGTGCCGCTTTTTTGAAAGGCACTTTCTATGCTGTCGGCGGGCGAAACAATTCAATTGGTTCTTCCTACGATTCTGATTGGGTGGACCGATATAATACTTCGACGGAACAATGGCGTCCATGTGCTCCAATGACAGTACCACGACACCGAGTAGGCGTGGCCGTAATGGACGAATTGATGTATGCTGTTGGTGGATCCGCAGGTTCGGAATATCACAGTTCAGTTGAGTAGTATGTAGTGTATACGGAGAGGAAAAACAAAATACTAAATGGACATATATATGTTTAATATGACTAGTTATGATCCGGATCAAGATCGCTGGACACTGGTGCAACCCATGCATGAAAAACGTTTAGGAGTTGGAGTGGTTGTTGTAAATCGCTTATTGTATGCTATTGGAGGTTTCAACGGTACCGACCGCCTTACTACTGTAGAATGCTATCACCCTGAGAATAACGAATGGACTTTGGTGCAACCAATGCAGTATGAACGAAGTGGAGCCGGTAAATATTTCTATATATTGATTTAATATACTGTAGAGAAAGATGAAACGAAATTATTTTATATTATTTCATATAATAATTCAAATTATATTTAATTATAATGGTACAATTTTTATGTTTTTAAAGCTGGTTATGTGGTCTGTCTTTTACCTGATGGAGCACAGTTTCTCTCCTATCGGCCAAAGCTGACCGCTTCTGGCCTTCCTTCCTTCAGGCGGTCCAATTGTTGCCAGTACATATCCGATTTAATAGTTTGGTCATATGGAAGCATTTAACAGTAGATCATTTCTCTTGCCAATCTCACCAAAGGCATAACAAAGTCTTCTTGACTAACAATCCTCGCTTGTATACAGTTTAACCCATTTACAGCCAATGGTCGATTTTTCGACCAGCAACTTTGAAAAATCGCCGAGTCGAAAATTATCGAGATATGTCATGAAGGCAATAATTGTATGCCATCTTGCATCTTTCTGGTCTTGACAAAAATTTTCTTGTACTAATTAATCAATTTTTTTAAATTTTATCGGGTTTTCGAAAGACCCTTTTTTCCACATTTTTTTTAAAAAATTTGGAAAAAATAAAGAAAATGTTTGAAAAAAATAAGCTTTCCTATATATTGTAGTTTTTGTCCCATACTTCACGCAGAATGTATTTTTCAGCAGATCGGTTTTAGTATAGAACGTTAAGGAATGCGCAAAATTAACTGGTTGACAAATCGACCACCGGCCGAAAACGAGGCGACAAATATTGCCACTTCACTCATTTTGTGTCCCTACATCTAGGAAGTTAACATAATTCATACGAGCTTAAAACTAATGACTGTAAATGTTTATTGTTGTTGCTATTATTATTTAAGGAAAAGAGAGAATTTAATGTAAGGAAAGATTAAAGGAAAGATCAATTAGCAAGTATGGAAATTATCAAATGTGAAAAAGGGATATGAGAAGATAAGTAAGACCAGTAAAGAAAGAATGAAGAGAGAAGTGTATGTTGTTGGTAGTGGGAGTACTAGTATACGAGTATGACTATACGTTCCGCAAATAAGCCATCTTGGTCCAATTCTGTTCTTGTTATTTATTGATGACATATCATCTGTTGTTAAGTTTTCAAAAGTTTTATTATATGCTGACGATGTAAAAGTTTTTAAAACGTATACTTCAAACAGGAAAGATGTCTGACTTAAACAACCTAGTTTCTTGGTGCGATAGAAATGACATGCCATTGAACCTTAAAAAATGTAAAACGATGTGCTTTTCACGTAGATCTGTGGACCCTACTTCATACGCAATAAAAAAAAAAAACAATATGAAACTAAGGAAAAGGAACTAAAGTTTTTGAAACAACTTGACGATCCACGTGAACATTGTGTTGCGTTTGACAACTTCTTCACTTCTCATAATTTGATGAGTCACCTCACCTCTTTGGGATATTATGCTACCGGAACTATTCGTGACAATCGTACGAATAAAGCGAAACTTACTGATGTGTCATCATCTAAGAAGAAAGAACGCGGCTGGTTAGACTACACATTTGATCGAAACAATAATGTGCTGATAGCCCGATGGAACGACAATTCTGTTGTGACCATTGCATCAAATCATGAGGCAATTGAACCACTGCATCGTGTGCAGCGATGGAAAGGCGGCAAGAAATATTATGTTGATATGCCACACATCGTAAAAGCATACAATAATCGAATGGGTGGTGTTGATCTCTTCGATAATGCCATGAACAATTATCGAAAAAAAAAAATGGTGAACGCTTGAAAAACTCATTGTGCTCTCGTCAAATATGAAAAGGGAATGTCACGCACCACCGAAAGATGTATTGCACAAAAAATAGAACTATTGGATCAATTACAGTTCCGTATTTACGTTACAGAATCTTTGCTTCGAATGGCAATATCTTCGATGTCGTCTTCGGAGACGTTGACTCCACAGTCAATGGCTGTTCGAAAATCCAAAGACGCTGCTCTGGAGAGTGTTCGTAAAGACAAAGTTGGACATGGCATTAACAAATTAGAGAAGCCTCATTGTTGTCAAAATTGTCACAAACATTCGTCATATAAATGCACAAAATGCGATATAGCTCTACTTGTTTTGTGCTTCAATCAATTCCATGAAATATAAAGATAAGATATTGAACTTTCAAGAAAAGTTTTTCAAAACTTACTTATGACGTGTATCTTTCTTTTATTGCAAAAAGATGTAATGTGGAATTGAAAAACTGCACAAAATAAACGTTGTGAATGATAAACTCTAGCAAAATACTGTTTCACTTTAGCAAGTATCGTTTTCGGCCGATGGTCGATTTTTCGACCACATTCCAGTGGCTAAACGGCTTAATGAAAAATCTCAAAAAATGGAAAGCATTGAGTTTTTTTCATACTAAGCAGAATACAAAGTTTGAATGAAATCAAAGCAGTGGGTCTAAGTGCGGCCCGAAATGGGTTAAGCTGTCACACCGCTATTGGCCTGCGACTGTTTCGCTTGACTTTATAATTAGTAACCATCCGCTAGAGCAGTGGTTCCCAAACTTATTTTGTCTACCGCCCACTTTGAGAATAAATATTTTTTTAGCGCCCCCATTTTTTCACCTATTTAAACACCACTATAACTTCAAATTAATTATTGTGACCTATATATGTATATTAACGGAGAATTCTAAACGAAACTTTTACTAAAACTAGCAACTTGAAACCTGAGCGCAGTAGGTAACATACAACAGCGCTTAGGTCTCAAGTTAACTCTTACGGGCTCCACCTGCCAATAAGAATTATTATTGAAACACAACTTTACAGTATTAAAACATAGAATCTTTTATTAAAAATAAAACTAAAATAATCGATCCATATATAAAAACTAATGTGAAGGATGAATCTGATGCTGTTTAATAAGTTTGTTAATATCAGGTTCCAATTTACTCAAGAACAGTCGCAAGTCGCCACGTTCGGTAACAAGCAAACGATTTCTATTTTTAGTAAGCAGTGTTGTCACATCACTAAATCCACGTTCACACAAATGTGACGATGGGAATGCTATCAAGAATCGTTGAACGATTGACCACAATCCAGGGTACAATTGCGAGATCGGTTTTTGTAGCCAAAATTCTTGGTAACCATTTTTGAACTTGATTTTTATTTCCTCATTTGTTGTCAATTCTACAAGTTCTTCTTCCAGCTTAGGTGACATTGCTGTGTTGACATTTGAAAACGGATCCAACACCCAGTCTGCTATTTCCAAGTTCAAAATGTCCTGGTATCGTTCGGTGAAGTCAATGTAGAGGTTTTCCAAATGTTGGCAGTAGGCAAACAATTCGTCGTTACTGCATGATAGTGATAAATTCGGAAAATTCTGAAACTCTGAAGCTGATGAAATAATCTATCATTCCAAGAGCTGCTGCAGATTTTATTGACTGCTTTGATGACATATTGCAGTGGTTGAAATAGTTTTTCACTTAAGTTTCTAGCAACTAAATGTTGTATATGAATAACGCAATGTACACCAAGGACATCTGGAATTTTATTTTTTAAGTGCGCTATTAAGCGTTTATGGCACCCTATCATAGCCGGAGCGCCATCCATAGCAATTGAAATAATATTTTTCAAAGGAATCTCTTTCTCATCGCAAAACTTTTCCAATATATTGAATATGGTTTCGCCTTTCGTATCGGTCTCTAAATTTCTAGCAAATAATAGTTCTTCACATATTTTCTCATCTTTAATAAACCTCACGTAAGACAACAACAATGCTTCATTAGTTGGTAAAGTGGACTCATCGAGCTGAATTGAGAATTGGCTTGTCCTCAGGTGATCGCACAATGATTCTTCAATGTTTTCAGCCATTTCATCAATTCGTCTTTGCACAGAATTATTACTCAAAGGAATTTTTCGGATAATATCTGCGGCCGGTTTATGAAGCACGGTAATTATTACTTCATTTATTGCTGGCAATATTAACTCTTCTCCGATGTTATGTGGTTTGCCTTTTGGAGCAATTAACAAAGAGATATTGTAAGAAGCGCGAAGTCCGTCGTCATCTTGCTTAGCAACCGCCGAAAATAGTTTTGCTACACTGGACTGAGTACGTATATTATGCTTCTTCTCTAGGTCTTGAAAATATGCTACATTCTTGTCTCTCTTATCTGGATGCATTTTATTCAAATGATCTTGCAGTCATGAAGGCTTCATTGCTTCATTCGAAAATATTTTTAGACATAGAAGACACAAAGGCGAGGATGGGTTTGTGGGATTTTCAATGAATCCGAATTTAATGTATTCCGCACAGTATTGCCGTCTCTTCTTTTTTACTTCCGACATTGTTTTGCTTTGAGAAATACGTTTAACTTCGCGAGTAGTGTAAAGGAGGCGTAAGTAATGCTCATCTATTGCGCGCAAAACCACAAATGAATATAAAATAAATATTACATTGTTTATATAGGAATACTTAAGCACAATTATTATATAGTAGTCCAAAAATATGAATTCTTATTTTTCCTAGAAATACATTTGTAAAAAAAGGATCTTTCTCCTTTTCGTATTATCTTATTTTTCCCAGAAACACATTTGTAAAAAAAAGGATCTTCCTACTTTTCGTATTATCTTATTTTTTCCAGAAATACATTTGTAAAAAAGGATCTTTCTCCTTTTCTTTTTATCTGTCTTATCTTAAGACAGATATATGAACTACGCGGAGAGAAATATAGAACCGAGTTTGAGCAATCTTTTAATTCATATTAGTTGATGTTCACAAGTTGTTGTTGAGAGTCGAGAGCTCATGTAGTCGTTGTCTAAGAGGCCTCCTAGCTAAATAAAATTACAAATAACCCCCCAGGCCTCTACACAACGCCCCCGTTTTCTTTCTGGGTATCTTACCGCCCCCCTTGACACCTGCAGCGCCCACAAGGAGGCGCTAGAGGAATTGATAATTTTGATTCTGCAGCGATTCGCAGAATTAAATTAACACATACGGCACATCGCATATTGAACTGCATCCACATTTTTTAAATGGCGAAACTATTTTCGGTACAATATTTATCTCTTGGGCAATCGAAACAAAACTTCGATCTGATTCGAGTATTTCCGTTATTTTGGACTATTTTGGGTGGTGAATCTTTGACCAGAACACTATCGATGAAATCAAAATTACGTTTGATCGGTTGTAACAGTATCAGGACCACAAACACTATACACATTTTCAGCCAACTAGCTTTCGTCTTTATTGAAGAGTGCTAGATCGTTACCCGCGCTTCGCTAGGTTGAATGTGCATACCTCACAAACCACCTAAACTAACTAAAAATCTAAATACGTCGGAGTATTAAAATTTGCACCTGATATTCTATTAAAGAGCTACAGCGCAGCTTTACGTGAAATCATATACAACCACGCCTATTTCCCATATCAAAATTTTAAAATCCATATGATACTATCACATTAAATAGAATAAACCAAACACTAATAAAATTATTAGAATAAGTCCTTGCTCAAAAAGTTCCTTAAGCTATGTCACCTCACGTCCAAAAATATTCGAAATCAGCGCAGAGCTCTTCAAGTCTTAAATAGCAAATTTGAGGACCCCAGTGCCTATGGCTAACATTTTATCGAAAATATTGATATATACATCTCTAATTAAAATTCGGAGAGAATATCTGATAATGGTGTTACAAGTTTGTTAACTCGGGTCAATGCTATCCCTTGTCCTTATATACCTAATTTAAATATTTTCGAAGTTCCAGTTGAATTTATATTGGATTCATATGCATTCGTTATCACATCTTTATTTACTTTCCCAATCTTTTGTTTACCAAACAAATGTTTCTAAAACCAAAAATTAATTTGTATTGATATACTAATGTGATCAAATTGAAAGGTGAATTTTTGATTTTGTCCATTTCATCTCCTTCAAAGTAATCCCCTCCCGCTGCAATACACTTATGCCAACGAATTTTCCAGTCATTATAGCACTTTCAGTAAAATCGAAAGTCATGTGGGGGCATGCTCCCACCCTCTAATATGTTTAATGTGCATATCTCCTAATGGATGGAGTCATGTGTAGAAGTTCACGCAAGTGAGGAAAGTTCTCTGATCGCCATTCACTTGGGAGTGGCCAGAAACGATTATTTTACATATGACTCAAGCAGCTCACGACTTCCGGTCTTTGACCAAGTATCCTCTGGGTAGCCTAAGAACATCCGTTTGAAGGCGAGCTAAAGTGAGAAGGCGAAATATTCCCTTCTTAAGGTTGTGCGCTGGGTTTGGGACCCACCACGTAAAAAAAATTACACCAATGAAAAGGAACAACAAGCCTCGGATGAGTGACCCCCCTTTTGATGAAGACCATGGCAAACGAATTAAGGACTATGATTTGAGGGCATGCACCTGGAATATCCGGTCCCTTAATTGGGAAGGTGCTGCTGCCCAGCTGGTTGATGTCCTCGTGAAAATAAAGGCTAACATCACCGCCGTCCAAGAAATGCGATGGACGGGCAAGGACAGCGACAAGTAGGTCCTAATGGCATTTACTACAGTTGCCATATAAAGGAGCGCAAGTTTGGTGTTGGATTCATGGTGGGAGAGAGACTCCGTCGCCGAGTACTATCATTCACTCCGGAGAATGAACGTCTAACCACAATCCGCATCAAAGCGAGGTTCTTCAACATATCGCTGATTTGCGCCCACGCCCCAACGGAAGAGAAGGACGATGTGACCAAAGATGCCTTTTATGAGTGCTTGGAGCGCACTTATGAGAGATGCCCCCGCCACGATGTCAAAATCGTGCTTGGCGACTTTAACGCCAGGGTGGGCAAAGAAGGTATCTTTAGCACTACGGTCGGTGAATTCAGCCTCCACAAGGACACATCCCCAAATGGGTTGAGGCTGATCGACTTCGCTGAGGCCCGAAATATGGTTAACTGTAGTACTAGATTCCAGCATAAGAAGATTCATCAAGCTACCTGGCAGTCTCCGGATCGAAAAACCAACAACCAGATCGATCATGTTATGATAGACGGAAGACACGTCTCCAGTGTTTTAGATGTGCGTGCGCTCCGAGGTCCTAACATCGACTCGGACCACCATATTGTTGCAGCCAAGATTCGCACCCGCCGTCGAGAAGCTGCAATCACAACAGACAGCAGAACGATTTTCTACTCGGCTTGCACTCCTGCTCTCTGAGAGCACTTGTCAACAACTCGGTAGATGGGAACTGTGGAACGGCATTTCACTCTACTTACGTACAGCTGCAACCGCAACCCTTGGTTTTCGGAAAGTGCAAAAAAAACAGCTGGTACGAGGAGGATTGCCGTGTCGCAGCGGAGAGAAAACAGGCTGCCTACCTCGCAACGTTACGATAGACCACAACACTTGCGGGATGGGATAGATACCGAGAATTGAAGCGGAAGCGAGACGCATTTGCAGACAGAAACAGAAAGAGGCCGAAATGCGTGAGTACGATTTTGATGAGCTGTCCGACAGGGGTTATGCTCGAACAATCTACAAAAAAATGCGGCGGCTTACAGAAGGCTTCAAGACCGGAGAAAACTCTTGTAAAACCCGCAATGGTGATCTAGTCACCGATGCCCAAAGCATACTTAAATTATGGAGCAGACAGTTCTCCAGCCAGCTGAATGGCAGTGAACGTACAACGCCAGGAGAAGGCGAACCCGATTCCCCAACCGAAGACGATGGAGCAGACGTTTCATTGCTCGACCATGAAGAAGTTCGAATAGCAATTGCCCGCCTGAAGAACAGCAAAGCGGCAGGGGCCGATGGATTGCCAGCCGAGCTATTCAAACACGGCGGCGAAGAACTGGTAAGGAGCATGCATCAGCTTCTTTGTAAAATATGGTCGGACGAAAGCATGCCCAACGATTGGAATTTAAGTGTGCTATGCCCAATCCATAAAAAAGGAGACCCCACAATCTGCGCCAACTGCCGTGGGATTAGCCTCCTCAACATCGCATATAAGGTTCTATCGAGCGTATTGTGTGAAAGATTAAAGCCCACCGTCAACAAACTGATTGGACCTTATCAGTGTGGCTTCAGACCTGGTAAATCAACAACCGACCAGATATTCACCATGCGCCAAATCTTGGAAAATACCCGTGAAAGGAGAATCGACACATACCACCTCTTCGTCGATTTCAAAGCTGCTTTCGACAGCACGAAAAGGAGCTGCCTCTATGCCGCGATGTCTGAATTTGGTATCCCCGCAAAACTAATACGGCTGTGTAAACTGACGCTGAGCAACACTCAAAGCTCCGTCAGGATCGGGAAGGACCTCTCCGAGCCGTTCGATACCAAACGAGGTTTCAGACAAGGCGACTCCCTATCGTGTGACTTTTTCAATCTGCTGCTGGAGAAAATTATCCGAGCTGCAGAGCTTAATCGAGCAGGTACAATCTTTTACAAGAGTGTACAGCTGCTGGCGTATGCCGATGATATTGATATCATCGACCTCAACACCCGCGCCGTTAGTTCTGCTTTCTCCAGACTGAACAAGGAAGCAACTCAAATGGGTCTGGCAGTGAACGAGGGCAAGACGAAATATCTCCTGTCATCAAACAAACAGTCGTCGCACTCGCGACTTGGCACTCACGTCACTGTTGACAGTCATAACTTTGAAGTTGTAGATAATTTCGTCTATCTTGGAACCAGCGTAAACACCACCAACAATGTCAGCCTGGAAAGCCAACGCAGGATTACTCTTGCCAACAGGTGCTACTTTGGACTGAGTAGGCAATTGAAAAGTAAAGTCCTCTCTCGACGAACAAAAGCCAAACTCTATAAGTCACTCATAATTCCCGTCCTGCTATATGGTGCAGAGGCTTGGACGATGTCAACAACGGATGAGTCGACTTTGCGAGTTTTCGAGAGAAAGGTTCTGCGAAAGATTTATGGTCCTTTGCGCGTTGGCCACGGCGAATATCGCATTCGATGGAACGATGAGCTGTACGAGATATACGACGACATTGACATAGTTCAGCGAATTAAAAGACAGCGGCTACGCTGGCTAGGTCATGTTGTCCGGATGGATGAAAACACTCCAGCTCTGAAAGTATTCGACGCAGTACCCGCCGCGGGAAGCAGAGGAAGAGGAAGACCTCCACTCCGTTGGAAGGACCAAGTGGAGAAGGACCTGGCTTCGCTTGGAATATCTAATTGGCGCCAAGTAGCGAAGAGAAGAAGCGACTGGCGCGCTGTTGTTGACTCGGCTATAATCGCGTAAGCGGTGCCTACGCCAGTAAAGAAGAAGAAGAAAGTCTAATTTTATTATTTGTTGTAAACAAGGGCTTGTCATGCGGCCTATGCATGTCTTGCATTCGGGTATGGTGTGGTATGAGTTCAAAGTCTTGTGTTTGATACTCTTGTTTATTTGATTAGAGCAGAACTGGCTTTATCAGCGTTTCTCATATACTTGTGTATAAGTGTCGTTGATACTGGTATTAACTAGCGGAAAGCTTGTAGAAATTAAGTTTTTTTTTTTGAAGTCGCGAAATCCATGTAAGCCCTTTTACGAGGTTGGACAATTAAGTAATGAGACTGATTTTTTTGCCGCGCTTGTGGTAAACCTGTGACCTTGAAATTCCCTTTCCATCCCTCCCCTCTCCATTGATATATGTACTAAATGGCTGCATGAATACGCAAAAAACAAACTTTGAGTCACTGTCCAAAAATTTCAACTTGCACTCACTCACACAACGTAAAAATGAATTCTCATGTTTGGGTAAAATAAGGTCCGAGTCTCATTAGTGAGAACAACAACGAGTTCGCTCAACTCATAGCACTTTCACAAGTAACGATCCACTCTCGGCAGAATTGGTCTACCAAAGCATATCATTGTGTTGGTGTGAATTATTTCTGTGCAAGAAGGATGTTGGCTGAGTGAAGGATGTTCGTGTGAATTAACAACTGTTAATTCGAGTTATTCTAGTTGCAGGACTAGAAAGAAGTATGTAAATACGCATAGATAATTACATACGAATGTGGATAAAAAAATGTTTCCAATATTCAATTTTATTGCAATTTTTCATGAAGTTTATTTAGGGATTAATAGATTTAACAAAATATTATAAAAAATAAAAATATTTTAGAACTAAAACCTTACCTTTGGAACAATTGAATAAAAAACTCTTTTTAAATCACAAAATACATACAACTTTTAGTTCCAAAGTATCACATTTTTATTAGTTACATTCGGGTTCATTTCCAGTCCAATTAACTCATGTGTAAATATACCTATGTATTATGCTGATAAACTGTCAATAAATCGTAAAAAAAAAACATTAGGGAAAACCGAAAAACATACGTACGTGCGACGAGTCTCTTTATATCGACTAACGAGAAACTTATACATATCATGAAATTGTAATGAAAAGCATCAAATACCATACATGGATACATATGTATTTTTTATTTTTATGTATTCTAAACCATAAAATAAAAAAGAAATTCACTTATACAACAAAAATATATACCATAATTCTTGTATTAAAAAATTAAATGTAAAGCCCTTCAGTCTCATATAACTTAAAAAAATTGCGCTATTAAAAGCTTAAAGAAAAAAGAAACAATTCATTTATCTAACAAAAATATACAATATATACATAATTCATTTATTTAAAAAAAAAATGTGTGAAACATTCACCAGTCTTTTTGAACTTCAAAATAATATATTTAAAAAATTAATGACTTCAGAAATTTAGAAATGATAATTATCAAATTCGTTTTCAATGTTGCACATGTGTTTCCTATTAGTTTAAACTCTAGAAATAATTAATTAATTTACATATTCGCATGTAAAAACATGATTTTTCCTACAGTAACAGGGTTAGACCCAATAACACAACGCTTTTCAGAAAGTAAATTTTTGGCATTTGAGAATATTCTCTCAGACGAGACACTACTAGCCGGTGTTGCTAAGATTTTTAAACTCAATTTAAAAAGTAACGGAAATCTAAGTTTATTTAATTCCCACCATTGTAAAACATCAAAATTGTCGTGCATTACTTCGTTAACATTTTCGGATAATAGTAATTCATTTTGAACTCGATCAAGATTATTTGTTGGATTTGAAGGCTGAAGAAATCCTGAGAAAAGTTGTTCCTTATTATTTGAGAGAGAATTTAATTGACTTCTTTCGTTATTGCTTTGATCTTGCTCAATAATCAATGCTTCTAGCATGTTTTTGCAATGTAGTTTTATATATGTAATTTTTTTCTTCATTTGTAAACTGTAACAATTTATTAGTCGGTGGAAACAAAAACAAAGCAATTTTGTGAAAAATTGTTAAGTTTTTAATTCCGATATCATTTATCAATGGGCTGAGTTTAATTTTTAACGATTTTATGCATTCTGAATCATCATCGCTATTTGTTTCACATATTCGTTTTAAAAAGTAAACATGCACAATAACTAAATTTAAAGTAGGATAGTTATCTCCTTATAATTCTTTTGATGTTTCTTCGAACTTTTTCAAAATATTTATTATATCTTTAAAGTATTTAAGCTGATGTTACTTATTCTATGGGTTTGCCTTTTATCTGTAAAATGTTTATAATATCGATCCAATTGCTTTGGACAGATTGCAATAAATAATAGATTGAGTTCCATCTAGTTACAGAAAAACTTTTTATTGTGGTTTTTAGTTGTGCATTAGCTCCAGACTTTTTAAAATATGTTACAAGTTTGATGTACTTTTTACATATTTCCCTTATATCTGAACACTCCTCAGTAGATTTTTGAACTATGTTGTGCAGCATATGACTGACGCAGAATATGTGATCGTATGTACTAAATGCAGCTTTCATATTGGAGCCCCAGTCTGTAACAATTATCCCCTTATCAAGACTACAATCAAACTCCTTCAATGCCGCCTTTACTTTTTTTTATAATTCTTTCACCTATATTAAATAAAGTTACACTTCGTTTTTAAATATGAAACTTTCGCAAGTATAATGAAAAACTAAAAATTAAAAAAAATATATATACATGGTATCAAGGCATATTGAACAGGTAGCCTCATGTGAAAACCCCATGTATTTTGTTGTTGCCTGAAACCTCGAATGCATCAACCTACGAAATATCAAGTTTGATTTGAAAATACGTATGTACAGCTGCGAGCACTGAAATATTAGTGTGCAGTTGTCTTGAAATTACAACAAATTGTTGTACTTGACACCACATATAGTACGTACACATACATATCTGCAAATATATACCGTTTCAAGAAATACTTACTGCTACAAGATTCAAAATCCATTGATCGAAAAGCAATAAGCTTCATTCCAATTTTTCCGCTTTTTATATAGTGAATAGTCATAGACAAAAACGATTGTTTTAAATAATTATCGGTCCATAAATCTGAGGTAAGTCCAAAGGTACTAAGTTCACTTAGTTCTAATTTTAAGGAATCGTGGGCTATATTGTATAGATTGTCTATGTTTCTGGATATCGTTGTTGGATGAGGTAATAGTTGATCAGTATCTACGTTCGACCCATACTTAGCAATTGAAAGTATTAGATCCGTATATTTTTTCAGTCCTGCATCTTCGATCATCTTGAATGGTCTGCAATTTTTAGTGACCCATTTAGTGAACGTATCAGCAACATTTTTTTTTTGTCGTTGTTCACTAATATCTTTGTGTTATCCGAACGGTTTTTTAAATTTTTATAGCATTTATGTTTCACAAGATCAGACGTGCTATTCATAAATTTAAAAACGCTGTTACCATTTTTGCAACAACATCTCTTACCAAACTGCCACTATTTTCAACCTTGCCAAAAATTTCCCAAACCTTGCTTTTCCCAGCTTCAGTAACCACTGTATATTTCCCTTTCACTATATTATCCATTTCATTAAACTGCTGCCTTAGTACAAGCGTCGACTGGGTTGACGATGCAGATTCATCTAATGTTACCGATTTTTGTAAAACAGAGACACAGGTGTAAATTGTATTATAACATGGCAGATATTAGCAAACAACTGCATTGAATTTCGCGGTCAATTACTTACATCCATTATTTTTGATGAAAAATATGAAATATTAAAATAAAAATCTATTTTACCCCCTTCTATCTCCGTATACACAAAACAAATGACGAATTTAAATATTTAATAAACTGTCTGGGTTAAGCGTCTACAGCCAGTACAATGCAGGCAAACATGTTGTGGGGAAAACCCTTCCGTTTATCTTCTCTATTTGCTTGCTTAGCTGAACACTATGGGTGCACCCTGTTCTGTTAAAAGAATGAGAGAAACAATGAATTCACATAACAATAAGTGACGATCACACACTATTCCACTACTAAGCGAACGCTAACGCTTTGCATTCACTGCTGGTTGATGATATGAGTGTGAGTTGGGTTTGTTTATGAGAGGAATGAGCTGAGTCTACCTGCTAGCGATAAACTAACACTCACAATGTCTTCTCTGTATCTGCATTCACATAATTCCAAGTCAGCGTCGGCGCTCAACTCGAGTTATGAGATGAATTCATAAATCTCTGTTGCATTCATAGCGTGAATTAATTCTTGCAACCCTTTAATATGTTTAGTTCGCCTGCTGCGTGAAGATGAGTAGACGTGTGTTTGTAGTGCTCGTCACGAAAATGTAAAAACAAAATCAAGAGCAACGCGTCGCGATAAAATTTTGCGCCAGATTGGGCGAAACAGCTTCGGAAACGTACGCTAAAATTGTAAGAGTTAATGGTGATAGTGCTCAAACTCACAATGGTTGTCTCCGCGCGCCTCCGCCCGAAAAAAGCTCGCATGAGCAAGTCGAAGGTGAAAACGATGATTATTGCCTTTTCTGATAGCCGTACAATCGTCCACAAAGAATTCGTTCCACCGGGGAAAGCTGTGAATCAAGTCTACAAAACGAAAACGCGTCAACAGGGTACGCCCATACATCGCTCGTAACTGGATCCTTCATCACGACAACGCGCCGTGCCACACCGCCCTCATCGTGTCCCAGTATTTGGACTATAAAGGGATCGCCGTGTTGCAACAGCCGCCTTATTCGCCCGACATGTCACCCTGCGACGGTTTTTTGTTTCCTAAAACAAAATCGGTGGTCAAAGGAACCCATTGTAAACCCGATGTATAAACAATAATTATATATAAATATTATTACTAATTATATCGGTCTCATACTATTATATGACCTATAATATAAGTTAGGAACCAGATATGATTATAATCCATTTATAATTTGGTCTAAATAACGAATATTGAAGAAGATTGATATGAAGTTTTACCAACACCGGAAAATATTTTCCTGTCGTTGATCCTATAAAATTATGAGAGTATAAAATATTCGGTTACAACACAACGTAGCCCTTCTTCCTGGCTAGAATGTACAGACTGCCGAACGAACAAGAAACCATTTTGCATATATCTCAAGTGATCATATGCGACATACTCGTTGTTGTTTTAACGGATTAGAATGGTAGGGATTATCTAAGTTGTTGTCGACGTCATCTAACGGGAGGCCCAGGAAACGTGCTGTTTCGCGTGGTCTGACTAAAAGGAAATCCTTTCCGAAAGGAAAGAAGACCAGCCAGTGCAAGAATTGCACTTGACTGATATGACGTTCCGACGTATGACGGTCTGACACACAAACAGACTGTTCGAGGAACCAGAAGTTGCTGAGTTGTTCTTGCGCGAGGATTAGAGGGGGATGGAGGTGGACGAGACAAATCAGATTGGGTGCTATGATGCCTGTTTGAGCTCCTGGGCCACGGTCCACTGCTGGCAACTCGGGGTGACTTGCGGTGATAAGCATAAATCCTTCGATCAGGCCCGAGTTTATTATGTATTCTAAAAGCTGTATAAATTTCATTAAAATCTACTGAACGGTTTTCGAGTTACAGTTGTCACCGATTCAAAAAACATAGTTTTGAGAAAAACGCGTTTAAAGTTTCACACTAGCGCTTTGAAGTGCCTGAACTCTCTTTCTTATTTTATATTATTTAAGATATTACACTTAACGAAAATGCAAACAAAAAAATATTTTCTGAAAATTCTAACTACCCCTAACTCCTTAAGATGGCTCCATCCATTGCATGTAGTACACCTGACCGAAGTGGAGTTTGGATGGAGCCTTCTGGTCCAAACGCAGTAGAAAAATTCCTCCGGGCCCGGGTTGGACTCAACGGAGCAACCCTGCTGCAAGGCGTTGCTCTAATAACTAAAAATTTAAATTAATACTCACCGATCCAAACGGGGTTAGATCGCCGAAATAGCAGCCCTTCTTCTTCTTTACTGGCGTAGGCACCGCTTACGCGATTATAGCCGAGTCAACAACAGCGCGCCACTCGTTTCTTCGCTTCGCTACGTGGCGCCAATTGGACATTCCAAGCGAAGCCAGGTCCTTCTCCACTTGGTCCTTCCTCTGCTTCCCGCGGCGGGTACTGCGTCGAATACTTTCAGAGCTGGAGTGTTTTCATCCATCCGGACAGCATGACCTAGCCAGCGTAGCCGCTGTCTTTTAATTCGCTGAACTATGTCAATGTCGTCGTATATCTCGTACAGCTCATCGTTCCATCGAATGCGATATTCGCCGCGGCCAATGCGCAAAGGACCATAAATCTTCCGCAGAACCTTTCTCTCGAAAACTCGTAACGTCGACTCATCAGTTGTTGTCATCGTCCAAGCCTCTGCACCATATAGCAGGACGGGAATTATGAGCGACTTATAGAGTTTGGCTTTTGTTCGTCGAGAGAGGACTTTGCTTCTCAATTGCCTACTCAGTCCGATAGGATGATAGGGTCCAATCAGTTTGTTGACGGTGGGCTTTAATCTTTCACACAATACGCTCGATAGAACCTTATACGCGATGTTGAGGAGGCTTATCTCACGGTAGCTGGCGCAGATTGTGGGGTCTCCTTTTTTAAGGATTGGGCATAGCACACTTAAATTCCAATCGTTGGGCATGCTTTCGTCTGACCATATTTTGCAAAGAAGCTGATGCATGCTCCTTATCAGTTCTTCGCCGCCGTGTTTGAATAGCTCGGCCGGCAATCCATCGGCCCCCGCCGCTTTGATGTTCTTCAGGCGGGTAATTGCTATTCGAACTTCTTCATGGTCGGGCAATGAAACGTCTGCTCCATCGTCATCGATTAGGGAATCGGGTTCGCCTTCTCCTGGCGTTGTACGTTCACTGCCATTCAACAGGCTGGAGAAGTGTTCCCTCCAAAATTTAAGTATGCTTTGGGCATCGGTGACTAGATCACCTTTGGGGGTTCTACAAGAGTATGCTCCGGTCTTGAAACCTTCTGTAAGTCGCCGCATCTTTTCGTAGAATTTTCGAGCATTACCCTGTCGGCCAGCTTATCAAGCTCTTCGTACTCACGCATTTCGGCCTCTTTCTTTTTCTGTCTACAAATGCGTCTTGCTTCCCTGTTCAACTCTCGGTATACATATATCCCATCCCGCACGTGTTGTGGTCTATCGTAACGTTGCGAGGTAGGCAGCCTGTTTTCTCTCCGCTGCGACACGGCACTCCTCGTCGTACCAGCTGTTCTTTTTCACTTTCTGAAAACCAATGGTTTGTTGTTGGGAGTTGTTGACGAGTGCTCTCAGAGAGCAGGAGTGCAAGACGAGTAGAAAATCGTTCGGCTGTCTGTTGTGATTGCAGCTTCTCGACGTCGAACCTTCCTTGTGTTTGTTGGCGTGCGTTTTTTCTGCACAGAGGCGGGTGCGAATCCTGGCTGCAACAATATGGTGGTCCGAGTCGATGTTAGGACCTCGGAGCGCACGCACATCTAAAACACTGGAGACGTGTCTTCCGCCTATCACAACATGATCGATCTGGTTGTTGGTTTTTCGATCCGGAGACTGCCAGGTAGCTTGATGAATCTTCTTATGCTGGAATCTAGTACTACAGTTAACCATATTTCGGGCCACGGCGAAGTCGATCAGCCTCAACCCATTTGGGGATGTTTCCTTGTGGAGGCTGAATTCACCGACCGTAGTGCTAAAGATACCTTCTTTGCCCACCCTGGTGTTAAAGTCGCCAAGCACGATTTTGACATCGTGGCGGGGGCATCTCTCATAAGTGCGCTCCAAGCACTCATAAAAGGCATCTTTGGTCACATCGTCCTTCTCTTCCGTCGGGGCGTGGGCGCAAATCAGCGATATGTTGAAGAACCTCGCTTTGATGCGGATTGTGGCTAGACGTTCATTTATAGGAGTGAATGGTAGTACTCGGCGACGGAGTCTCTCACCCACCACGAATCCAACACCAAACTTGCGCACCTTTATATACTGCGTAGTAAATGCCACAAGGACCTACTTGTCTCTGTCCTTGTCCCATCCATCGCATTTCTTGGACGACGGTGATTTCAGCCTTTATTTTCACGAAGACATCAACCAGCTGGGCAGCGGCACCTTCCCAATTAAGGGACCGGACATTCCAGGTGCATGCCCTCAAATCATAGTCCTTAATTCGTTTGCCATGGTCGTCATCAAAAGGGGGGTCACTCATCCGAGGCTTGTTGTTCCTTTTCATTGGTGTAATTTTTTTTTACATGGTGGGTCCCAAACCCAGCGCACAACCCTAAGTATGGAATATTTCGCCTTCCCACTTTAGCTCGCCTTCAAACGGATGTTCTTAGGCTACCCAGAGGATACTTGGTCAAAGACCGGAAGTCGTGAGCTGCTTGAGTCATATGTAAAAGAATCGTTTCTGGCCACTCCCAAGTGAATGGCGATCACAGAACTTTCCTCACTTGCGTGAACTTCTACACATGACTCCATCCCTTGGCCAGATAAAATCCGGGTCAATTCCGGGGCGTAAAACCAGCTGTCGTGGGAATTGCAGAACGTACACGTATTTTCGACTAGTATGTGTTATGTGTAATAAATGGACGTATGAGCTTAGTGCATACGAATCCATGTTGCTGAAGATGTTCGCTTTTTTAAGATCCAAATACTAATTTGGAAAACAAAAACTGACATAAATAACGTAAAATTAAAAAAGACAAATATATGGTTGAATAATTTACAACAATTTTTACGTGTTATTTCAACAGTTTATTTATTCAAAAAAACCAGACCGAATAGTTAATTTCAACATTAAAGAAAATCGATAATCAGTGATTTTTCGGAGGATCACACATCCATCAGATTTAATATTTTTTAATAATTTGTTCTTTAAAGTGCTTTCGAAACATTTCCGCTGAGAATTGAATATTGTTAATTAAGGTGTATGACCTTTATAAAACGCATACATCTATATTCATATATTTAAATTAAAAAATTTTGCTAAATAAATAAACTTTCATTACTCGATGAAATCATGAATAAATTGCAATGTAGGTATCTTCTTGGCTTATATTGAAATCCATACGCTTAGACTTAGTTTTATTGCTATACGTAGGCTGCCATATATATTTCATTTCCATTGGAAAGTTTGACATTTTTTAGCATAACATCATTCAGAACGTTTTCTCATTTAATCTTTAATTGTTTTATTTACAGGGAATTAAAAAATTCATCTCGGCCAAAAAATGGAATTAACTCGTGAACATTTTCGTGCGATCATTTTTCACAACTTTCGACGTGGATTATCACGACAAAAGTGCATCGATGAACTAGAATCTTTGAATGGCTATGAAGCACCATCCTTTAGCACTGTGAAAAACTGGTACAACGAATTCAATCGTGGCCGACGCTGAATAAATACGATCGCGGTGCTTCAAAAGACGTTTATAAGATCGTCACAGGTGACGAATCATAGATCTATGCGTATGTGCCCGAAACAAAGCAGCAATCGACCGTGTGGGTCTTCCAAGACGAGCCAAATCCAACGAAAGTTGTTCGTGGAAGAAGCACTTCGAAGCAAATGGTCGCCTGTTTCTTCGGCAAAATTGGTCATGTGGCGACTGTTCCGCTTGAGCAACGTAGGACGGTCAATTCTGAGTGGTACACCACCATTTGTTTGCCTGAAGTCTTCGGAGAAATTCGAAAGACGAACAAGAGAAGACGAATCATTGTGCACCATGACAATGCGAGCTCTCACACATCGGCTCAAACCAGTGCCTTTTTGACCGGCCAGAACGTCGAATTGATGGGTCATCCGCCGTACAGCCCTGACTTGGCACCCAATGACTTCTTTTTATTCCCACACATCAAGAAAATAATGCGTGGTCAACGATTTTCGTTGCCAGAAGATGCTGTTGAAGCATTCAAAAACCATGTTTTGGAGGTGTCTCAATCGGAGTGGAAAAAGTGCTTCGAAAATTGGTTTGAGCGCATGCAAAAGTGTATAAATCTTGATGGAGAATATTTTGAAAAACAATAAAACCATTTTCGTTGATAAATATTCCTATTTTCATTATTAGGCCAGAAATATATATAGCAGCCCTCGTATTGTAGTTCGCGTCAGATAAAATTATCAGGGGTGTTGTGGAATCTGATAGTTGTCGGAATCAGAATTCAAACAGATCAAAAAAAGTAGTAGGTGTCATGAATTCAGATATTATTGGTTTGATATTCGAAACAGAAGTTGTATCGGTTTTGGATGTCACGGAAACCAATTTTATCGGTTTTGTTATCAGAAACAAAGCAAGAAGATAGTCTTTCACAGATTTGAAATGTAAGTTAAAAAATCAAGTTATATTATTATTTGGATTCAATTTATCTTTATTTCTATAGGGGAAAACATAAGTATAAAACACGAAATGTCTTAATTATTAAGTTTTTGGAAAAAGTCCGGATATTTAAAGATATTAGATTTACAAAACGTAATAAACGTAATTTAACACCCAAATGCGTCTTTATTCATTCGATAAATGTTATCTCTTAAAATCTTCCTTTAATTCGGAACTTTAATAGGATTGTTTCCAAAAGAATTCATTTGCAAGTTTAGTCACATTAGTAAACAGCTGGTTCGAATATTGTTTTTGCGTATGTTCGAAAAGACGAAAATCCAATCAGATTGTGTGACACCATTGAAAATCAGAATTGGTTTGCAATTCTGTCTTGGATTCCACAACACCACTGTATATTTAAAATATCACATGAGATATGTGTATGTGATATTAACTAGGCCTTAAAGTTTAATAAAATGATTTGATGTGAAAAATGACAGCCAGATAATCGGAATTCATTATATTAGGGAAATGAGGTGTAAACTTGTTCATTTATTTTTTTTTTTTTATTAAAATATCAAACTTTGGATAAATGTGAACGTTTTAAATACAGATGTAAAGACGGGCATATCTTTATAGGGTATATTGGGGGCAGAGAAAGAGACGTTCTGATTGCATTAATTTGAACCTTATAGGGCAAGTTCTCACTCGATTTTATTAATTCTAAGGACAAAGACGGACGGTTATCAGAAAATAAACGCTTTAAATTTTATTAAGATGTCTCACATACTATTGGCAGATGTATGCGGTGTTAGGTTATCCGGAAGTTGTCAAACCCATTTTTAACTCAGATACAGGAAAGGATTCCAAATTTCAAGTATACTATATATCTCACAAGTTGCCCAGTATTTTGAAGTCAACTATAAGTACTTGGGACCACATATTCGGTACCTAGGGGCTTGAGCTAGTTTTGGTTCGATTTGGACAATTTTTGGTCATAAGAGGCTTACGCTAAAGGCACTATTCGTGCAAAATTTTATCCCGTTTTATTAATTGCTTCTTGATTTGTAAAATCGAGTTATGTGCGAAGTAATTGTGATTGTTGTCCGACTTCGTCCTTTTTCGTACTATAACATTGGAATATCAGAAGAATATCTTATACCGAATTTCGAAGAGGCTTCGATATAAGTATGTATATGATTTCACCTAAAAGTGGGCATCGTGCAATCTTGACCGCTGCTCTGATAAAGCTCTCAAAACGGTCTCTGGAGTAAAATGGAATGTCTCTCGCGTATTTAATTATTGATTTATCGCCCTTCAAGTAGCTTGTAACAGTACCGTTATATGGGGAGTGATGGGGGATTATCATCCATTTCTATAATATAGATAGGGGTGCCTAAAGGATTTTCCTTAGCGAATTTGGTTATTTTAGCTTAAATGGTTTGAGAGATATCTACACTAAAAATCTTTAAACTTTTTAAAATTATTTTTGGTCCTTACTACTGTGATTTTCTGTGCCAAATTACAGTTCTATATCTTAAATTAGTGGTTAGTTATGGCTCTATAAGTTTTCGTTTAACGGCGTTTTGTGACTGTGGTCCGATTACGCCCATCTACTAACATTACATCTTAATTTTACTCAAGACAAGGACAGACAAATATCCGGGTTACAACCCGTCTCGTCATCACGATAATTTTTATATGTAAAAACCCTTTATCTAGCTCAATTAGTGTTAGGTGATAAAAACAACCGTTACGTGAACAAAACTATTACACTCTGTAGCAACATGTTACAAGAATATAAAAATAGTAAACCATGCCGCTGAAAATTAATTTTATATTGAGGATGTATAAATTAACTTGGATATATGTATATATAATGAAATTAATATGAAGCTTAATACAATTTGCAGGTGTTGCTGCTATAAACCAATATATTTATGTCGTTGGAGGATTTGACGGAATGCGCCAACTTGGTACTGTAGAACGGTATGACACCGAAAACGAAGTTTGGGAACTAGTAGCACCAGTGCGAATTGCTCGAAGTGCTCTATCACTTACTTCTTTAGATGGAAAATTATATGCTATTGGCGGATTTGATGGTACAAATTTTCTATCTATTGTCGAAGTTTATGATCCTAAAACAAACACTTGGGAACAAGGTACTCCTCTAAATTCTGGTCGTTCGGGCCACGCTTCCGCCGTGATATACCAGCCATCTTGTGCTACAAATTTTATGGATTGCATTGATATTGGAACACCTAAGCCAGACGGCAGTGATTCTAGTCACGATCAAACACCGGGAAGTAGCAATTCTAGTCAAACAGGACATCCATTTGATAGTTCAAATAATGGGAGTTCTTGTTTCCATTTTCATACATCTTTTGTTGGGAGTAACTGTAGAAATTGTGACTGTGATTTAAATTCAAAAGAGGATATTAAAAATGACAATTCTAATGAATATAAAAGTAGATTACTAACTTCGTTTGAAAAATCGCTTTATGTGTGTTTACTAAAAAAACAATTAAATTCGATAGCTTCCTTGGGCTTTTCGGTGGTTATTTCGGAAGAAAATTATAAATACAGTGAATATTATTATCGTTTCCTGATTTTGCTAAGATATTTGAAAAAAAGGATTAGTGGGCATGTGTTTTATAGATATTTTCATGAACTACGGGAAAGGCATTGTAAGAAACATATTCTAATATGATGGACTATATTATTTTATATTATGTATGTAGGATAAATCTCTAGTTTCCAAGTTGTATTGCGTTAACGTAATAAACGTTCAGTTTAATAGGCAAAACGAATTTCATTGTGATAATCTTTATTATTTTTTCAGAATATGAAAATTGTGCGGTAAAATATAATAAATAAAAAATCAAATACTAAAACTTGCTTCTGTTTTTTTTTAATTTGATCTACCATATACTGCTACACATGGTGAAAAAAATTACAATAAATCATGTCGAAATACTTATACTAGTTACTAACATATTTAATAAATTCTATTAATCCATCTTCTTAAATTACGTTGGACGTGCTCTTCGGCTTTAGAAGGATGTCGATAGATGAGTGGAATCGAATCACGTTCAGCTTCACAAAACGACCCAGAAAAAAGGTTTTATAACTAGTCACTAATTAAGCTAAAAAACAAAGTATCTGCAAAAAACGTTATTTAAAAGCCATGTAATTGGACTGTGAGATATATTAATGAAATTCAGAGAGTATATCTTTCGGATATTATAAATATTGGTTGCAGGTTATTTTAGCGTAAAATTCAATGGCTTCGCTTATTTAAAGTGAATTTGGTTTTTATTTATTATAACGTTTAATAAAGATAAATTTTGTATCCATTTCAACTGTTTATTTAATTGAATTCGGATTATATTAATTATAATTATAATCAAAAAGATCCCGGCTAATACGTCGGAGGATGGAGTCATGTGTGGAAGTTCACGCAACTGAGGAAAGTTCTCTGATCGCCATTCACTTGGGAGTGGCCAGAAACGATTCTTTCACATATGACTCAAGTAGCTCACGACTTCCGGTCTTTGACCAAGTATCCTCTGGGTAGCCTAAGAACATCCGTTTGAAGGCGAGCTAAAGTGAGAAGGCGAAATATTCCCCACTTAGGGTTGTGCGCTGGGTTTGGGATCCGCCACGTAAAAAAAATTACACCAATGAAAAGGAACAACAAGCCTCGGATATATAAAGGAGCGCAAGTTTGTCGTGGGATTCGTGGTGGGAGAGAGACTCCGTCGCCGAGTACTATCATTCACTCCGGTGAATGAACGTCTAGCCACAATTCGCATCAAAGCGAGGTTCTTCAACATATCGCTGATTTGCGCCCACGCCCCAACGGAAGAGAAAGACGATTTGACCAAAGATGCCTTCTATAAGCACTTGGAGCTCACTTATGAGAGTTGCCCCCGCCATGATGTCAAAATCGTGCTTGGCGACTTTAACGCCAGGGTGGGCAAAGAAAGTATCTTTGGCACTACAGTCGGTAAATTCAGCCTCCACTACAAAAAATCCCCAAATGGGTTGAGGCTGATCGACTTCGCCGAGGCCCGAAATATGGTTATCTGTGGTACTAGATTCCAGCACAAGAAAAAACACGAAGGCACCTGTCTCCGGATCGAAAAGCCACCAACCAGATCGATCATGTTGTGATAGATGGAAGACACGTCTCCAGTGTTCTAGACGTGCGTACGCTCCGAGGTCCTAAAATCGACTCGGACCACTATCTTGTTATAGCCAAGATTCGCAACCGCCTCTGTGCAGCAAAAACGCACGTCAACAGACACAAGGAAGGTTCGACTTCGAGAAGCTGCAATCACAACAGACAGCCGAACGATTTTTTACTCGGCTTGCACTCCTGCTATCTGAGACCACTCGTCAACAACTCGGTATAAGGGAACTGTGGGACGGCATTTCAAACTCCTTACGTACAGTTGCAACCGAACCCTTGCTTCTCGGAAAATGCAAAGGAACAGCTGGTACGACGAGGAATGTCGTGTCGCAACGTTACGATCGACCACAACACGTGCGGGATGGGATAGAAACCGAGAGTAGAAGGGGGAAGCGAGACGCATTTGCAGAAAGAAAAAGAAAGAGTCCGAAATGCGTGAGTATGAAGAGCTTGAAAAGCTGGCCGACAGGGGGAATGCTCGATTCCCCAATTGAAGACGATAGAGCAGACGTTCCATCGCCCGCCCATGAAGAAGTTCGAATAGCAATTACCCGTCTGAAGAACAACAAAGCGGGGGGAGCCGACGGATTGCCGGCCGAGCTAGTCAAAGACGGCGGCGAAGAGCTGATAAGGAGCATGCATCAGCTTATTTGTAAAGTATGGTCGGACGAAAGCATTCCCAACGATTGGAATTTAAGTGTGCTATGCCTAATCCATAAAAAAAGAGACTCCACAATCTGCGCCAACTACCGTGGGATTAGCCTCCTCAACATCGCATGTAAGGTTCTATCGAGCGTATTATGTGAAAGATTAAAGCCCACCGTTAACAAACTGATTGAACCTTATCAGTGTGGCTTGAGACCTGGCAAATCAACAACCAACCAGATATTCACCAGGCGCCAAATCTTGGAAAGACACGTGAAAGGAGAATCGACACACACCACCTCTTCGTCGATTTCAAAGCTGCTTTCGACAGCACGAAAAGGAGCTGCCTTTATGCCGCGATGTCTAAATTTGGTATCCCCGCAAAACTAATACGGCTGTATAAACTGATGTTGAGCAACACCCAAAGCTCCCTCAGGATCGGGAAGGACCTCTCCGAGCCGTTCTATACCAAACGAGGTTTCAGACAAAGCGACTCCCTATCATGCGACTTCTTCAATCTGCTTCTGAAGAAAATAGTTCGAGCTGCAGAACTTAATCGAGCAGGTACAATCTTTTATGAGTGTGTACAGCTGCTGGCGTATGCCGATGATATTGATATCATCGGCCTCAACACCCGCACCGTTAGTTCTGCTTTTTCCAGGCTGGACAAGGAAGCGAAGCAAATGGTTATGGCAGTGAACGAAGGCAAGAGGAAATATCTCTTTGTCACCAAACCAGTCGTCGCACTCGCGTTTTGGCTCTCACGTCACCGTTGGCAGTCATAACTTTGAAGTTGTAGATAATTTCGCCTATTTAGGAACCAGTATAAACACCACCAACAATGCCAGTCTGGAAATCCAACGCAGGATAAATCGTGCCAACAGGTGCTACTTCGGACTGTTCATCGAATTAAAAGACAAGGGCTACGCTGGCTAGGTTCTGTTGTCCGAATGGACGAAAACACTCCAGCTCTGAAAGTATTCGACGCAGTACCCGCCAGGGGAAGCAGAGGAAGAGGAAGACCTCCACTCCGTTGGAAGGACCAAGTGGAGACCTGGCTACGCTTGGGTTATTCAATTGGCGCCAGGTAGCGAAAAGAAGAAACGACTGACGCGCTGTCGTTAACTCGGCTATAATCGCGTAAGCGGTGTCTACGCCAGTAAAGAAGAAGAAGAAGTATGTCGCTTTAGGTAGTGATTTTTTATAAATTGGTGTGAAAACGAGGAAGTTGCAACAAGTATTCTGAGGTCGCTAGTGAGTGTCCGGTTGAATATGGAAAGAGAATTTTCGGCAGGGCGAAAAAAGATGTAATTTCTGTGGGGACAAGTTCTTCGAGAGATGCAGTAAGTTCAGCCGGACTTTAATCAAGCAAGGAACACGATTTCCAGGAAGTTTCTGATTTTATTGACCACGTATAACGCATCAAACAGCGGAATAACCAAACCGCCCGTAACGTTACTATATGGGCATTTTTTAACGAATTTGATGCAATATATGGCGACGTATGTCATTCAATTAATACACCACTACATATTCTGCAATCGTCTCTCCAAAATACCTTCAGCATTTACAGTGAAGGAGGATAATTTATCCGATTCGCCCAGTGTTGGCGCTAAAAAGAGAATAGTAAATTCAGGCAATGAAACACTTAAATATTTAAAATATGCGGAAGAAAAGGAGCAAGAACGTCATGAGCTCGAACGGAAAAAAGTCGAAATTGAACAAGAACGGATTAAGGCACTTATTGATTCGAAAAATATTTTAAAAAGTAATATTTAAGTTTTACATTAAATGTTAAAATAATCACATATGTGACATTGATACTAATATATATTATTATTATTAATAATAAAATTGAAAAAGGTAATTAATTACAATTTACAATTTCTATATATATAGCACTAGCGGTTAAGCCATCAGCTTTACGTTATTATGGTTTTGATATTAGTAAAACATTTATATTTCAAAGTACAATCTAATTACTAATATATATTTTATTGTGGAAATAATTAAAACTCGGACCGACTTGAAAACTTTTTTTTTTATAAAACTTTAGTTATATCTTACATTTAATTTTAAGACATTGATCTCCAAACTTGTTAAATTAATACTAAAATATTAATGTTTAATAAGTTATATGTATATATGTACATGTGAAAATAAATGTATTAAATCTAAGATGCAAACAAAGTTGCCAAAGAATACCGAAAGGCTGCTCTTTGTGGACTTTTGTTGACCTAAGATAATAATTAAACGTTCGTTCTTTCCGGTTGAGGTTTCCGTTGCCTCTATATGGAGTCATTAGGAACTTTGAAATAGGGTAAGCAGAGTCGCCTAAAATAACTGCATTCTTAGCCAGCTCAACTTGACCAGTAGTTATAGCTTTGAATACTTGGCTATTTTTCCATACTTTCGAGTCATAGCAAATTCCTGCGTAGCCAATAAATATATCCAAAAAAAATTAATTTATTGTCATATATGGCCTAAAGATAATATTTTTTTGAAAATACTCGGATGCCCCTATTGCGGTTTTCAACCCAACTGCATTTCAGTCGAAGTTTAAAAATTCTGTATTGCTGACTTCAACTCAATCCGTCAAAAAAAATTGCGGTTGAAGTATGATCGAACTTCAACTTTTTTTGGTATTGCGGTTTTCAACCCTGTACAAGTGGGGTTGACTAGTATATAAATAAACTTCGACTGCTTAATAGCAGTTGAAGTTCAACATTCGTGCAGTGATATAAAAAAAAAAATATTAAAGAAAAATGGAGAACGGGTAAAATAACTATTTTAAGTAATGTAAAATTAATTTTAATTAATATTTTTTATAAATTTTTAGAAAAAACAAAGTTACAACAAAAAAGAAACTCGAAAAATTGGTGGAGTTAATGGAGAATATTCCAGAAGTAGGAAGAGGAAAGCCACAATTTGGAAACAATAAATTCAAAATCAAAGAATTGTGGGAGAGTGTGGCATTGCAGTTAAATTGTTCAGGGCCACCAAGCAGAACTGCCTACGAATGGGGACGAGTAAGTTATGGTTATGACAGGAAAAATATTAACTAAAAATAAAATTTTTTTATTAGGTGTGGATTCACTATAAGGCAAATCTAAAGAAAAAACTTGCCAACAACAGGAATAACTACCTTGCGACTGGTGTACCATAGTTTAAGTTTACATTAAAAAAGTGATATTGTTATTTAATTAATTTATTTAAATAAAATGTAAATATATGACTGAATAAATAGCACATTAGAAAGAATAAATGAAATTTAATATTTTAATTATTTAGAGGGAAGTCATAATATTATTGCGAATTATTGGAGCCGTATCCTCTTCTTCTCTTTCTATATCCAAAACATCATTGGTCATTGTAGTATATGAAGTAGGTGGTATTTTTTTCGGAGATTCCACTTGAAAGTGTTAGCAAATATTGTGCAATGCGCAACAAGCATTCACAATTTGCGTAGCTTTTTCAGGAGTGTAATGTAAACCTCGTACAGATAAAAGACATCGAAATCTACTCTTGAGTACACCAATTGTCCGCTCTACAATATACCGGGCCTTTGAGTGTACTGTATTATAGCGTGCTTGGGGTGAAGAAGCTTCCGCCAAGCAATAAGGCGTCATTAAAAATTTGCGCAGAGGATAGCCAGCGTCGCCTAATCCCCATACCGAATAGACATTTTATAATCACAAAGCTAAAAATTTTAATACATAATACCATTTTGTTTCTAATATAATTTATAATTTTTACATACAATCATCACGTTTAAACTGTAGTAGCCCTTTCTGTTAAGATAAAGATATTGCACTTCTTTTATTAGTGAAATTATGCGAACATGAGTTCCATCGATGCAACCAACTACTCCCAGGAAAGTACTTTTTGAAGAAAGTGAAACTTTTGAAGCGTTTTGTTCCTCCTCAGTCATTTGAATTTTAATCCATTGGGCACAAATACGTTGTTCAATTATATTTAGAACCTCTTTAATTACTAAAGATATCGTAGGTTGCGCCAATCCAATGTTAAAATCATTTCCACTGCATTTTTGATAACCACCGTCAGCAAGGAAATGCAGAGTTGCGCATAATTTTAATATAGGAGGTATGGCCGTTCCTTGCACACGTTTGTGGAAATGTTCCTACATCTCAATCAGTAAAAAACAAAATACTTCTTTATTTAATCGAAAATAACTTATGAATCTGCAACAAATATTATTAAAAAGCCACTCAATTGTGAAAAAACTATGGCTTACTTTGCATTTGGAAGCTCCAATGGATTTGAGTGATCACGAAGGCTTTTTCGTATACGTAGTACATCAATTTTGCCCCCAATATTTTCGCCATTGTAATATAAATCAAAACTTATATCCATTTTTTTTTATTTATTTTAATGTTTATTCACTTTTTCGCGAGCGACAACTGAATTAAATTATTTAGATATGTCGTTTAAAAAATTTTAGCAGTTTCACTATCTGTCAAATTTCCCTTTCTTAAGTTGGCAACGCCAATCATACTTCGACTGAACTTAGTTGAAGTTCGCAATACCGAAAAAGAGTTTGGTTGACCTGAAGTTGAATTGCCTTAACTTCAATTCGACTAAGTCGGGTTGAAAACCGCAATAGGGGCAGGAATATATCTAATTGTAAAATTAAGTTCACTTGCATTATTATGGAATGGGTGCCTTTTCGATTGTAATAATTAATGATATCCTCCTTTTGGGTTGGTATTTTAAAATTAGTACCATCTGGACCCCAATTGCGAACTGAAACGGATTATTTGTACTGTTCCGAATTCTTTCCATTATCTCATATTGGCACACAGCGGAAGGCCACATTACAAAAAATAGTTTATGAGATGTTGTTTTAAATATTTGTAGTAGCTTAATTGCAACGTATTCGGTTGTAAAAAAACTCTTGCGGTATTTTCGCTAGTTGGCGCTGAAAGCGCGTAGTTCTAGTTTTATTCGTCGCATCGGGTCATGCTATACCTTTTTGGAAAGCTCATTTCACGCGCTAACACGTGTTTGATTGATTGTCGTTTCTTTTAAGTCGTTTGTGAGTTATAGCGTCGCAAACATGGAGCAAAATAAAGAGAAAATACGGCATATTTTACAGTACTACTACGATAAAGGCAAAAATGCATCTCAAGCCGCCAATAAAATTTGTGCAGTTTATGGACCCGATACAGTTTCCATTTCCACCGCACAGCGATGATTTCAACGTTTTCGTTCTGGTGTAGAGGTGGTCGAAGATGCGCCACGCTCCGGAAGGCCTGTCGTCAAAAATTGCGATAAATTCGCTGAATTGGTCGAAAGAGACCGACATAGTAGTCATCAAACCGTTATAAACCATTTGAAGAAGCTCGATGTATGGGTGCCAAACGAATTCATTCAATAAAAATACCGCAAGACTTTTTTGACAACCAATTATAAGCAATTTTCCAAGCAGTATCCAATACGCCTGCGCCGATTGTTAGTTAAAAATGGTTGAATAATAGTGAATGATTTGAAAGTATCCTGTAGAAAAATTTATGAGTTTGTATTTTCCGAATTTACTTTATATAACCATTAAGGAGTCGCGTCATTCGAAAAAGGCTAAAAAAGACGTCATCCGGATAACTTTCTATGATTTTCAATTAGTTCGCTACTTTTCGATTTAAAGTTTTTCGCCTTAAATAACTTCCTCAGTTTTGAAGTATTCATCTTCTTTTCGTGTGTTAATACCTCAATATAGTTTCTTACAATCCTTACCTCTGGTGGGGGGCAATGAAAGACTTTTATTCAGGGAGACCTTATTCATTATGATTTTATTTCGTATTTTTCTTGCTTATATACAAATTTTAAAACTATCTTAAATAACTAAATATATGTGTATGTATGTGTGTTTGTATCTATTGCAGCATATTGTTTATTGCTGCTTGACATGGGGTTATTTTTAAGAGTACAATTTAATACATGTGTGTGAGTGATTGATGTTATCTCTTCTGTAAATTTATGATTTGTGTCCCATGCATTTGTATTATTATTAGATGCATTGCATGTAAATGCATTATGTATTTATGTATGTATGTATGTATATTAATATAGAAATAGATATTTATATTTAGTGGAATTTCGGCTTTGCTGATAAGTAAGCATGTTCAATGATATTTGAACATATTGCCGAGGGAAAGAAATGATTATTTAAAATTAGTGGACAGTATATGGATATGTACGTATATGATATTTCTTATCTTATATAACGACATGTTCAATTTTGAACATTCTGCCGGAAGCCAAATGTGACTGCTAGAAAGGTGACAACAGCTTGCGATCCTGTCATGCTCGTGACCTAAGCGACATTCACAATGACTATGCGCCTTCCTGTGTTGTATCAGTGATAGTTTGCAGGTAACTATTTCCTCAAATTCGTGTCCTGTCGGCTTACGTCCGACGATTGTGTACCTTTGATTTTACGTTTTTTTATTTGCATCTTTGTATACTCTGCTGCACTGATTCCGTCCATCGGTGATTGTTGTACTTGTTTTGTCGGCGAACATCTCATCCTTTTCTTCATCTTGGCTTCTGGGTTCAGTTCTGCTTCTTCTGCTGTCATGTCTACATCGTTAGCGGCTTTAATATCCACGTCTTCATTTGGCTCTTCTAAAACACCTTTGCGCTTTTTCGGCAATTGTGTTGGTTTGATTAAAACTTTATATATTTCCTCTTCCTTCTCGTGCGCTGTAGCATCATCTTCCAAAATATGATCAGTGTTTTTAACTTCGTCCTTATCTTCAATCAATTTATCCTGGATTGCACTTTCCCACATTTCTCCAAAATGTGAGCCTGCCGGAAGAGGTACCAATTGAGTTTGTTTTTCCTCAGTTTTTGAAGGTTTGTGTAATTCTTCAAAGAATTCTTCTTCAATTTCATTTTCCTTTTTATCTTCCTCTATTATTTCTGTTATTTTTTCCTCAACAGAAGATAGAGGAAGTAATCGAACCGTTATTATTTTTTCTTCAGTTTTTGAAGGATTACGAAGTTCTTCAACTTCATTTTCCTTTCTATTTTTCTCTATTACTTCTGCTGTTTTTTCCTCAACAGAAGATAGAGGGAGTAATGGAATTTTTATAAGTTTTTCGTCTTCAATCTTTTGCGTTGCATTAGTTAGTTTCGTCGCAGTTGTAAATAATTTGGGTACGATGAACAGAGTTGGCTAGTTGCCAAACTTTTTTTTAAGTAGACTCCATGCAGCTTCATAATTTTTCGACGAAATTTGAAAATGCTGTATTACTCGTGCAGCTTCGCTTTTTAAGCATTGACGAAGGCGCAGCATTTTCTCTGTATTCTTCATCTGCTCGTTGTCATGTACCATAACTTTGAACACGTTGTAAAATTTGGCCCATTCCTTAATATCGCCATAAAATGTTGGAATTTTTATTATTTTTCTTTCTTCAAAGTTAGGGCGATAAGAAATTTTAGGCTCTTTTTTTGTAGCTTTTTCTTTAAATGTTTAAGCTCTTCGTAGTATTCGTCATAAATTTCTTCGAATAAGATTTCAATTTCTTCATTGAAATCTAATTTGCCTTTTAGTTTTTGAATATCTACGAATAAGAAGTCTAAACACTTCCAATGATCGTTGTTGATCATTAATTCCATACTTAGATCTTCCATTTTTCTTCTGAGGTTTTCAACTTTCCTCATGAATATGGAAGTTTTTCGATCCAAATCTTGGTGTTTAGCTTCAACTTCTTCAATTTTTGTTTTATATGATGGCTTTGTTGGAAAAGTGTTGGACGTGTACAACACCTTTTCGGAAAAATCCGCTTGGGCTTCAGGAATTTTCTTTTTGTTTATTCCCATTTTGAGAGTATTTCCGCAACACGTTTCCTATTTATTGATGAACTGCTTGTTTTCCTCCAAAGAAATCGGTTGAGGTATTTGATTTGGTCGCCTAGTTGACCTTGCTGTGCCTCGACTCACAGCCGTTGAATATCTCTTGGATAGCAGTTAGATCACTGCGTTTAGTCTCTGCTAAAACGGCTTATTCGATCGGTTTTAATGCGGGAATATACACCCGTCTTACAATTTAATTTTGCCTGTATTTTTTATAATATCAGGGCTTTTTTAAATTTGGCTGAGCTCGAAAGACCAACTGTTAATACCTCAATATAGCTTCTAACAATCCTAACCGCTGGTCGGGGGAATCGAAAAGTCTTATATCGAGGGAGAATTTATTCATTCTGATTTTATTTCGTATTTTTCTTGCTTATATACAAATTTTAAAACTATCTTAAATAACTAAATATATGTGTATGTGTGTGTTTGTATCTATTGCAGCATATTGTTTATTGCTGCTTGACATGGGGTTATTTTCAAGACTACAATTTAATACATATGTGTGTGTGTTTAATGTTATCTCTTCTGTAAATTTATGATTTGTGTCCCATGCATTTTTATACCCTGAACAGGGTGTATTAAGTTTGTCACGACGCTTGTAACACCCAGAAGGAAGCGTCGGAGACCCTATAAAGTATATATATAAATGATCAGTATGTTGAGCTGAGTCGATTTAGCCATGTCCGTCTGTCCGTCTGTCCGTCTGTCTGTATATATACGAACTAGTCCCTCAGTTTTTAAGATATCCTTTTGAAATTTTGCAAACGTCATTTTCTCTTCAAGAAGCTGCTCATTTGTCGGAACGGCCGATATCGGACCACTATAACATATAGCTGCCATATAAACTGAACGATCGGAATCAAATTCTCATATGGAAAACTTTCGCATTTGACAATGTATCTTCACCAAATTTGGTATAGAATATTCTCTAGGGCAAAAATGTAATATCCGAAGAAATTGTTCAGATCGGTTAACTATAGCATATAGCTGCCATACAAACTGAACAATCGGAATCAAGTTCTTGTATGGAAAACTTTCACATTTGACAAGATATATTCACGAAATTTGGTATATATTATTTTCTAAAGCAACAATGCAATCTTCGAAGAAATTGTTCAGATCGGTTAACTATAACATATAGCTGCCATACAAACTGAACGATCGGAATCAAGTTCTTGTATGGACAACTTTCACATTTGACAAGATATATTCACGAAATTTGGTATATATTATTTTCTAAAGCAACAATGCAATCTTCGAAGAAATTGTTCAGATCGGTTAACTATAACATATAGCTGCCATACAAACTGAACGATCGGAATCAAGTTCTTGTATGGACAACTTTCACATTTGACAAGATATATTCACGAAATTTGGTATATATTATTTTCTAAGGCAACAATGTAATCTCCGAAGAAATTGTTCAGATCGGTTAACTATAGCATATAGCTGCCATACAAACTGAACGATCGGAATCAAGTTCTTGTATGGAAAACTTTCACATTTGACAAGATATATTCACGAAATTTGGTATATATTATTTTCTAAGGCAACAATGTAATCTCCGAAGAAATTGTTCAGATCGGTTAACTATAGCATATAGCTGCCATACAAACTGATCGATCGGAATCAAGTTCTTGTATGGAAAACTTTCACATTTGACAAGATATATTCACGAAATTTGGTATATATTATTTTCTAAAGCAACAATGTAATATCCGAAGAAATTGTTCAGATCGGTTAACTATAGCATATAGCTGCCATACAAACTGAACGATCGGAATCAAGTTCTTGTATGGACAACTTTCACATTTGACAAGATATATTCACGAAATTTGGTATAGATTATTTTTTAAGGCAACAATGTAATCTCTAAAAAACTTGTTCAGAACGGGTTACTATAGCATATAGCTTCCATACAAACTGAAAACATAGTTACTAACAGAAATGCACCTGTGAAGGGTATTTAGCGTCGGTGCAACCGAAGTTAACGTTTTTTCTTGTTATTATTATTAGATGCATTGCATGTAAATGCATTATGTATATATGTATGTATGTATGTATGTATATTAATATATAAATAGATATTTATATTTAGTAGAATTTCGGCTTTGCTGATAAGTAAGCACGTTCAATGATATTTGAACATCGTGTCTTCTTGAGAGAGAGCATTAATATTTTATTTTCCAATTCATCAAAAAAGTCTTACCTGAGCTAAAAGCAAAAGCTGACAATAATTGTAATATTCGGATATAAATAGAGGAGACAACAAACAGACAGAACAACAACTAGTCAAGACCTCTATTATCGGAGTATTGACGAATGATAAGGCTGAAAGGACAAAAAGTTATTGAAGTTATACTTCTTATACGACACCGGAAAAGGTTGCGATAGATTCAGGTTGCGCAACCTTGCTCAATATGAATCTAACGCAACCTTGCTCAATGTGAATCTTACGCAACCTTGCTCCATATTAATGTAACGCAACCTTGTCTGCGAAAATGTTCGAGCAGCAAGCGAAGCGGTGACAATCGGCGATCGTTTGTTCGTTTCTTTCAGCACAGCTCGGCTTTTCTATCAACAACACAATGTTGCCATGTTGATGCTGTTGTTGTTGAAGTTATACTTCTTATACGAGTTCGGAAGAGGTTGCGATAGATTCAGGTTGCGCAACCTTGTTTGCGAAGATGTTCGAGTAGCAAGGGAAGCGGTGACAATCGGCGATTGTTTCTTTCGGCACAGCTCGGATTTTCTACCAACAACACAATGTTGCCATGCTTATGCTATTGTTGTTTTTGTAGAACAATGTTTCAATTTTTGGTTGGTGACATATTCACATGTGTGCGCATATGTATGTTTGTATGCTTGTGCATTATTGAAGCTATACTTCTTTTTCTTTCGTTTGTCTTTCTTCTTCTCTTTACTGGCGTAGACACCGCTTATGCGATTATAGCCGAGTCAACAACAGCGCGCCAGTCGTTTCTTCTCTTCGCTACGTGGCGCCAATTGGATATTCCAAGCGAAGCCAGGTCCCTCTCCACTTGGTCCTTCCAACGGAGTGGAGGTCTTCCTCTTCCTCTGCTTCCCGCGGCGGGTACTGCGTCGAATACTTTCAGAGCTGGGGCGTTCTCATCCATCCGGACAACATGACCTAGCCAGCGTAGCCGCTGTCTTTTAATTCGCTGAACTATGTCAATGTCGTCGTATATCTCGTACAGCTCATCGTTCCATCGAATGCGATATTCGCCGTGGCCAACGCGCAAAGGACCATAAATCTTTCGCAGAACTTTTCTCTCGAAAACTCGCAACGTCGACTCATCGGTTGTTGTCATCGTCCAAGCCTCTGCACCATATAGCAGGACGGGTATAATGAGCGACTTATAGAGTTTGGTTTTTGTTCGTCGAGAGAGGACTTTACTTTTCAATTGCCTACTCAGTCCGAAGTAGCACCTGTTGGCAAGAGTAATCCTGCGTTGGATTTCCAGGCTGACATTGTTGGTGGTGTTAATGCTGGTTCCTAAATAGACGAAATTATCTACAACTTCAAAGTTATGACTGTCAACAGTGACGTGGGAGCCAAGTCGCGAGTGCGACGACTGTTTGTTTGATGACAGCAGATATTTCGTCTTACCCTCGTTCACTGCCAGACCCATTTGAGTTGCTTCCTTGTTCAGTCTGGAGAAAGCAGAACTAACGGCGCGGGTGTTGAGGCCGATGATATCAATATCATCGGCATACGCCAGCAGCTGTACACTCTTGTAAAAGATTGTACCGGCTCGATTAAGTTCTGCAGCTCGAACAATTTTCTCCAGCAGCAGATTGAAAAAGTCACACGATAGGGAGCCGCCTTGTCTGAAACCTCGTTTGGTATCGAACGGCTCGGAGAGGTCCTTCCCGATCTTGACGGAGCTTTGAGTGTTGCTCAGCGTCAGTATACACAGCCGTATTAGTTTTGCGGGGATACCAAATTCAGACATCGCGGCATAAAGGCATCTCCTTTTCGTGCTGTCGAAAGCAGCTTTGAAATCGACGAGTAGGTGGTGAGTGTCGATTCTCCTTTCACGGGTCTTTTCCAAGATTTGGCGCATGGTGAATATCTGGTCGGTTGTTGATTTACCAGGTCTGAAGCCACACTGATAAGGTCCAATCAGTTTGTTGACGGTGGGCTTTAATCTTTCACACAATACGCTCGACAGAACCTTATATGCGATGTTGAGGAGGCTAATCCCACGGTAGTTGGCGCAGATTGTGGGGTCTCCTTTTTTATGGATTGGGCATAGCACACTTAAATTCCAATCGTTGGGCATACTTTCGTCCGACCATATTTTACAAAGAAGCTGATGCATGCTACTTTTGCATTGGGGGTGTTTTTTTACGTGGCGGGTCCCAAACCCAGCGCACAACCCTATGCAGGGGGTGTTTCGCCTTCTCACTTTAGCTCGCCTTCAAACGGATGTTCTTAGGCTACCCAGAGGATACTTGGTCAAAGACCGGAAGTCGTGAGCTGCTTGAGTCATATGTAAAAGAATCGTTTCTGGCCACTCCCAAGTGAATGGCGATCAGAGAACTTTCCTCACTTGCGTGAACTTCTACACATGACTCCATCCTCCAATCGTTTGTCTTTCATTTCTGCGAATTCTCAACTATTTTTTGTGACTTTTGGTTGAAATACTCTGCGTTGGTCTTTGAAAAATTAACATAGACAAGACAAGCCAAGAGAAGACCGAGTATAACAGCAGACAGCAGACAGCAACGCGAACGGACGTGTAGTAGCGCAAACAAACGCATAACAGCTTAGCAAGGCCGTATGCCTGCTTAGCTACAAATAACTAAACAACTACAGTGCAGTGAACAATTCAGTGCAGTGATTAGTGATCAGTGCAGTGCACAGTGTATACACAGTGATCAATTGACACTTAAAATATTGAAAGGGAAAAACATTGCGAGTTGCAATAACTCAGCAATGAATTTCCCAAACCCTGAATCCCTGAGCGAGGTCGAGCTTACCGCCCTCGTAAAAGACCTCCGTGGGTATCTGCTCAGAGTAGAGCACATACTCAGTAAGCACAACCCCATCACCACAAACCCCAACGCCAACCCAAAGGACAATGACAACGACGCTACTACGTCTCCCTCTTCCGAAAATACCGAAAATGCTCAAATGAGCATCGATCCGCTCGATGACACGTTGTTCATCGAAGTCCGCCACCGAAAAAAACCCAAACGGGAAATCCCAAAGCGGCGCCGTACCCCATCCCCCTCTGAAACTTTCAAAATTGACGACTTTCTCTCCTCATCCTCCTCCGATGAGAGTGAGCACATAACCCCCCCTAAGGAGAAAAATCCCCCTCCTATCCGAATCCTCAAGAAGGAATCGTGAGAGAAGGTAAGTTCTGGTCTGCGCAAAGCAGTCATACCAATCCGATTGGCTAAGGTGGTATCCGAAGCCATCATCGTGTACCCCGAAACCGTTGAGGGTTTTCGGGAACTTACCTCCGCCTTAGAAAGGCATGGAATCCCTTACACGACCAATCAGCTCCATCAGGACAAGGACCTGATTGTCGTGATCAGAGGCGTCCTCGAATGCCTCGACGACGAAACCATCCTCAATGAATTGAGGATGAAAAATGCATTGGTGAAGAGTATTCATCGCATGCGCAGGGGCCCAAAAATATGGCCCCTAATAACCGTCAATCTTGACCCTTCGCACTCCTCAGTGAAGGCGATTTTTGACCGAAAGACAATCGCTGGCCTCAGCGTCAGAGTAGAGGCAAAGCGTAAGTCCAAGGTAATTCCACAATGCCTCCGGTGCCTCAACTTCGCCCACACGGCAAACTACTGCTTCGCTCCCTGGGCCTGCGCCTTCTGCGGCCGCTCCCATGCCACGGCAAACTGCGCTCTCAAAGAACAGAAAAACGCGAAGCCCACCTGTATCCACTGCAGGGGCCCACATCGCGCCACTTATCGGGGTTGCTCTAAAGCCCCCCAAAAACACCAACCCGGACCTCCAAAAAAGCCCCAAAAGACTCCCAAGGCTCTCCCACAAAGAGCTACTCGCCCCCCAGCACAGACCACCCCACAACCTCAACCCCAACCCCAACCAAAAATCTAACCAAAAACATAACGCCCAATCCTGTCCCAAACATTGCTCGCTTAGAGAAGCTTTTTCGGGACTTCCTGTCCACCGTCTTCAGGAACTAACCGTGGCCTGATGATCCTAAACTGGAACGCCAACGGGCTTTCCACTCCCAAAAGGATCGAACTGATCCAACTAATAGAAGAAAAATCCATTGATGTCGTTTGCATCACCGAAACTCACTTAAACTCCAAAAAATCCCTTTATATCCCGAACTTCACAATCTACAGAAACGACCGCCCAGATTCCAAAGGGGGCGGCGTCGTAATCTGTGTGAAGAGCTCTATCCATCACCTAGCCGCCAACACCGGCCCCTCAACACTCGAGGCTGTAGGAATTGACGTATTCCTCAACTCAAGCAGGCACAGGATCATCACTGTGTATATCCCTCCTGACCAAAGCCCTCTCAACATTTCATCCCTCTTAATCTCCTCCACCCCTACCATTATCGCAGGCGATTTCAATTCTAAATATAGGATTTGGAACCGTTCTACGAATAATGCTAACGGATTAACCCTCTGGAGAATGTCTTTCCAACACAACTTCAACATCGAAGCTCCCTCTGAACCGACCTACCACCCTACAAGTCCCAGATTCCAAGCAAGCACCTTGGACTTATTTCTCACAAAAAACGTGACCCTCAATAGAGACCCATGGACCCTCCCTGAGCTCAGTTCAGACCACTCCCCGGTCTACCTGGAGCTCGCAAATCGCCCCCTACTTTCTCCTCGGTTTAAGACCAAAACCGATTTTCTCCACCTGAAATTCTTGCTGGAAACCTCCGCTTTCACTTGCACCCAAATCAACTCCATAGCTGAGCTTGATAAAGCGGTCGCAGATCTAACGGAGGAAATCCAAAGGTCAATAATTTCAGCCACCTCCTCAATAGAAGCTACCAGTAATCCAAATAACCTTCCCCAACGTATCCGTGCACTCATCGCCAGGAAGAACAAAATCCGCAAACCCTGGCAAAAACACAGACTTCCCCAACTACGCCAAACTTTAAATTCCACTCAAAGGGAATTAAAGGTTCTCCTCCTCCAAAGAAGCTCAGAAGACTTCAATTCCTTTATCGCTGAAGCCGAACAGCATCCTAAAAGTTGCTGGAAGGTCAACAGATCCTTACGAAACCGCAAACCCCACCTCTCAGCTCTAATTAAAGATGGGATCTCTTACCCACAGGACAAGGACAAAGCCAACGTCTTTGCTCAATCCTTTAAAAATCAATGCTCCCCCTTTCCAAGCTCTCAAAAATTCTCTTCTTTTCACGAAGAACTTTCCAGACGGTCAAGTTTCAGCCCACCTCCCCCAAAGAAGTCTCCGAGGGTATCCGCTCCCTCAAAAACCGGAAAGCTCCAGGCCACGACCGTATCGGTTATGGTGTCTTAAAAATCCTACCGCGCAAACACCTTCTTGCCCTAAACAACATCATAAATGCCATGATGCGTTTCCAATACTTTCCCCCGGCCTGGAAAGCCGCTACAGTCGTCTTTCTTCCCAAACAGGGAAAACCCCTAAGTGATCCGGCAAACCATCGCCCCATCAGCCTACTCTGCACCCTCAGCAAAGTAGCAGAAAGCATAATTCTCTCCCGACTGGAGAAATTTGTTACAGAAAAGAAAATTCTTCCCGACTTCCAACATGGGTTTCGAAAGCAACATGGCACCGCACACCAACTTCTGCTGGTCTCCGAATTTGTCGCTAACAACCTCAACAAAGGAAGACACATCCCTATGCTCCTGCTTGACTGCAAACAAGCATTCGATCGGGTCTAGCATGATGGGCTTATTTATAAGCTTATAATGCTAAACTTCCCACAGTACCTCATTGGCTTAGTAAAATCCTTCTTGTCTGACCGGACAATCACTGCTCGGGTGAATAGTGAGCTCTCTGAAGCTCGCCCGATCACGGCGGGAGTCCCTCAGGGCTCCAAACTCTCCCCAGTGCTGTTCAACATTTATTGTTACGACATCCCAACCGAGGAGAAAATCCTCACAGCTCAATATGCGGATGATGTCGCCTTCTTGTACGCCTCCCGTACAATTAACTTCAGCACATCCGCCCTCAATAAATTCATCCCCACTGTCCTCGACTGGTACTGGATGTGGAGATTTGACATCAACACAACCAAATCAGAGGCAATCTTCTTTTCACGGAGGAAACGAATTCCACCAAAAATCTTGGTAAATAGGTTCGCCATCAAATGGAGCCCTTCCGCGAAATACCTCGGTGTTGTCTTCGACAGGCGGCTAACCTGGACGAAACAAATCACAGCAGTTCGAGGTAAAGCCAATGGCGCCTTCAGCTCATTAAAACCCTTTTTTACCAATAAAAAGGTTTCTCCAAGCAACAAAAAGCGAGCTTTTAATGCCATCATTAGAAGCATCTGCTCCTACGCCATCCCTTTTTGGGGCTCTGCCTCACCCAGACAACTGTCCAGGCTTCAATCCACATACATGCGTCTACTAAGATCAGCTCTTAATTTCCCGTGGTATGTTAGAAACAAACAGATCCTAGAGGAAACAAATCTTCCTTCCATTCAATCGGCAGCTATTTCCTACGCTGCAAATCTCCGGGCGTCAGTAGCAAACCCCAGCATCAACTGTCTTGCCACAATAGTGATTGGGAAACATTGAAACAAATTTGCAAACGCGGGGAAAAGAAAAGTTTAGCGGAACTTACGGATGAGTTGAAAATCATCAGTTTCGACTTAAAATAAATAAAATTAGGAATTAACTACATAATAGAATATTAGCGTATGATGATTTTTGCAAAAGTAGCCCGGGGGTTACTGATGGATCGGTGACTTGACGTACATAGCTCTGGTGACTCAAATTAACGTAGCACTCAGGATCGGTGAATAATCGGAACGTATGTTGACGCGGCGCAGTGTAGAATATGTCGATAGTCGAATTGTGTCTCCTATCCTGTTGTCAATCCTTTTTGTTTAATGGGTAGGGGTACAGGTGTGGTGAGTTGTGTTGTAGTGTCATCAGCTGTGGTGAATTGCGCTATTGTATTAGGATGCGCCAGTTTTACTGGGTAGAGGGGATGGATGCTTAAATCATTAAAACTTCCTGGGCCCCCTAGGCGAAAATTTTGCCTAGTTTTATATGTATAATCTGAGACATGAATTCGGCTTACTGTTGGTGGAGTAGCCGAGGCCGCAGAATATTAGCTGTAAGAAGCGATTTTGGTTTTAATAGAAAATTGTATTTTGTGGAAGTATAGGTGCTTGAAGTAGTAATTGATTTTGCGTGTTTTGACGACCTACTATATTATTATACCAAAAAGTTGTTTGCTTCTATTAATTTAATTAGCGGTTCTTTACAATGTATTATTTTATTGGTTTGGTATACCGGTTGTTGCCTTCTCTGTATGATCGGCAATTGTTTGCATTGAATTTATTCTCGGCTTACGAGGTATGACAATTAAGTAATGAGACTGATTCTATAAAAACCCTATATTTGAAAATTATTCTACAACTCTGCCATCCCCTTCAAAGTAGTCCCCTTAGGCAGCTATACAGCGATTCCAGCGCGTTTTCCATGTTTCGTAACATTTCTGGAACGCTTCTACTGGGATGTCCGTAATCAACTCAAAATGGGTTCCTTTGACCACCAAATTTTGTTTTAGGAAACAAAAAAACGTCACAAGGTGACATGTTGGGCGAATAAGGCGGCTGTTGCAATACGGCGATCCCCTTAGAGGCCAAGTACTGGGACACGCTGAGAGCGGTGTGGCACTGCGCGTTGTCGTGATGAACTGTTGACTCGTTTGCGCAATCTTTCGAGTACTTGGAAATAGTAGACTTGATTCACAGTTTTCCCCGGTGGAACGAATTCTTTGGGGACGATTCCACGGCTATCAAAAAGGGCAATAATCATCGTTTTCACCTTCAACTTGCTTATGCTTTTTTTGGGCGGGGGTCGCGCGGAGACCACCATTGTGAGTTTTGGCGTTTGGCTTCCGGGTCGTAGAGTACTATCACCATACACTCTTACAATTTTATCTTACGTTTCCGAAGCTGTTTCGCCCAATCTGGCGCAAAATTTTATCGCGACGCGTTGCTCTTGATTTCGTTTTTCCATTTTCGTGATGAGCACTACAAACACACGTCTACTCAACTTGACGCAGCAGGCGAACTAAACAAGCTAGAGCGATGATACATATGTCAGTGGAGAGGGGAGAGATGCCGGAAAAAGAGAAAGGGAATTTCAAGGTCACAAGTTTACCGCAAGCGCGGCAATAAAATCAGTCTCATTACTTAATTGTCAATTGTATGAAGGATAGTAACTCCACGTCTGGCTCAGATATAACCAGATTGGGTACTCCTTAGGCCTAGAGTTAGGACTGTGACAATAGAGGGATCTTGCGTGAGAGTGGCCGTGAATAAAGAACGGCTTGGATTCGTGGGGTAGATAATTCTTTATACTTAATTTGAATCTTTGTATAGCTGATTTCCATAACTCACCCATATGAGAAGCGCTTATGTAGATGCGATAAGAGCGACCTCTGCTTTTTGTAAGTCCAGGTGCGTCACAGTATCGCTTTGGGAATCTAGTGATCCCTTAGCTTGCTTTTGAGATTTTATTTATTTGAAAAATTAAGCCTCTGTGGTGCAAAACAATATGAACAGTGTCCATTTTCTTCCCCCTTTTTGAGACTCTTTTGTCACGTTTTATGTTTAAGTGCGTATGCACTAATTTCGCGCCACATAGCTTGAGATTTTTTTAAGCAGGATTTTTGTATCATTATTGGCGAAAGCCATCCTGCGGGGTCGAAAAGTTACGAACATATATTTGTGATTTTATATGAGGTTGTAAGACGGAATCTGACTTTGTTTTTTCTATCTTCATGTGGTGTATTGGAAACTTGCGGCTCTCGTGGTTGCCGTATGACGTACCGGCCGTTATTTGATCGAGCAGTTGTGGCTTTAGAAAAGTTCTCACTATACTGATCTTCTTTAGTTTTGTTTAATATACGGGGAAGTTTCCCTATCTCTTGAAATTTCCTTAATTGTGAATTAAGGAATTGTTTTGATTTTGGTTTGGTGGTAACTAGTTCTGTAACTAGTCCACCTGTGTTTGGCTGTGAAGCGTTTGAGCTTTTTGTGCCTTTGAGCAACATGGTGTCTCTTGGCAATTTTTCGAATTAAAGGTTTCGGAATTTGCTTTTGCAATTAAACCCGTGATTTTTTTGTATATAAGCGCTTCTTTGTGATGTGATATCTGCTGTAATGAAGCCTAAAATTGTGTCTTTTGTGACAATATAAGCAGTTAAATTTGCTTTTAAAATTATTAAGATTGTGTGAGTGGGACAAGCAGTTTGTACAGAGTCTTTTTAACCTGACAAAGTTGTTCCTTTCGTTAATATTTAAGTTTTTAAAACTCTGGCAAGATATAAGTTTATGCTCTCTTTTACATACTTCGCATGACGTATGTTTTTTCTGTGCCGATGTGAACGATTGTGTTTAGTAATACATTTTGTTTCAATTTTGATTACTTCTAGCTTGGGGTCTATTTGATTTTGGTTGTGTAGAATTTTTTTCGTTCTGACTATTTTTTCCTCTACTCTTTCTGCTATTTCACATTGAGTAGTCAGAAAATCTTTCATTTGTTGCCACGTTGGGCATCTTCTTCTTGATGAGAACGATTGCTCCCACAAAAGTAATGAATGTTCTGGTAATGCTGCGGTACATATGTTTACCAGAATAGCGTCCCAATTTGAAACAGTGGATTCTAGTTTGATGTATTCTACACTTGTTTCTTTCTTAATTTTTGGCAAGTTCACTAGTGTCGTTACTTGTTTATCGACCAGTATTCTTTCGTTTTCATATCTCGCTTTTAGAGCTTCCCAATCCAAATTGAAATTGTAGTCATTAAGAGCGAACTGTTTTACTATTGCGCCTGCTTGACCATTAGTTTTGTATCGGAGGTGATACAATTTTTGCGCTTGTGATAATATAGGATGATTTATGTACACGACCGTGAACATGTCTCGGAAGGACGGCCATTCTTCCATAAAATGTTTCTGTGTCACATGCGGGCACCTCGAGGTGGATGCCTGAACTTGCCTCTTGATATTGTTGCATTTGTGGCAGCTCTATTCTCGGATGTGGAGTAGGTGCAATTGCTTCTATTAGCTTTAGTTGATCGGAGATCATATCTTTTGTTTTTTTTCGTACTGGTCTAAGCAGTTTTCGAATATTTCGTAAGCCGATGATTTAAAAATTTGAGGTAGATCTGAGTCGTCAGATTCTACTACGGCGTCATGAGCCGCTTGGAGTCGTGTCCAAAAATTGTTGAGATTTATAATTTTGATTTCTAGTACCGATTCAGAGTATCTTATTCAGCTGTAACTTTCTGAAATGAATTTAACAACCTGTTTTGAGCGTGCAGCTCCTGCAGGTGTATTTTGATTTGTTTCGTTATTAACCATTTTTGTATTTTTTTTTTTTTTTTTGTAATAAATGAAATAATATTATTTTTATTTACTATAATTTATTTTGAATATATGTTTAAATTGTTAATTACCGCGCTTTTTATAGATTAAACTATTTGATGTCCGTTTGTTTTTTATTTAGGTACACCCTAATGCGTGTACATGCGTATGTACGTACTTATATTTTGTGCAATTGAGAGCTCATTAAAGAGATCAATTCGCTTTGTACCTTAGTATGCACGAAATGTTTTTGCTAATATACATATGTATGTGTGTTTAATTAATTTTTTTCCTTTATGCAATCCTGCTTGTTTTTGTTTGACATAAAACCAGAGGTATTGCGGGATGTTTGCCAATGTGGACTTTGAATGTGCAATTTGCAATACCAAATAATGTTTTTGACTTAATAAATTCAGTATAATGAATTTGTATTTACTTTACCGCCGTATTATAAGTGAATTTTAAGATTACGTAATTTTTTTTTTTATACCAGTACCCAGTGTAGGGTATAATGTCACTGGCTGATTGTTTGCCTCCCTATTTTCGCACTGGGAAGAGAGCGCGAAAGCGAATTGGGTAATGTCCCTGTATGCTCCCGTATACACTTTGTTTATATATTTATTTTTTTCGGTTTTGTAATGTATTTGGCAGATTGAATGCCGGATGTTTGTGTATACTTGTACTTATATTTTATTTTTTTGCAAAAATGAGAGAGAGAGAAAACAGAATGGAAAAAAGGGTATTTTCCTTTGTTAGTGCATATGTAAATATGTGTTTTTAATATAAAATGTTAGGAAATGTGTTTATTATGTATGCATGTATTTACTTTATACATTACATTGTGTCAATAAGCATATATGTATGTATGTATGTATGTTTGTATTTAGTTTTGTTTGTTGATATTGCTAGTTGTGTTTTTAAATTTTCTTTTGCTTATTTGCTTATCCTGCTTGCTGTTTTTCTCTTTTCTCTACAGAAGAGGTATTGCTAAACATAAATGGGAAAAAGGTTATTAGCGAGTTACATATGTGTATAATATTATATATATATATATGTATATAAGCGAATATATATAAGACCGGATTATTTTTGTTAAATCCGAAATTTTAGTTAACCGTTTTAAACTAGTCAACGGAATCGTTACTAGCGTTATAATATTGCATACATAACCCATAAACTTTTTTCATACATATATGCATAATCAAATTAAATTAAATGAACTGAACACGCTCACTTTAGTTTTGCTGGGTATATTGTTATGAATCGTATGCCTGATCGGTTTGTTCCATTCCCTTTCCTCATGTATCCACCTGCTTGGCTCCTTGTGCGTATTGTTGCATTTAATTTTGCCCGCGCTCGGTTATTAATTTTTCCTTTTATGTTTCGCGCTCGAATAGTGTTTGTTTTTGATTTATGTTTTGTATTTTTAGTTTGACGATTTCTCGCTCGGTTTATGTATTGTTTTTAATGTATTTCCACTGCTTTTTTTATATATATTTTTTTGTTGGTACCCACTTTTAACATGTGTGGAATTTCGTCCATATTTCCTGCACTCTTGAATTTGGTTTTGATATATGATATGAACATTACTTTTTTTTAATTTTTTTTTTTCGTCACCACTTTAGTTAAATAATATACAGATATGTACATGTGTTTTCTTTTTTGTTGTGACACTGCACTTTTTTTTGTCTATTTGCTGTATATGTACATATGTATTAGGGTGATTCAAAATTTTTTTTTTCGATTGGTACTCAGAAAAATAAGCTTCCAGACAACTTTAAGAAAGCCTCTCCAAATATGAGTTTTTAATTGTAACGAGAAGATCCTCCTACATACAGTTTTCTATTTTTTCTTATTATCAGATGGAAAAATTTATATCTCGCTTCCAACTACTTGAAAAATAGCTTGTTCCTTAGATTTTGTAGGAAATTAAATGCCCTAAAAAAAGGTCTGCTACGATTTTTTCGTAAACCCAACCATTTAAAACCGTATTAATAGTTAAAGTTTGATTATTTTTGGGATTTTTTTTATTATGAATTGTTTTTTATCTTTATTGTGGTTTTTGTTTCTCCACTAGTGCCTTTCTATGAGACTCGAAGGACCATGATTAATGTAGTTGATTTAAAATTATTCACTCACTACCACTTTGTTGATAAAAGACTGCAAGTGCACTTTAAGTTTAAATTCCTTTTAATTTAGCAGGTAACAAAATGAAACGTATAATATAAATCTTCTTCTTTACTGGCGTAGACACCGCTTACGCGATTATAGCCGAGTCAACAACAGCGCGCCAATCGTTTCTTCTCTTCGCTACGTGGCGCCAATTGGAAATTCCAAGCGAAGCCAGGTCCTTCTCCACTTGGTCCTTCCAACGGAGTGGAGGTCTTCCTCTTCCTCTGCTTCCCGCGGCGGGTACTGCGTCGAATACTTTCAGAGCTGGAGTGTTTTCATCCATCCGGACAACATGACCTAGCCAGCGTAGCCGCTGTCTTTTAATTCGCTGAACTATGTCAATGTCGTCGTATATCTCGTACAGCTCATCGTTCCATCGAATGCGATATTCGCCGTGGCCAACGCGCAAAGGACCATAAATCTTTCGCAGAACTTTTCTATCGAAAACTCTTAAGGTCGACTCATCGGTTGTTGTCATCGTCCAAGCCTCTGCACCGTATAGAAGGACGGGAATTATGAGCGACTTATAGAGTTTGGCTTTTGTTCGTCGAGAGAGGACTTTACTTTTCAATTGCCTACTCAGTCCAAAGTAGCACCTGTTGGCAAGAGTAATCCTGCGTTGGATTTCCAGGCTGACATTGTTGGTGGTGTTACGCTGGTTCCAAGATAGACGAAATTATCTACAACTTCAAAGTTATGACTGTCAACAGTGACGTGAGTGCCAAGTCGCGAGTGCGACGACTGTTTGTTTGTTGACGGGAGATATTTCGTCTTGCCCTCGTTCACTGCCAGACCCATTTCTTTTGCTTCCTTATCCAGTCTGGAGAAAGCAGAACTAACGGCGCGGGTGTTGAGGCCGATGATATCAATATCATTGGCATACGCCAGCAGTTGTACACTCTTATAGAAGATGGTACCTTCTCTGTTGAGTTCTGCAGCTCGAACTATTTTCTATAGAAGCAGGTTGAAAAAGTCGCACGATAGGGAGTCGCCTTGTCTGAAACCTCGTTTGGTATCGAACGGCTCGGAGAGGTCCTTCCCGATCCTGACGGAGCTTTGAGTGTTGCTCAGCGTCAGTTTACACAGCCGTATTAGTTTTGCGGGGATACCAAATTCTGACATCGCGGCATAGAGGCTCCTTTTCGTGCTGTGGAAAGCAGCTTTGAAATCGACGAAGCGGTGGTGTGTGTCGATTCTCCTTTCACGGGTCTTTTCCAAGATTTGGCGCATGGTGAATATCTGGTCGGTAGTTGATTTACCAGGTCTAAAGCCACACTGATAAGGTCCAATCAGTTTGTTGACGGTGGGCTTTAATCTTTCACACAATACGCTCGACAGAACCTTATATGCGATGTTGAGGAGGCTAATCCCACGGTAGTTGGCGCAGATTTTTGGGTCTCCTTTTTTATGGATTGGGCATAGCACACTGAAATTCTTTCGTCCGACCATATTTTACAAAGAAGCTGATGCATGCTCCTTACCAGTTCTTCGCCGCCGTGTTTGAATAGCTCGGCTTGCAATCCGTCGGCCCCTGCCGCTTTGTTGTTCTTCAGGCGGGCAATTGCTATTCGAACCTCTTCATGGTCGGGCAATGGAACGTCTGCTCCATCATCATCGATTAGGGAATCGGGTTCGCCTTCTCCTGGCGTTGTACGTTCACTGCCATTCAGCAGGCTGGAGAAGTGTTCCCTCCATAATTTAAGTATGCTTTGGGCATCAGTGACTAGATCACCTTCGGGGGTTCTACAAGAGTATGCTCCGATCTTGAAACCTTCTGTAAGTCGCCGCATCTTTTCGTAGAATTTTCGAGCATTCGCATTCCGGCCTCTTTCTTTTTCTGTCTACAAATGCATCTCGCTTCCCTCTTCAACTCTCGGTATCTATTCCATCCCGCACGTATTGTGGCCGATCGTAACGCTGCAGGGTAGGCAGCCTGTTTTCTCTCCGCTGCGACACGGCACACCTCGTCGTACCAGCTGTCTTTTGCACTTTCCGAAAACCAATGGTTTCGGTTGCAGCTGTACGTAAGGAGTTTGAAATGCCGTCCCACAGTTCCCTTAAACCGAGTTGTTGACGAGTGCTCTCAGAGAGCAGGAGTGCAAGCCTAGTAGAAAATCGTTCGGCTGTCTGTTGTGATTGCAGCTTCTCGGAGTCGAACCTTCCTTGTGTTTGTTGGCGTGCATTTTTTGCTGCACAGAGGCGGTTGCGAATCTTGGCTGCAACAATATACTTGTCCGAGTCGATGTTAGGACCTCGGAGCGCACGCACATCTAAAACACTGGAGACGTGTCTTCCGTCTATCACAACATGATCGATCTGGTTGGTTGTTTTTCGATCCGGAGACTGCCAGGTAGCTTGATGAACCCTCTTATGCTGGAATCTAGTACTACAGATAAGCATATTTCGGGCCCCGGTGAAGTCGATCAGCCTCAACCGACCGCAGTGCCAAAGATACCTTCTTTGCCCACCCTGGCATTAATGTCGCCAAGCATGATTTTGACATCGTGGCGGGGCATCTCTCATAAGTGCGCTCCAAGCACTCATAAAAGGCATCTTTGGTCACATCGTCCTTCTCTTCCGTCGGGGCGTGGGCGCAAATCAGCGATATGTTGAAGAACCTCGCTTTGATGCGGATTGTGGCTAGACGTTCTTTCATAGGAGTGAATGATAGTACTCGGCGACGGAGTCTCTCTCCCACCACGAATCCAACACCAAACTTGCGCTCCTTAATATGGCAACTGTAGTAAATGCCATTAGGACCTACTTGTTTCTGTCCTTGTCCCGTCCATCGCATTTCTTGGACGGCGGTGATGTCAGCCTTTATTTTCACGGGGACATCAACCAGCTGGGCAGCAGCACCTTCCCAATTAAGGGACCGGATATTCCAGGTGCATGCCCTCAAATCATAGTCCTTAATTCGTTTGCCATGGTCCCTAACGCACAACCCTAAGTATGGAATATTTCGCCTTCCCACTTTAGCTCGCCTTCAAACGGATGTTCTTAGGCTACCCAGAGGATACTTGGTCAAAGACCGGAAGTCGTGAGCTGCTTGAGTCATATGTAAAAGAATCGTTTCTGGCCACTCCCAAGAGAATGGCGATCAGAGAACTTTCTTCACTTGCGTGAACTTCTACACATGACTCCGTCCTCCATATAATATAAATGCCGAATATAAATATATGCACTAGATTAACAATAGAAAGTCGAAGAGACGCTTGTCCAGTTTCAGAACCGTAAAATAAATTTTTTAGCAAAACTAGCCCGGTGGTTACTGATGGATCGATACTTGACGTAGCTCTGGTGACTCAAATTAACGTAGTATTCAGGTTCGGTGAATAATCGGCACGTATGTTGACGCGGCGTAGTTTAAAATATGTTGATGGTCGAATTGTTGACGTGCGAATTAAATAGACCGAATTGTGTCTCCTATCCTGTTGTCCATCCTTTTTGTTTAGTGGGTAGGGGTACAGGTGTGGTGAGTTGTGTTGTAGTGTCATCAGCTGTGATGAATTGCGCTGTTGTATTAGGATGCATCAGTTTTACCGGGTAGAGAGGGTGGATGCTTAACTCATTTAAACAGCTCCCAAGCATAAATACTGCCCTCTGGTACCGGATTTTCCTCAGTTGGTTCTGGGATTTTTTTCGTTTCTTTCTCTGGTTGTCTCCTTTAGCTGCCAGTGCACTTTGATTGGAGCTCGTGGTTGGAGCCGACTTGATCGTCTTCATCGGGTTCCGATATTGGAATCCGATATGTCGTAGCTGGTCCCGAAGTCGTAGCGGTTTTCGTCATGTTTGTAGTTGTTATTGTATTTGTTGCTTTGTCCATGTTTGGTCCCACGAGTAGGCCGGAAAGGGTTGGTCACACCATTTGGCTGACCATTTAACCATCGCTACGGGTACCTCAACACCTTGGTTTAGGGTGGTGTTGGTGGGGGTGTCCTCATACTTCTACAATATGAGATGGTCGTGAAACTGAGGGTTTATTCACCCATATCATTATTGTGGAAGTTGTGAGGTGTCCCTCTTGGTTCCTAAGAGTAGAGTTCGTTCCCATTTGCGATGCGCACCTTACTATTACTTAAGCCCCTTTGCCATGTCAAGGCGAACTTAACGGAGGTATCTTTATCTACAAATATGTAAATGTGATCGAAAAGTTGGCCTAGCTCGTATATAACTAATATCAGAATTTTCGAACATCCGGCTGACTTTACTCTATCTGGTTTTACACCTTAAAGAACTTTCCTGGTTTTGATTCTAGTAAGTTGCAAGAGTATAAGATGTTGGGTTGCATCCATCTTAGCCCTTTCTCACTTCTTTTAAAAAGAAATTTCCTGATTTCTTTTAGTCAATTTTATTTTATTTTCTCTATTTACTAGAATGTTAGTTTAATTTTCAAATTTTTAAATCTTCATACTTCTTGTTCAAAATGTTTTCTTCGATTATTTCAATTAAAGTAATAACTATATAATTTTATAAACAGTTTGTTCAGAGCGCTCAGAGCGCCACCTGATAATTAAGTGGCATCACCTACTACTTTTTGTAAATTTACGCACTCTGCAATCCTGTCAAACATTAGATGTAACAATTGCTTAAATAAATTTCATTCGCTTTTATAACGTGAACAAAACAACACGCATTCGGCCCTTTTGTTCTATTTCGCATTTCATCGCTATTCGTTCGAGCGCAAAAATTCTTGCGCGACGACATACATTTGTTGGTGACCCCGACGTGATACCGCGTGCAGTTACATTGCATACTTTGTTGCTTCTTTCGCAGTACCGTGTACAGATCACCAGATCCTACGGTTAACTCATCGCGGTTAATAGTTTTGTTGTTCGTAGTTTTTTCTCCCATTTTGCCGTGCAAAAATATACAGTGTACAAATCACGAACTTCAACTGTTAATTTAGTTGAACAGTTTCATTTAAACCGTATTAATATAAACAGTTTGCCGTGCAAACAGTTACCTCGTAACATTCGACAGGTCATACAAGTTTTAAAAAAAAAAATGTCGTTCTTAAAAAGAAAAAGTGAAGCCATTTTACGCAAGTTAAATTCAACACCACTTGGCATGGAAGAACTTAATTCCATGGATCATGCAGAGCTGTCAGTCAGATCAGAACAGCTCGATCGTATTCAACATCAATTCGAATTAACGCAGCCACAATTGGAGGAAGAGGACCCTGATGAGCTTGAAACCACCACTCGCGATGAATTCGCTGCGACTTTCATCAGAGTTAAGGCAGCGTTTACGAGGGAGTTAAACAAGTTGGATCCTCAAGTAATGTCATCTACGAGACATCAACCTTTACAGGAGCAACCATCGGTCATTGTGATGAAACAACCAAAGTCTCGTCTGCCGCAGTTGCAGCTACCGTCATTTGGAGGAGCGTATACAGATTGGCCGAACTTTTTTGGCATGTTTCAAACCATAGTACACGAGGACACAGAATTGTCAAACTTGGAAAAATTCCAGCATCTTCGTTCATGCCTAAAAGGAGCAGCACTGGATACTATCCAATCACTTGAAATGCGTGACGAAAACTACACAATTGCTATGAAATTACTTAGTCAAAGATTCAGTAATCGACGTTTGATTTTTCAGGCACACATTCAAGAGCTATTCGGGCTACAGAGGGTGAGCACTGACAAGAAATCAGGAGAGTTGCGTTCGCTGGTGGACAAATTAGTATCGCATGTTCGAGCCTTGCATTCGTTGGGTACGTTCGAACAAATAGCTGATTGTTTGCTTCAGTATATCGCTGCACAGAAATTGGATCCCGAAACACACGCATTATGGGAAGGAAAGGTTCCAGTTGACGAGTTGCCCACGTGGACGGACATGGCTACGTTCTTGCAGAGGAGATGTCAAACATTAGAAAATGTGACTCATGCTATGGTAACAAAAACACCTAGCACACAGGTGAGCAATACAAAGTATCGTAAAAATGTATTTGTTGTTTCCAAGACTACCACCAAAAGTTGTGCGATTTGTCAAAAACATGACCATATTGTGTACACGTGCCCACTATTCGCAAGTTTGAGTCCAAGTGACAGGTGGAAGGAAGCCAAAAGAGCACATCTGTGCATAAATTGCCTCAAACCAGGACATCAGGTGCAGCAATGTAAATCCTCTACATGTCGTTGTTGCTCAATGAAGCATCATACCCTGCTGCATTTTACTCAAGTCCACCAAGCCGTAACTGGTATTTTAGAAACCACACCTGGTCCATCACAGCCAGCTGTCCTCGTCACAAGGACGTCAGAAAGTCGCTCACCTTCACCTCTGTCACGCTCTTCAACTGAATGTGTGCTTTTTGCAACTGCTATTGTTTTCGTTCGCAACAGTGTCGGATCGCTAATACCATGTCGCGCGATCCTCGATTCTGCATCACAACTCAACTTTATAACGACGAGATTAGCAAATCAATTACAAATTAAAAAATCAAAATCGTCTTTAGCAGTTTCTGGTATCGGAGATTCGGAATTTATTGTTAATTCTAGCGTCAACATTTCAATTCATTCTGTACATAACAGCTTCAGTGCCAATTTAGAATCTGCGGTAACTCCAACAATCACCGATTATCAGCCAAACTATCCACTCGAAATCAGTGATTGGGATATTCCAGCGAATATCAACTTAGCTGATCCTGAGTTTCAGAAGCCCCAACGTGTGGATCTTCTCATAGGAGCAAGCATATTTTTTGATTTGCTTTGCATTGGTCAAATTCGTTTGAAAAATAATTATATTCTTCAAAAAACTCGTTTTGGATGGATCGTATCGGGTGGCCAAAGCACATCGCCAAAGCCATCATCGCTTACAACAACCGTAACAACATCGCTTGAGTGTGACGAAGGTCATCCATCTACCAATGAACTGGTGCGTTCATTTTGGGAAATAGACAACAGCTTTGAGCCCATTAGTAAGGCAACAAGAGAGGAACTCGATTGTGAAGATCACTTTAAGGCAAACTACAGTCGTTTGCTGACAGGCGAATATTCAGTTCGCTTACCTCTAAAGCCCAGTATTAGCCTTCTTGGCGATTCCTACGAGCAAGCGTTACGACGGTTTCTAACTCTTGAGAGGCGTCTCGAACGTAATAAGGAAGTAAAATTACAATACGTATCTTTTATGAAGGAATATCTCGAACTTAAACACATGTCTCCAGTATCGAAGCCAATACCATCGCTACCCACATATTTTATTCCACATCATTGCGTGTTCAAAAACGATAGGACAACAACAAAACTTAGAGTCGTATTCGACGGCTCAGCACAGACTACAACTGGTTATTCATTGAACAATGCGCTGATGGCAGGTCCAACCATCCAACCAAAGTTAGCCGATACTCTTCTTCGTTTTCGTGCAAATCCGGTCGCCCTAACCGGAGACATTTGCAAAATGTATCGGTGCATTCGAGTCACCACACCTGATAATTACTTGCAATGCATACTTTGGAGGGACGATCCAAAAGATGACATAAAAATATTTAAACTCGATACCGTTACTTATGGGACAAAGTCTGCACCATTTTTGGCTATTCGCACCATGCATCAACTTGCGGTCGATGAAGCAGTTTTATACCCCATTGGTTCCAAAATAATTCAACGCGATTTTTATGTCGACGACTTAATCACTGGTGCTCACACCGTTGAAGAAGTAAAAGAAATAATGAAACAAACCTCTGATCTGTTAGGTAAAGGAAACTTTAAAATTCGAAAATGGTGTTCAAATAAACCAGAAGTGCTTAGCAATGTGCCGGATACAGATAAAGAGAAATTAATCAAATTCGATGATGGAAGTGTTTTGACAAAGACGCTTGGACTTCAATGGAATCCCGATGCTGATATTTTCATATTTTCGTTTACTTCTCTCCAAAACAATAGAAAAATTACTAAGCGCTCAGTTTTGTCGGTTATTGCTCAACTTTATGATCCATTGGGATTAATTGGACCCGTAGTGTGCAAGGCAAAAATATTCCTTCAGCGACTGTGGGTGGAGAAGATCGTTTGGGATGAAAGTCTACCAATGACTTATCAATCAGCGTGGCTTCAATTTTACGATGAATTTATTATTATAGGAAATATGACTTTTCCGCGATATGTTGGCTTACCAAATTCTAGCTTGGAGGTACATGCATTTTGTGATGCCAGTCTCTCAGCTTATGGCACCTGTATCTACGTAGTATCTCGTTTATGTGGACATGCACATTCCACGTTGCTCTGTTCGAAATCAAGGGTTGCCCCATTAAAAACGGTCACAGTTCCTAAACTAGAGTTATGTGCAGCCGCGCTTCTGGCTCAAGTAATTCAGTCTATAAACAATTTACGGATATTTAACTGTCGGTTCTTTTGCTGGTCGGATTCTACAACAGTTTTGTCATGGATCAAGGAGGAGCCTTCACGTTTTAATATTTTTGTCGCCAATCACATTACAAGTATACAGCATTTAACTAATGGAATGGAGTGGCGGTATGTACCAACACATCTGAACCCTGCAGACATCTTGTCGAGAGGTGCATCGCCCATAGAGTTATCAAACTCTTCACTTTGGAAATTTGGACCCCCATTTCTGCTTGATTTGAAAACAAATTGGCCAGAAAGTAGTATTCGCGTTAGAAATTTACCTGAACGGCGGAAAAATGCATTACTTTCGTCAACTTCAGTAACTGATATATCACTTGATTGTAAATATATAAACTCCTTTATAGTAATGCAGCGCATATATGGTTACGTACACATGTTCATCAAAAAGGACCATTCTGGTATTCTCGATACAACACATATTCAACAAGGAACCTGGTATTTACTTCGGGTGGTGCAAAGAGTGAATTTTTCTTCTGAATACAAGGATCTGAAAAGGTCTGTGCCAATAAGTACGTCGAGTAAATTAGCGTCTTTGTCACCATTTTTAGACTCATTTGGACTTATTCGAGTAGGTGGTCGTTTAGAAAATGCATTATTGGATTACCATTCACGACATCCAATCATTCTACCCAAGGGACATCCCCTAACAGAATCTATTATAACACATTTTCACCATCAGAATCTACATGCCGGACCCCAAGCATTACTTGCTGCAATTCGACAACAATATTGGCCCCTGGGAGGCAAAAAGGTGGTGAGTCACATAGTAAACAAGTGCGTGCGATGTTTCAGATTACGACCCAAGGTTTGCGAACAGATTATGGGAAACTTACCAGAAGACCGCGTACGTCAAAGTCGGCCCTTTTTAATCACCGGAGTTGACTATTGCGGACCGTTCTACTACAGATCTGAAATAAGAAGCAGACCATCAACGAAATGTTACATAAGTCTCTTCATATGTTTTACTACGAAGGCTGTTCATATGGAAGTTGTAAAGGACCTATCAACTGAATCTTTTCTAGCTGCATTGCGTCGTTTTTATTGTACTCGTGGAAAACCAAAGATCATTTGGTCTGATAACGCAACAAACTTTGTTGGAGCAAGAAATGAAATGGCAGAATTACAGCAACAATTTCTCAAGCAGCAACATGTTGAAGCAGTTTATCGACAGTGCCTTGTTGAAGGAATTGACTGGAAGTTTATTCCTCCTCGGTCTCCTCATTTCGGAGGGCTTTGGGAGGCCTCAATTAAAATAGCGAAATTCCATTTCTGGCGAATTGTTGGTTCTGCAATACCCACATTCGATGAACTTAGAACACTCGTATGTCAGATCTCAGCAGTTATTAACTCTCGACCACTTTGTCCAATTACAGAAAATCCCGATGATTTAGATGTTCTCACACCAGGCCATTTCCTTATAGGTGCACCACTAACGTCTCTACCAGAACCAAACCTTTCAACAATAAACACCAGTCGACTGAGCAACTGGCAGCGAATACAATTCATGCAACAGACCTTTTGGAAAAGGTGGAGTTCCGAATATTTATCACTGTTGCAACAACGCTCACGATGGCGATATCCAAAGAACAATATCCCAATTGGAACTCTTGTCCTTATCAAGGATGAAGCATTGCCGCCACTCAAATGGCTGCTTGGAAGAGTCACTAAGGTCTTCCTGGGGAAC